>OZ010577.1:60038062-60200562 GCA_963932145.1 Acanthosepion lycidas
ATGTGAGAAAACGACATTATTTTTGCACCAACCTAATAGTTCATTTTTTTTTCTTGTAGTGTAACCTTAGTTCTTTTATCATTCGGAAAAGTTAACTTCTTTTGTGGGATTGTTGACATCTGCTAACTTTGCTGCTTAGAATATAGGTAAAAGAATAATCCCCACGTAAATAAAATACCCCAATATATTATTGTCATGAATTGGCTATAGTGACAGGAAAAGAATTATTATTAGGTTGGTGCAAAAATAATGTCGTTTTCTCACATATGTTACTATGTGAGAAAACGACATTATTTTTGCACCAATTTATCATCATTGTTTAATTTCATAATCAGAAACTAACTCGTTCTGTATTGTTCTGTCTGAAAATATTTTACAAATGTTTCAAACATTTTGGTATCAGCCTACCTAAAAAATGGCAATAATAGATGATGACTTCTTTCTTTTCTTTATGTTTTATCATCATTCGAGAGTTTTTTCATTTCTTTTTCACTCACGTTTTTCTCTTAATTATTCCCTTAATTGATTTGATTGTCATTATCCGTTTAATTCTTCAACCAGCCGCCATGCTCTTTATTGCCAAACATTGAATTTAACACGACTACCAACGAAAAATTCAATTATAATTTTGAAAAAGTAATTATGAAAATCATGTCTCTTCGGAGATTTAATATGTAGAAATTGAAATTTCGAGTTATGTTCTCGACTTTTTCCAAATAGTTTTGCTAAAACCTTTGATGGGATACAAGCAATATTTTCCTTGATTGCCTCAACAGGCTTTTTTATTTAGTTACTTTTTGTATTATCTATATTTAATCTCACAATTAATTGAAGCCAGTAAAATACACAAAGAGACTGCGTATTAATTTTAGTTAGTTTTATTTTTTGCTTGTACATCTTGAAGTTTCATCTGTAACACATCCTTTGTTTCTAAATATAGAGAAAAATAAATTACTCAATAATAAGTTCTTGAGATAAGTATATTTAATTCTAAATCTGGCCGAATTTAATCGTCATTAAATACATGTTTTTAATATGCTTCTAGGGAGAGTAAGAGAAAACAATACGTTTAACGCAAGATGGTTTAATGAGTATTTAAGTGTAATTACGCTTTGCTTGAATTAAATAGAATAAATATTATACTTTAATTAAATTCATTTGAAAGCTTAAAAAAATGAAAACTATTAGGTTGGTGCAAAAATAATGACGTAATAATGTCATTTTTGACATTAAAAATACGTCAAAAAACGACATTATTACGTCATTATTTTGTTCACCAACCTAATATTTATATTTGCACGCATGAGTGAGTGCTGAAAAGTTCTCTGCTCGGTCACGAGGCCTTTCTAGATGTTAGGTCAGATTTTAAAAGCTTTTTAGCACTCTCTAGCTAACCAGTCGCCAGAGTGTTTTGAATGTAAGGCCGTGTAGTCGCATGTAAGAATTTGCATACTACATTTAGTTTTCACAGGAAGGGGACAAATAACTGTACGGTACGGTTAACTTTTATATACATTTGTGTATAGTTTTAATATTGTTACTGGGTGACCAAAGAGAATTTATTTACATGGCCAGTAGCAAGTCGCAGACGCAAAAATAGGCAACATTTTGTGTATTCTGAAGGCATTAAATATTCACAGTAGTGATCATTTAAATGTCTGATCAGTTTTTATTTCTGCTTTCCCTCTGCAGATCTTGTTGCGTTTGACGCTTGCTGAGAGAACTGAATATGTAGATGAATTTAGAATCGAATTTTAAATTCGTTCGGAACTGTGAGATATAGAAAAACGGCAGACATTAATACGGTAGAACGATATGATGTTCATATCTTTTTAAAAAACTCGGCTGACATAAGGACAAAGTTACATTTCTAGATTAGAATTCCTACAGAAAGTTATAAAGGAAAGCGAGAAGAAAAAACTAAACATCAATTGCAAGAAGACAGAATGTATGGTTGCCAGTAAAGGGAACAACTCAACATGCAAATTACAAATTGGAAATACTAAAATCAAACAAGGATATCGGCGATCATTGCTCTCCACAATTTCCTGTCCTTTGTAGCTCTTAATAAATTGTCTTTTTCTTATTTCTTCTAAATTGTGTTCCGCTATCCATTTCCTCGAGTTCTCTAGGTAGATTATGCGTAATTTTATTTTGTCCCCCTTCACTCGATTCCCTGGTTATAGGAATTTTCGCTCGCTTTTTCCTCATTATGTGCCTAATAGATTTCAACTATTTCAGATGTTAAGTATAAGTTCCCTTTTCGTTTCTATTTTCTTTAAAACTTCGACGTTCATTCCATATTATTCTAAGCATCCTTCAGTAGAATCACATTTCTGTTATGTCAAGTCTCTTCTTCATCTGTCATATAGGAGGACGGATATTACGTTCAGTACTTATAAATTATTCAATTCAAATTAGATTGGAAATAGCTTTATTCATTAAGTTACAGCATTTTAACGGTATTTCAGAGGATTTTATCGTTTCATCTCATGCAAGGGGATAGTGCCTTTAAAACGCAAGTGGTCGATAAGAGAAAATAAAAAGACGCTAGTGAAGAGAAAGAGCAATAAAAAGAATGAAGACAGAAGATAGCGATTGATGTTACATTTAATATTTTGAAGATCGTAAGTGACAGAAGTAAGAAGCCAGTAGAGCGTTCTGCAAGCGAAACGTGTGAGAAAGTCTTAGAAGAAAAATTACGGTTGCATGTAGCTATTTTAACAGTAAAACGATGCCAATTTAGTAGGACGTTTAACTTCATGCAGTCGAGGTACCAATGAATATAGCTCTTCAGAACAATTACCATGAAAATATGACAGAAATTCAAAGGGAAGCCACGTTACGGCGTTAGGAAAGTGACTGAAGCCGAAATAATAAGTCAGGGTCGATGACATTGTAGATACTTCTATTGAGTTTGTCAAGAATCTCGAGATATATGGCAGGAGTACCAGAACATATGAGGCAGCATTATTCAAGGCATGATCGAAGGAATAATCATGTAAGATAGATTTGGGCATGAAAAATTGTCTGGCACCAATTTTCCGAGCAGCAGGCCTAGCAATTGATTCAATATAATTGATCAGAATGAACTATTTTCTGTTTTTGATGTCTTACAGTAACACAGATAGACGCCGGAGTCGAATCATCATAATATAGATATGTATATCTGATTTATAGAATTCAATCTTTTTGTCTGAAAAGTCCAATGTCATTGATATATTAATACATTTAAGGTTTTTTTTTTTGCTTTTTTTCTATCTTCATACAAAAATTAGTAGATATCGCTCTCTCTGTATCTCTTTCTCGTATATATATATGTGTGTGTGTGTGATAGAGCTCTACAAATTCAATATTTCTGAATTGTATATTGAGCACTTTTAAAAAATATCCAAGCACTGGCCTGACATTATTCTTGCCTACTATTTTTCTTTTTAGTATTACACACACACACACGCGCACACACACACAGTCACACACACATATATATATGTATATATATATATATATATATATATATATATATATATATATATATATATATATATGCATTGGATTTTTAAACAGGTTAATTTTAAAATAGATTATATAATTATGAATCTTAGGTGATGTACAAAACTAAAAATAGGAATAATTCGTTGTCGAATAGTGATTAACAGGCTTTTCTCCACAGATTACTATTACTGTAGTGAGTGCGTTTGTATCTCATTGTGCAACTTTGCTAAATCTGCTATTTCCATAGTGGGTGGTACTGCACTCCTAGTAGGGGTGGTAGAAAGATCAAGGGTGTAGTGGTGTAAAAGAGGTCGGTAAGGGACAGTATGTGGTATTATGACCACGACATTTATTGGTTTTTGCTTCTTTTTTTAACAATATCTATATGACAAAGTCTAAGTCACTTACTTCTCAAGAACACATAGGTTTTACTTTACAAATAAAATTAGTATAACAGTTATATATTTTTAGATTAATTTTATTTTATTGTCCGTCGTTAAAGATTTGAGAGTTTCTATTTTGCTAACATTATCTGGAGAGGATGCGTCACATACAGACATCCGACATGTCTCTCGGTTTGAAATCAAAACTAGGTAGCAATTGATGTTCGTGTGACGACAACATATCTAAGAAAATTTAGTGCTAGCTTAGTTGTTGTTTTGAATTTTTGTGTAACTTATATGAATAGAAAGGTGTCTCCCTATGGGTGTGTGAGAGGGAACTAAGGGTGTGACCTAAGAGGCAAAGGGTAGGAAAGTATAAACAGTTTGAGAACTACTCTGCTAATTTATAATTAGCAAATAATGTTACTTGCCATCGTGAGTGTTCGCAAGTTAACATTGTTCTCTTGAGTAACAGGTTTGCCATGTCGTGTCCCACTAATGTAGTCTTGTACCTAGCTAATCTAAGGTTAGTAAATATATACAAGGCTCAAAGCAAGTGATTCATATCAAAATTGACTTGGCTTGTTTTATTATAATTGCAGCAATTTTGTTGTAGCAAAGTGCAATTGTCATGAATTTCAACATCTGAAAAACTAATTACTGACGCCAAACAAACTTCTAGTTGTGCAAAATTCCGATGCATTCATGATATATATGTTTACTTCAGCCTTAGACGGCAACAAAAGATTCAACGAATATGCACAACGAATGGGTTAAAAACTAGAAAATTCATTTTAGAGGACAGTTTTAGATTTATTTTCGCTTTTATTATATAGAGAAACTATAAAAATATTTTAACTCCTTCAGATTAAAAAAAGAAGGAAAGAAGGAGAAATAAAGCAAATTATATGTTCCTAAATTTAATACTGTTTTTAATATTATTCTCCTTAATTTATTTCACGCAAATGGAATTTTGCATTCTTTGCAACAAGTTGTCAACTTTTTTCGCCTCTTTTATTTTCGAGAAATATGCAGACATAGCATTGTCTTCGGATTGTTCTTCCAGCTTTATTTGCAGGCAAATACTCCAAAATTGGCGTAACCTAAAGAAGTTTTAGAGTTTCTAATTAATCATTTAAAGCTGAATCATGAATGAATAATGCTCATATCTTTGAAGAGAGTGGACATTAATGGGTTATAAGAAGAAATCTATGATTAATACCGAGTTTTTATAAACTTATAATTAATACAGCATTTTAAAATATTTTTTTAATAATTAATATTTATCTTTTTTATATTAAATACCAGATTTTACGGTGGACATTAATGGATTAATTTTGTCGTAAACAGATTATTCCATAATATTAGGTTGGTGCAAAAAATAATGACGTAATAATGACGTTTTTTTACGTATTTTTTAACGTAAAAAACGACATTATTGCGTTATTATTTTTGCACCAACCTAATAATTATCAGCGAAATAATGTTCGTTAAAACAGTAACAACAACAAAAAAAATAAATGAACAAAAACTTTCGTTCCTATCGTTAGTACAGCGAGATCAATTCCAAGCACTTATGTGATATGGTTATTATTATTTTCTTTTTTTTTTAGTTTAAGCAGCAATTTCCAAGCAAAACTTGAACGAAAAGTTCAAATTACAGGACACGCCTTTCACCCCACCCCCCGCCAATTCTATTGCTTTTCTTCTTTAATTTTTGTCGCTAAAATGTATCGTTTTATTCTCACAACAATCCACACATTCTTCGAAAGCGAAACTAAATATTATCTCAGTAAAGATCAGCAATTACAAAAAGTAATCTATCGTTTGAAATATTTAACGGGACTTCAAAATTCAACTCCACCCACAACAAAAGTCAAGAAGGTTGATCATTTATTATTTGACATTTTCATCATGAATGAATCCATAAACAGAGTCGACTAATTATGTGTAAATGTTGTTTGATTTTAAGAAAAGTTGCTGAAAAATTATTTAGCAGCTCAAATATTCAAGATACATTATTTGTCCGTAAAGTTTTTATCCTATTATCTTTTTTTTTATTCTACTCTCTTTTTCATCTTATTGTAAATAAGAAGCGATAGAAAATTATAAATATTCATCCAAAGATACACACGAGACAAACTTATAAAGTATTTAATTCACTTTATGACTGGTCATTCCACATGTTATTCTTCTTTTGTCTTTGACTGTTGTTTTTATGTCGTTTTTTTTATAAGAAAAGCAACATAAAATGAAATAAACACTACCAAAAATTAAGAATGATGGCAATACTCTTCACAATTATAAGTAAACTTGTGAGGATACCCGGCGTTGCCTGGAGATAAAAATAACATCAAATACAACAATATGTCATGTTTGTTCATATATTTTTCTCACAAAAACTACAATTAAAAATATATACTTATACTATTCTTATCTCTTAATTTATGGTAATTTCTTGGCACATAACATTAGTGCTTACTGCGTTGAGTGTAGATATGAAAAGTTTGTTTAAAATAGTCAAATATGAAAAAGATTGTTTAAAATAGTTAACAGAGCGTGGGCCATGGGAAAAGCATGGAAACGTGATGTTGTGTCCAGGTCACTTATAAGATTGTTTGTTCTTGTGCCTTGTTGATGATGTTAATGCCGATCATCGCATAGAATTGAAGTCATATCTATTTAAAAGACAAGTATTTAAAGGACGAGTCTGTTTGAATTATAGGAAACCTGGGAAGTAACATACGAAATTGTTAATTGAGATAGGAATGACCAACTGCTTTTTTTTTATAATTTCTGGGGACATAAATGACTGACGAATTTAAGCTCAAAATATATCACAACTGAGTGTCATATAAGTTTCATATTGTTTGAGAAAAATCAAATTTAGCAGAAAATCAATTTTGATACAGGCAGCAATCATTCTTTTTTAATTTTCAAATAAGCATACAATGACCGGATACTCATTTTCCGAGCAGACTCGTCTGATAGGGCGGATATCTAGTTCCTGTTACGCAGAAGCCTGCTTGGGCACATTTTGTGCTTATTCAACACCAACAGAGCCCACCTGTGGTTTGTACCGCAATTATACTGAGAAAACATTAGCTACAATTTCTGGGAGAGGGTGAATAATCTGGCGTGATCAACAGGTTTTGGTTTTTTTTCTAACAAAGACAGTACGTCCCAACCCTCGGCGATGATGACTTGGGACTTCGTGCGAACACAACCAACCACCGACGGCTTCCGAACGGTTCTGTCTATATAATTTTACTCACAAGGCATGGGTACGGTTATCAAGCATTTTCCAAAGGTGTAGCGCGCTCGGATTGCCTCTCCACAGAACGATAACATCGAGAATCTGTTTAATGATAAGTCGAACATGCCGAGATTTGATCCTGGGTAGCATAGGCAGAAAGCGAACGTTCTCTAACTCGTAGTCACTCATATATATATATATTGTTATGGTAATTTACACTCGCACGCATATATGTGTGTGTGTGTGTGTGTGAACGTGTCCTGACTATTGCGTTTAAACATGAAACAGATTTCGTCAGCCAGTGTTAATACCTAAGTTCACACTGCTTATATTCAAATACTTTCTTTCCCTCATATTTTTATTTACATGAAAAATTTCACTTTTGTTCCTATCTTTATTAACGATATTAATTGCTGTTAAGTCTATTAATTAAACATTTCCTGTCGTTATCAAATCAGTTAGATACCATATCAGTTTCTTAAATACTTTAAATATTAATACGATCTGACGGAAGTCTACACACACCATCTACTTACGCACGGATCATTTTACATACCTACAGTCAATCATAACTGCAGCCTTTAAGCCCAAGACATGGGATCGCATATCTCTCAATTTTGCCTGCCCGAGTTACTAATGATAAGCGACACGTCCACGCCTGGCATTTATTCAAAGTTACACCTTGGCGCATACCAGTTCGCCATGGCACGCACGTTCTGGGCGAATTATTACTCACGCGTGCCGCAAAGCTTTGGACGTGGCTCATGTTGTAAAGAGGAACCCAATGTGTATGGAATTACAGGCAATTGTGTCAGATATTGTGAAAAAAATGACCAGATGCACTTGCTTGAAGAACATCTGTTGAGAGACTATAAAACCAAACATGGTAGATCATGTGTAGAGGGAAAAAGTAGTGTTATCATCCCTCGTGAAATTAAAATAGAATAATAAGTAGATAACAAAATTAGCTGATTGAAGAAATCTCTGAACTGAATCAAGTATAGAAATGAACACAGTATGGAAGTTTTTGATTAGAAAATAATACACATTAGGTTTAAGTCTAAAAATATTCCTCTATCTATATGTGACAATAGCTTTATGGATACGTGGGTTGACTGATATCTAGTTACCAGATGTGTATTTAATCTCTGTTAATTCAATTGAATATGGTTCAGTCGAAAAAAATAATGTTATATAAATAATCACATGGAGTATTGTTGCCATATCTGGGTTGGAGCGGTTCAATCCTCACTTACTGGAGCTCAAAATCGTTTACGTAGTCTTGTGGGGAAAAATATTATATTCTACTCTGCAGCCTCTTTCTCGCAGATGCAATGTTTATCGCTGCTTCCATGGCAAATATTCATATGACCTCCATTCTTTAGCTTCATCAGTTCATACTTTTACAGCAAGAACACACCATGCTACCTCCATGGAATCACCATCATTTCCTCCGTATTCCTGTTGTAAGTAGAAAGTGCCACTTAGAAACTTTTTTTTCCTCAAGTACTACTATTTTGTGGAGTTGACTCCTGCATAGATGCTTTCCCGAAAGCTACAATCTTAACCTTAGGGTCTATTGCTATCTAGCCTCCATATCCTCATAATCTTCATTTCTTACTTTCTCCTCTAACGTCCATGCCACCCACGTCATTCAGTAACCCTTTTGAACAGGAGTAAAGGTTTATCCCTGGTTTAGGATTGGGTTATCGGTTTCTTCTAAAGTATTTTCCTTCTCTTAACGTAACCTCTTACATCTTAATGGCATTATCACCTTGCTTGGGATGAAATGATTAAAAAAAATCTACCTTGAATTGCGCATGGTACTTTTATTGGGTGAAATTTAATACAAAAATTATATCTATTAGGTTGGTGGAAAAATGATGACGTAATAATGTCGTTTTTTGACGTTAAAAAATACGTCAAAAAACGACATTATTATGTCATTATTTTTGCACCAACCTAATATTTATTACTGCCCCCTTTGAAATAATCACTTTGTAAACATGGACAAAGGATAGCGGAAAATGTCTTTACTACATTCGGGCCCAAATAGAACAAATAGTTTTTTAAATTTTCTATACTAATGAGAAAAAGAGAGAGGGGAAGTGAAATAGAGCAAAGGTGAACACTTGGAGAAAAATGGGTGTAATGTGATACATATGAATATATGAGCAAGGATGAATTTTTAAAATGGAATCTAAAATGACGGTTAGGATTAAAACCAGAAAGAGACAGTTGAAATTTAGAGGAAACAAAACAAGAAAATAGGGCTTGCATAATTTGACACTCAGATTGATAAAATGGAGTAGCGTGAAAATTTGAAAATGGATAGCAGTAATAATTTATCTTAAATGACGAATCTTTTAGGGCATTTAGAGAAATTCTGCTTAATATCGCATAGGGAAAGAAGTATTGATGCCACATCTGGGCTGGAACTGCACAATCCTCACTTTCCATTCTTGAAAGAGCACAAAAAGTAGTGAATTTTCAACCTAACCCCACACAGAAGAAATATCCCTAGACTATCGCTATTTCAGACGAGATACATTCCTAAGAGCCAGCAGTTCAGATCTTTACATCTATGACACAACATATACTCTTTGCAGGATATGGTGTATCATCCTTATCGTATTTGTATTCTATTAGTAAGAAGGAAATTGCACCCAGACAGCTTCTTTCTGAGAACCGATATTTTGTGGAACAAACTCCTGAATGGCATGCTTTCAGATATCTTCAACTCTCAGGCCAACCGCTATCTATATATCCTCATAATTTACACTTGCTTTTTGGGGGGCGTCTATGCATCAATATCATTCAGTAATCCTCTACCTTAAGAAAGTTTGGGGTCTTGTATTGGGCTAATATTTTATTTTTTAAAATTAGTGATGACTGTCGAAGATGGCTCTGCAAACGGAAAGGAAATTCGTCTGCGCTTAAGATAAAAGTTTTGCTTTCTAACTTACCATGTTTTAGAGGATATTTGTTGATCCATGTTTGATCAAATGAGCAAATAGCAAATCAGTTCTGTCGAATTTAATCTATATTTTTCAATTCATCTATTTTAAAAGCGACAGTGATTCAAAATTATATTTATAGCAGTTTTAAAAATACAATGATAGCAATTTAATGTAGGTGACGCATCTTCTATAAGATGTACTATATATTCAAAGGGGGCACTATGTAAATAAGTACTGCTTAAAGTGACAAAAGCAGGTGCACATGATTTATCAGACCCCAAATCTTCATACATTTACTCAAGTAATTATTTCAAATTCACTTAGCACTTTTATCAAACATAAAAACAAAGATGTTTCAAATAAAGCGTGAGCGCATGAGGAGTATTTTACACAAAAATCGCACCTTCATCACGGAATGTATGGACAGCCATATGGATGCCATGCATGGAGTCTTACTTGTTCAGAAATGTTTAAACTATCGGTTGATTGTTTTCGCTTAACGGCATATAAAAACTCTAGGGATTATTTAACGCTGAAATCTAAATATTTTGTACACAATTTTATGCCTCCTTCAACTATATATTTTGTACATCATTTTATACTCGTTAGATATATATTAGCTGAGACGCCAACAGGTTCTACCACCTCGAGTCAGGGTGAAACTCGGAACACGGCAGTTAAGAGGTGGTCCCACGCTTCTCCAAACTCCAAATCAGAGGCTTTGCTGCCAGATGTAGTTTATCGTCATATCCAGGATGGCTAAACTATCAGCTATACGCATCCGTTTTCTTAAATCAGCGCTTGAAAATGGCTTTAAGCAAATGGGCACTGTGTGTATTAGGGAAGACTGTACTTCGTTAGTAGTGTATAGATTCACAAACAAAGAATTTTAACAAATAACGAAGACAACATCACATGAAAACTTCCAAAAGACAAAAACTAAAATTGATTGCACACACATCTTGAAGAGAAAATAATGACATGATCAAGATCACACAACCTTAAAGAAAAGTTTAGGGAGGAAATATTCAATTAATATCAGAAATAGTAATAATAGCTAGTGACATGAGAAACTTATTTTCCTGATAAGTTTTATAAATTTTGAGCGGAGGTAAGTGCTGTAGGATACCTATGGACGATAATGGATATATCCCCATTTACATAAATACAGTAGTAAATACTGTATGTTGGTCTGCAGTCGGAGATTCGTATCCAACTGTGCTGGTCAAACTCTCTGCATCCGGGCAAAGAGGATCGCCAGACGAGGCTGTCAAAGGGTAGAGTCTCGTCTCGAAAAAACAGCTACCCAACCCCGTTTTATACGGGGTCTATGGAGAATTTTTGGCCGAGCCCTCGGATACCCCACATTAAATTCGACCACATCTGACCGCGTGGGGCGATTGGGGATATCCTTCAGTTGGAGATTTATTGTGGAATTCACTTGACTCACTTCTAGCAGTTCACTACTTCTTCTACGCGCCGCTGGCGAATCTTATATGTGTTGTTCTTGTCCTAAGTATTATCGTTCATTACCAACCTTCGTTTGATTATTCTATTCAGTAACCTTCCCTGCGTTACAACAGTAAGGCTAATAGTTCTGTCAATGAATGCCCAATGTTTCTTCTGTGCAAACCGTTGATCTTATCATTTCCCATTGTAATATTTGTGACAGTGAACTTGTCACCGAAAGTTCTGTTCAATTTTTACTGTTAGAATTTGTTTTTCAGAATGAAATTTTTTGAAAACTCTTTCTAATTTATCATAAATGGCCAATCGCAACGAAAAGGCTGTTATACATTGAACTCAAGGTCATAGATATTCACTATTTTTCCTCCGCTGAATGCTATACACATTTTCATTTCAGTTTTCTCTCCTCGGTTTATGACTGTACAACTTTAGTAGCTGCCCTCGTAATATTTTCACAAAACACTTAATTTCTTCAATTAAAAATTGATATAATGCGCAAAGCTGCGATATATTTGGCTTCTCTAAGTAGATAAAACATATGCAATTAAAAAAATAACCTTCTTTTTGACATATACCCTAGTATGAACGAAATGTGGGTGCTGATTGTGATAATAGCAACACCACAAAAAATACCAGGTAGGCACACTCTTTAAAGCTGTTTGCAGTTTAATACAGTTTTTAAAAAAAAGAGTGAAGGGATATTTACAAATGACTGAAATCAAAAGCGTACTAAACTGTGACGTAATATCAATGGCAGTGAATGTTGAAGAAGAAGAAGAAGAGACTTGAACGAACAGAAATGTGGTTCTACAGATGAATACAGAAAATACCGTGAACCGAACATGTGAGCAACGACGAAATTCTAAAGACAATGCAAACAAAAAGGACACTTATAGTTAACATCAGGAATAGACATTTGAAATCTCTAGGGCAGATACGGAGGAAAGACGGCTTGTAAAACCTGATACTCATAGGACAGATTGAAAGCAAAACGAACAGAGGAAAACAACGCATAACCTATCTGGCGAGCTTAAGTGAATGGATGGCAGAGTTTGGAAGAGATAGCAAAAAGACAAAATTTATTAAGAGGTACAACGGACAGAGAATTGTGGAGATCAATGATCGCTAACGTCCTGAAGGGACACGGCACATAGAAGAAAAATATAAAAACTATAACGTTTTTAATTATCATTTTATAAAAGAAGATCTAAAACAAAATTAACGCTTGTAATTATCAATAGATTTTAATTTGCTAAACTTTTAAAGTATTTTTCGGTGATAATGAGTCAAACTAGCTTTCTAGGAAAGTTTAATCTGGATTATTGAGAATAAGCTATAGATTTTAGGGGATATTTCAAGCTGGAATGAAAAAGGCATGAAATGAAATTGTTTCTAAATGTTTTAACTATACGCTCTACACCGTAATTATATTTATTATGGTAGGAACAGAGAAGAGTTTTTCTATTCCCTTTTTCAAATATTTTGGTTGTGAAATCTCGAAGTACAAGGCTAAATATTTTAGTTATTGAGCAAAAATCATAAAGTGAATTCTTCATTTATTGTTTGTACCAAACGTCTTGACAGTTACCTTATACATAGACTTGTTCAAGTTTCATCAAAAATATGATTGATTGTATTTGATTGATTGATTCGTTTTCTACGGCTCATCAACCCTTTGCATGTTATTTAAAGCCAGAAAATATTTTTAGATTGTTAGAATTTTTTTTTTTTTTTTTTTTTTGGTGGGGGTAATAATTGTTTAGTGATACAAGTCTTAATAATTAACCCATGGGTATTTACGCGTAAGTGAATATAACGAACCCAATTCGGAGCCATTTTCCATTGCACCAGACGCACATCCAAGCTTACAGGACATAATATTCCCAAGCGGTCACTCATCTAGGTACAGACTAGGCTCGACATTTTCTTAACTTCAGTTATAATACGAGAAACTCGAAGTTGTTTAACTTCGATGATCGTAAGATAACCGATATTTCAACGCGATATGGCTGTAAACCTTAGCACGGTGTTGTTTAACAAATTTAATTTCTCTATATTTCCTGATCTTTATTCATAAAATTAATCACGAAATAAAATACTATAAATAAACTCATTTGAACAACAACAAAATAAAATAAATCAAATCACAATCGTCGTCGGATAGTAAATTTAAAATCCAATCGTATTATACTGACATACAGACATTATAATTCGATGCTGTTGCCATTCGACGTCATCAAATAGTATTATCTCTAGCTTTGACTGAAACTTCAGACCTCACGTCTATTCGTCCTGTACTATATCTGCGAGTGATAAAGAAAAGCAGTAACAGAATATGAGCCATATGGTGACAAGGGCAGGGTCCGTTCTGCCTGAGTACAACTCGGAAAGACAGGTTTTAATTTTAAGTAGTGTGCATGTCATTATCGGAGGATATCATGGGCCAATACTAAAACGCACACCTAGCCAAGAGTAGCATGATGGGGATGGCTGTGACTGAGGAACGGCTTCCAAAGAGCAGTGAAATGAGGAGAAGTTGTCATGTCGGTAGTAGTGGTGAATGAGGCTGTCGTTTGTGATAGCCTTAGCGGAAGAAGGCTGGGGAAGAGCAGTTAGGCGGTCAGGAAAACCGTCGAGAAGACCGGTAGCTAAACCACTCACCAGCGCTGTGTGTTAGCACGATCATTACGACTTGCTTCAATTTATCGCTTGATTTCCTCCATAAAAATAACGATGACCGCTCGTCTTATTAATGGTGCATATATGAGCCGAGGCCTGTAAATATGACCCCAACGACATTTCCGTTTAATTTTGGGCACACGGCGCAAGGATTTACGCCGAGTGGACCGTGACGTTAGGTTGGCGGCGTAAAGCAAGTATGGGGAACAGGGAGGGTTTAGTAAAAGAGGCAAAAGGAGAAAGAGCTGATATTGGTTGGGTGGAACGTTGTAAAGAAGAGGAAGAAATAGATAGAATGTGGGTTTCTTTCTGAATGAGGAGAGAGTGTTTTAGGGGTAAAGAAGATAAACCGGATTTAAATGGAAGAAGGTAACTACAGGTAAAAAAGAGGAAAAAATAAAGAAACGTTCTAAAATAAAAGAACAGGAAAATTGAGAACGAAAAGGAAGAGTAACAAAGACGGACAAAGAATCGTCTTTTTATACGCCTTGACCTTCCAGGACGTGAGCAATCATGGCTCTCCACAACTTCCTATCTTTAGCTGCTCTAAATTTTAACTCTTTAAATCCTTCTTTTTCTTTGTTTTGCTCCCCTCTCACGCAAAATCGTTAATTATGTTACTCGCTATTTTCACACTCTCCTGTGAGTCTTACGTTCTCTAAGCCCTCTTTTCTCATCATATGTTACAGAAATTTCAGCTATGTCGTTCTGATTATAATTATTTTTTTCTTTGTAGCTCATCTTTTCCTCAAGACTCCTTCGTTGCTCGCATTTTCTTAGACAATATATTTAATTCCTTTAGCGCTTGATACATTTTTGAAGGATAGTTTACCGTATAAAGAAACGTTGAAACAAAAGAGGAACGGTCAAATGAAAAGAGAAGTGAAAATGAAAAGGTGAATTGAATGAGTGAAGTTTCTCAAGAAGAAAACGTTTTTCGTTTGAAGAAATGATATTGATAAGAGATATAATCAAAGTGAATGTAGAATCTAGGGAAAAATCTTCATTAAAAAATTTTAAAAAATGAAGGAATGGAAAATGACGATAGAATTGGAAATCAAGCCTGGAAAAATTGTAGAGGAAGATGTGAAGCCAAGAAGGCAAAAAGACTGTCTTTAAAACAGACCACGGTGCCATGGTATAATGATACTTCTTCTCAGTGCTCCCCCTTTAACGATCATGACTCTCTACAGCTTCCTTCCACTGCAGCTCTAAACAAGATTTGTCTTTTTGTTACCTGTCTTAATCCCTGTTTTGAAAAACTATTTACACAAGCTCGTTATATAGGCTATTTGCTACTTTCCTCTATTTCCCTTGCTTGCAATATATTCTGTGAGTGCCAAATTTTCCAAGCCCTCTTTCTTCATTATGTAGCCTAGAAATTTCAACTGTCACCTTCTGATTGTAAGTAGAAGTGTCCTTTTTTATTTTCACTAAAACGTCGCTGCTAACAATATTCTTTTTTATAACTCTATTTCTGTTGCCTTAAGTCTCCTCATCTGTGAAGAGATTGTCTAGTTTTTGTCCAGATTGTCCAGGACCAATATTAGTAGTTTTTTTTTTTTTTTTCTTTTTTTACTAACGAAATTTTTTTCTTTCTTATTCCTTTCTTTAGCTTTTGGAAATCATGCCTCATTCTTCCAATGAGCTTTTGCAATTCAGTATCGCATTTTCCGTCCTTTATTAAAACATTTCCTAGATATTTAACTATTTGCACTTGATTTTTGGTGTCTTCAGTTCGTAGTTGACATCTTGGGCTGTTCTTTTTGATTCTACCTTCTTGCAATTGATTTTTAATCCTTTTTTTCTCGCTTTCCTTTGCTACCTTCTGTAGGAGAACCCTTGGTTTCTTTTCTGTATCAACACCTGTGTCATTTGCATATCTTATGTTCTTAAGATTGTAGCCACCATTAATGAATCCTTGCAGACATTTATCTTAGGATCGCCTTACTGTAAAGTTTTAATGTGAATAAGTCCGGTAATCTAAACTTAGTAAAAAAACACAAATGACAGTGTAAATAGAAAAATTAGATTATGCATTGGTCTCCAAACTTTTTTCTCTGGACCGCATTTTCAGAATGAAAATTTGCTCGCACCTCACCAAATTTTATGTGATAAAAAGTATATTTAAAAATAAAAAAAGAGAGATGGTTAAATGGAGATAACTGTCCGAAGTCAGAACATTATCATTGATAACTCTCTCTTCCAATTTGCGGACCCTAGTTACTATATTCTTAATAATTTATAAAATGCAAAATTGTCACAATGATAAAATCGGTCAATAATTATTTATAACTATTTATACTGAGACTCATGTATGCAATTACAAGTAATCCATAATATTTTAGATTTTGAAATCATATTTATTTTTGGCATATGATTTTTTTTTCAAATCTTTGATTATCTGATTTTCCGTCTCAATTGCTTCCTCTTCCGACGCGCCTATGAGGCACGCCACACCGTTTGAGAACCACTGTAAGAGAATAGATAACATATACAAAAAATAAAGGAGAAAGAAACAAAAACGTAGATATAAAAATATACATGAGAACAATAGGTGGGGGATATAGAGCAAGATAAATAGAAATATATATTTCATGGATTAAAAAAAAATGTGGATGTAATAACGTCTAGTTATTTCTAGTTATGATTTACTCTGTATATTGTAGCAAAGCAAATTATTCTAAAGTTAGATTTCTAGTTTTCAGTTATATTTATATAACCAACAATATATTTGAAGAAATGTCTTAATCTATTTTTAAGGGCTGCAAGTATTTTTGGTTTAATATTATAAGGAATAATATAATACAACAGTAGCATAATATTTATACAAAGACAGTATAACAATGAGAGGAATGATCACATAAAAAGGATATTGGGTAAAGGAGAGGCTCGAGAAGTAATAAAAAATAATAGAAGTTTAAGAGAAGAAGAGAAATAAAAGAGAATGCGATTGGTTAAAAAGGAATTGGGTGGGACATCGAAAACGGAAAACATGAGGAAAGAAAGAAGAAAATAAATGTGAAAGGAGAAAATAGAAAAGAAAGGCTAGAAGAGAAAAGGTAAAAATAAAAGAGAAAACAAATGAAAAAAGAAAAGGAAAGAGAAAAGAAAGAAAAAAAGAAAAGAGAAAAGACAAGAAAGAAGGAAAACGAAAATAAAAGAAGGAAAAAAAGGGACAATAAATAAAAGTGGAAAGAAAATAAAGAATAAATAAGTGCAAAAAGAAACCAAAAAAAGGAAAGAGAAAAAGGGAAGAAAGTAAAAGAGTAAAGAAAATAAATTAAAAGAGCAAACCATGAAAAAAAAAAGAAATATATAGACGTTTTGGGGAGAGAAAAAAAGAAGAGAAAAAAGAAGGACTTAAAAAGAAACAATAGAGAGCAACAATACAAATATAAAGGATAGGAAAAAAGAAAAATATATTGTTTATGATCGAGAGGAAATGGCTGTATTTACTCAAACATATTAGGCATAATTTCAAAAAATGTATCATCCAGTGGAAAGCGAACTCACTATCAAAACCAAGCAAAACATGCAAGTTCCATTGCTTGACCATAGACACCCGGCGAAATAAGGTATATGTCGGGGATGATTTTCAAAAATGCATGCGAAAGCACATTAAACGAGAACAATGCCAAAATATTTTACAGAAGATGAATTTAAAATAAAAGTTATTAGAGGTCAAAATATATACATAATAAAAATATGAGAGGGTGAAAAAGGAAGAAAAGAAGAGGAAGACAAGATAAAGAAATAGAAAGAACTAACAAAAAAATTGAACATCAATGACATAAACCTTCTGCGAAAGCGACAATTCGAAATTGTAATAAAAAAAACATTTAAATATCAATCGAAAGAAAGCCGATAACAAAATAAGGCGAAACTAAGCGATTTAAAATAATGATGAATTGGAAAATTGAAATGTGATAGGAAATAAATCATGAACATCAAGAAAAGCTTCAAGTTGGCTGTGCGTTAATGCAAAGGACAGATGATGAAAAAGAAAGTCACATGAATGCGCATGTGCAAAACTGAAGAATTGAGAAAAAGAGAGACGAATGAATGTTGATGATGATATTTGTATCTCTTGGTTATTTTCCATTTGGCAAATATTGATTAAAGGTTTGAATGATTTGATGTTTTCCCCATTTCCAGTTTTGAACGGGGGAAAAAACTGATTAAATAATCATTGACATTAACACATGACCTGTGACTTCTTTGAAATGTGAGTAGCAAGGTTAATAGTGATATATGATGCGTGCTATTGGCTACTGTATGTTTCAGAAACATATTAATAGAATCAACAGTCCAGATGATATTTGAAACTCTCTTGGAATTCGAAATAAAATGTTATACACTAATTCTTATTATATCAGATTATGGCACTAAATGTTGAAGTTTTGTCCCATCCTCCTTACTCTTCTGAGCAGGCTCCATCTGATTATCATCTTTTTAGATCAAATCATTTTTAAAAGGAAAACAGTTTATTGTGAATATGCTAAAATTGATATTGTGTCTTTCATTGCATTGAATTCATAAGAATTCAACTATTTGCCAAATAGATGGAATTATGTTATCGATAATGAACGGAAATATATTGAATAAATATATCAATTAAGCATTTGTAGCATTTCTGTCTTTTTTTTTTATCTTTAAATGCGACAGATGTTTCTTTCCAACATGATAAATGACTATTTTTCTTGAGTAAGTAAATTGCGTAAAAATAGTTAAACTTTTGTGTGTATGTGTCTAGGTGTCTGCGTGTAAGCGCGCCTTCGTTTAGTTTGCAATATAAAATCTTATAAAATACTAAGTACTTATTTCAAAAGATTTTAAAGGTAAATTTATTGAATAATTTTGAGATAAGTTCCTTTTTTTTCTTCCTTTATACCTTTTTTGTTTATTTATAATACACCCCCGCTTTATCGAATTATTCTATTATATGCATTACTATTCAGACCAGATACTAATTTTAACTGTTATACTAATTACGTTTCGGCCTACGGTCTTCTTTCTGTATCTGCCTTCGTACTCGCTAACCTATTTGGAATTTCGAACCTAACTTCAATTCACAAGGCTAATTTCTAATCCTGCTTAATGATACTTTCGTATATGTTAGGACTGTACATAGTTTAATTGAAGTTTAAACCCCTTGTCTCACTCCTTTTCCAAACTTTATGTATGTCTTTGTGTTATTGAATTATTGTAGTATTACTATCATAAAAAACAGAATAAATTCTATATCATTTTAGTTAATAACTGCTCTAATAGTGACTTAATGACTTTTGGATGTTCTACTGAGTCAATTGCCTTTTCATAGTCAACAAATAATTTGTTATATTCTGTTATTTTTTCGGTCTGCCGGTATGATTGTTGCTAATATTTTTATTTTCAACGCATCTTGGTTCGTCTAGTATTCATCTATAATCCTTAATATTTTCCCAAAATTTGGTACCTTTCCTGTTTTTGTCTTTCAATACCAGCATTTGTTTATTGATATGGACTGATGATCGAGCATTTTTGAAGCTCTACTTTTCTCTGGTAGATTCTTCTACTCTTTTAATGTTCATCTTGTTTTACCTTTTCGCATTTTTGGTTTGTTTAATTCTGCATTTCCATTAATATCTGTTAGGCCTGATGACTTTGAGTATTTTCCTTTTTCTATTACAATTTTCGTTTGTTTTCTATAATTTCTGCTACATTTATTATAATTCCTACGCTGGTATTCATGTCTTGTTATTTTGACTATTCCATAAAGCCTTAAACGTATTTTTGATTTTCCCTTGAAATACGCTCTGAACGGAAAAATGTTTTCGTTTTCAGAATCTTTTTCTTTCTTCAAATTTTGAAAATCACTTCTTCTAGTGACTTTGCTATATGGAATTTTTAATGTTACTAGTTTTGTCATGAATTATAAAATAAAGTTTATTTTTGTTTAGCAATTTGGACTTTCCAATCCATTTACAACGACTTCGTTTTTTAATTATTTTAATAATTGTCATTTTTTATTGCACTGATATGTTAACTAGTATTTCGCCTCTTTCACGGCTTTTATCTTTTTCCGAATTTTCTTAAACTAGATTCTGCAGCGTCCTTTTCTCCTACTTTTTGGAATCTGACTTTATATTCGATCTTTTAAAGCTCTTTTTGTAATGTGAAGAATTTCAAAACATAACTGAGGTTTCCGAAATATTCCATTTCAAATATTATCGATGTATCATTTAAATCTTTAAATTTTCTTATGTATTTTCGTGGATTTTGTTTCTTGTTTAAAGATAGGGTAAATAAAAATGAAACAGTAACAAAAGGTTTGATTTTTGAAAATAGAATTAAAATGTCGATAAAAAAATTAATTTATAAGTGTCCGAATATGCAAAAATAAATTTTATTTTAATTCTCTACGATGAGTTAATTCCAGATTAACTCATGAAAAATGTTATATTCCATGAGGATAATAGCTTGCATGTCTTTGGAGTTGAGGTAAATATTTTTTATTTCTTGGCCGGGAAGTTTTTACACATCTGCCTCATTCAACAGATATTGCACATTCCGATTGCCATTTATTTCCAACTTAAGAAAAATGTCTTTATTATTCTATTTTCCACTGACTAATTACTATTGAAAAATAAATATATATCTTTTTAATGATATACAGGGTGCGATGGATAAATTGTCTTCTAAATTGCGCAAAAATGAAAATAACACTGACATCTCATTTTAGCAGATATATTTAGCAAAATTATACAAAATACTTCAAATACTAAAGAGTAAATTTGTTTAAGGTGGTGAAATCTACCATAATCCTTGCCTTCAGTTCATCTTTGGTGTTACAAGGAGTTTTGTTGGTCTCTCACTCAAATGTGCCTCACATATAATAATCAAGGGGGATTGCATTCTGGGGAGCTAGGTGGACAGATGTAAGGAGCGATGTGGTCGCAGAAATTATCTGACAGCCATGACACGGTTTTCCTGCATGTGTGTCATGGTGCAGAGTTCTGGTGCCAGGCATATGTACTTCCATCAACCACCCTCTAGACCCAGGGCAGCACTACCTTCTCAAGGCACTTGGTGTAGACCTCCGGGTTGAGTCTGAGGCCCTATGGGATGAGGAACGTCGCTATCACTAGTGATCACTCCAAACACCTTCGTAATCACCATTAGATTCATCCAATTTTTTCCGAATCCTCTGCACTGTCCTCAGATTGACATCCAAACACTCTGAAACATTCGTACTGGAGCTTCCTGGGCGAATGCCAAGCAGCACAGCGTGTCGTTTCCAAATTTCTGGCGGGGGGAATTGCGTCATGGTACTCTTTTTCTCACAGACGATGCCCAAAAGACCCTACTATACTGTGATGTCGACAAAATCAGAAACAAACAACGCGCATGCGCGATATCAAAAATATATAATATGGCGACAATTTACCCATCACACTCTGTATACCGAAAGCTTATTTGTTGGAACAGAGATATCGATCTGGAGTTTATCTTTCATCATGGACTATCATATTCAAACGGAGTTGGCTATTTCTGAAAATTCCTTCACTCTTAGGAACTTCCTCTTTCTCTCTGCAGAATTAATTCTCTCTAAGGAACACATACTCTCTCTCTCTCTTTCTCTCGCTCTCTCTCTCTTTCTCTCGCTCGCTCTCTCTCTTTCTCTTTCTCTCTCTCTCTCTCTCTCTGGCACATGCACTAGAATTCTCAATGTTTCGGCAATTAAATGCTGATCATGTTGCTTAATTTCACTTATCAACCAAGAAACATTAATAAGAAAAATCTGTTTTAAGTTGATTTCATCATTTTTCTTTTGTCAGAACAAAACTGAGCTGCAATAAAACAGGTTTTATTCAATGCTTTAATATTTACATGAGACTAAAAAAAACACCCACTTCAGCCGTTAGAGAATCGTTCTAAACGCTTATGGAGATTAAAGCGCAAATTATTTTTCATTGATTGTTTTATTAAGTCCAGATAAACAGGAACAGACGCGGTAGTTATTATTTTTAAAGTCAGTTTTCTCAAACTTCTGCTCCAGATAACGCACAATCTCATTGGCGCGTGACACTAATGTTTACTATTAAGCGACTCCCAGAGTAGCTGGCCAAGAGCTAAGTTTATCGGTTTATAGATTACAAAACTGATTACGGAATTCAAAACCGAATGCCATCAAATCCATAGCTCCAAAGTTGTGAACTTGCTGTCTGTCTAATGCTTGAACAAAGTTTTTTACTTAATGTATTATGGTTTGTTCTAATCTTGTATTTCTATTTGTTTTTTATTATAGTTCGGCTGCTCTACTCTTCAGCCTTCCACAGTTTTTATGCCATATTCCTTCAAGTTGTAGGTGACGATGGCTCTTCACAAACTCCTTTTTCTTTATTATGCTTTCTTAGGAAAGAGAGAGGAGTAGTTTCGTGTTACGTTCTCCACGGTTTGAAGTTTAAAACTGTCCTACTCCAAGGCTAAAGAGTCGTGTCTGCCTTGCTATTTAGCCCATAGATAGGGAGAAGAGACTGATGCATTACTTTCTCATGAGCATTGGTGCGAAAGTGAACACAACAAAATAACCTGGAATTTGAATTCGGTTCGCCGATTCCACTCTCAGTGCTGTTATCCATTACGCTATCAACACATCTTCCAGGGGGTACTGAGACCGAAACGTTGTGATTGAAAATATATAAAGACGAAGGAATTAGTCAAAACAGACCATGAGAGATATTTACATTAACAGAATTATGCTTTATAATTGAAAAAAAGAACCCTACGTAAAAATTCAAAAAGATTTATAAATGTATTCTATGCTAAACAATTGAGCATAATATCTTGAAGTATTCAGTTTAATTCTAGTTTTTGCCTAATTACGTGATTATTAAAATTTACTTGAATCAAAATTAAAGTTAATATAGCTGTGTGTTTCACCAAATCTTAAAATGTAGTTAACAATGACGCCTCAAAAAAAGCACAAATCAACGGCATCTTTCAATGGCAGACTTTCTTCCCACTTTATTGTCCGTCGTCTTGAGTTTTCCTCAAGCAGCAACCTGCTCGGCCGTCTGTTAAGAAGGGTTCATTGGCAAGTCTCGCGGAAATCTCGGGTCAGTTAACGGAGTTTTATTAGCCTGTCAATCAAGAGACATGGTAGCAAAGCGATTAACTAGAGTAAAAGCCTTGGAGCATAGAAGGAATGAGTGAGAGAAGAATATTTAAGAAAGTAAAAGCAGTCATTGGTGAAATAGAAGGAAGCAAAGATGAAAAAATGAAAAAGATGGCAAAGGAAAACAGAATAATGGAAGAAGGGAAATAGGAGACAGAAGAAAAGAACTGACTGTGTGAAGACGAATAAAAAGTAAGGGAAGAGAAGTTTAATAAGTTAATAATAAAAAGAAAGAGAGAAAGCAAAACAAAAAAGAAAGTTGAATGTAATAAATGGAGAAGGATAGGCTGACAAAAAAATGAAAAAAGAATGTCAATAGTCGAATAAATAAATGGTAAAGGCGGTAGAAGAAAAAACAAGATGGACGAATACAGACCAACAATTTAAGGACATAAAAAGGAAAATAATAAAAAAAAGGAAGATGTGATGTTGAAAGGAACAAAGAAGAAATAAATGGGAGCAAAGAAAGGAGAAATACAAATGAAAAAACAATGCAAGATTAATATTAGGGTGGTGCAAAAATAATGTCGGTTTTGACGTTAAAAAATACGTCAAAAACCGACATTATTTTTGCACCAACCTAATATAATTTTTTGAGAAAAACTTAAGAATATATGATAGGAGAGAAAAACAATGGAAGAAGAATGATAAAATCTGAGAAATAATAACAAATTTAGAAAATCTCTCTATATATAAATGACAATTTCTATATGTCTGTCTGAATCAAGTTGAAACCGTTGAATCAATATTGATGAAACTTTGCATACATGTTAAACTTATACCAGTTTCATACTAGGACTGCGATCTAGTGGCGAGTCTTACGCAAAACGCCGTTTAAACATGGGAGATAATTGCTCTCTCAAACTCTTTACGAAATAATAACTCTTATAAAGCTCAAAAATCCAGATAGATATGAATCTTTGTTCCATTTTTAAAATTTAGAGGACAGCATCCGAACCAATCGCAGGTAATTTTATAAAAAAATTTAAAATTATTTAACACATCAATTCAGCGTAATCTTTCTTTGAATACGATCTCCGTGAGTGCTTACACTGAAAAAAATGAATTCATTTCATTATTTCATCATTCCGCAGGTTCGATCTTTGACATTTAAACATAAAATAACATTTAAATTGAACTTCTTTGCAAAAAGAAACTTTACCCAAGCTCATATTTCAACTTACTCTTAAAAAGACAAATCGTGGCCGTTGTTGTCTGCGGAATAACAACTTGTTTGAGGGACACTTTCATGCTATATACCGTCTGTGCAAAAAATCTAGCTGTGGAAATCAACATCCTTCTTAAAAATTCAAATGCCTCTAATCAGTATGAGACAGGTATACTTCCCGTTAATTTTTACTTTTAATTACAGCGGTTTAATTAGACGATATCAATTAGAATCGCGACGAAAAGTGAAAATGAAATCAAACATTTAATAAAGAATTGTTTTTTTTTTAACCTTTCACTCCATTCAATATTGAGATCTATATATATAATCTATCAGTTGAGCAGATATATTTCCTCTAACGAGGCAATGTGCCGCATCCTGGGTTTCGAAATCCACGATCAACATCCAATGTTGGCGAATCTAGCTGCTCATCTTGAAAATGGCCAGTGTGCATGGTTCACTGAAGATACTGCTTGAACGTAGTTGAGAATGCACCAGAAATCACTTTGACAACTTTCTTCAAATTATACCAAAGTGACCTGTTTGCCTGAACACTGCTGTACGTTGAACTTCCAGTCTACTGCATCTGGGAAAACAATAGATGGGGCAGGTGCAAGCAAGAAGCACAAGTTGACGGCTAAAAAGAAAATGCTGACTTTAGAAGCAGGGCCATCGGTCAGGTGTACACTGTACATCCCAATCAGCAAGAGTGCTTCTTTCTGTGACTACTACGTCAGAGGTCCTACATCATTCACAAACCTGTGACGATAGAATGGAGAAGTTTGTACGACCTACAGAGAAGCCTACGCCAAACATAGACTAATGGTGAATGAGAGGTGCAACAGTCTTGCTTGCGGGAGAATTTAGACAAACCCTTCCAGTGATTCTGACGAGGCAAACTTCATTATAAAGTCTTCCTACCGGTGGAGCAGTGTGAAAAAACTGAAACTCACAATAACGGATAACGGGAACTGGAGATAACATCCGCTTTCCCGGGAATTACAGAGTATGCTAGCTATTACTACATAAAGAATACAACTTAAATTGTATGAAAGACGAAAAAGTCAACAAGAGATGACACAGAAACAAAAGATAGTTATTTTATACTAAGTAGAGATGGTACAAATGGAGATGACACTGTCTGGGCAACGGGAGGGGAGAGTGTTGTTTAAATATCAAATTTTGGAAAAACTGGAAACATCGTTTAACAGAGCGCAATAAATGGAAATTTATCCATTCTAATGGCTTTCGAGGTAAATTCAATTAATGTAAAAAAGACGATAATGAATATGAACACATCGCAATGGGATTGAAAGGAAAATAACAATAATCCATATTCTGCCAGTAACTCAAAGTACACAAACACACGTTTGCATATATATATATATATATATATATGTGTGTATGTGTGTGTGTGTGTGTTTATATATATATATATATATATATATATATATATATATATATATATATATATATATATATATATATATATATATTCATATTCAGGTACGATGAGAACGAATAGAGTACAATTCCAACG
Source organism: Acanthosepion lycidas (assembly GCA_963932145.1). Lineage (NCBI taxonomy): Eukaryota > Metazoa > Mollusca > Cephalopoda > Sepiida > Sepiidae > Acanthosepion > Acanthosepion lycidas. The sequence continues at coordinate 60,064,171 of OZ010577.1, forward strand.
TTCGTAACAATTGACTTAAAAGAGGTCTCAGTACAGAGTAGGCCAATATTTTTTTTATTTTAGGATATTACACTGAATACATGTAAAAGCCGCTATACAACTACGGTGGTGTTTCAATGCATCTCATCATAAATTACTGGCGAGTAAACGATTTATTTAGATTTAAAAGCAAAATACAACCTCATTTTTCGAAGAAGAAAAAAAAGTGTTTATAAGAATTGCGGGCTTTAATCTGATCAACCAATCAAATATGACTACGTTAAATTTAAACTAAGCGAAGAAGCAAAACTTAAAAATTATTTTTTATAAATGGGCCATGACCCGCAGATTGGCAGCTAACAAGAACCAGACATAAACTTGAAACGGATACATATTGTTGCATAAAATATACAAACCAGACAATGCAATTTCCTAAGAAATAAAATGGGGTAGAGAGGTAATTTAACAAAATGTTAAACAAGTTATATGCTTTGTGATTTTCCTAAAATAGTTTTTTTTTTGTAGTTGATAAATAAATGGCTTCTTTAAGAAACTTGTAAATAATTTAAACATAGAATTATTAGGTAAATTCATATGCCACTATTAAATAAAGATCCTTCATATAGATGCTGGCCTCATGGTAGTAAAAACAATTCCACTAAAATGAAGGTAGATATATTATGAAAAATGATTCATAGAGAACTAAAAAGTTTAAACATTAAGGTTAAGATAACTACTTTTGTCAAACAAGAAGATTTTCTTGATATTACGTTAGATCTCTTTAATGATGTATTAGGTTGGTGCAAAAATAATGTCGTTTTCTCACATATGTTACTATGTGAGAAAACGACATTATTTTTGCACCAACCTAATATTTCATTAAGCCTTATATGAAAAATAATGCCAACTCAATTTATATTCACCCCAATTCTAACTACCTTCCATCTGTAATCAAAAATATACCTTCGTCTGTAGAACGTAGGATTAGCAAGCACTCATCGGACAAATATGTGTTTGATAAATATAGCGGGGTTTCTAAAAAAGTATTACTTCAGACGTTATCATAGATTTTTTCTAGTACGTAAAACTGAAAACGAATAGATACTGTTTAAAATAAACGAAGCGTCTACACAAATACGAGTATCTACTAAAAATAACATTTGAAGTCATAAAAATATATTAGATTAAAATTTTTTTTAAAAATCATTACTTTTTTTATTTTTTCTAGTTTCCGGTTAAAATTTAAATATAAATTGTTCAATATTTAAGTTCTTTTGGTTTCTGTAAGCCATTATAAAATTATTCATAACCTTAAAACTATATACCTGTATTATGTGCTATTGTGGATTTTTACCCTTCCATCTTTTCCAAATATCGCGTCTTCACGCGTCATGTCTTTTTTTTTTTAAATAAAATTTTATTTTTATTCCTTAATAAATTACTTTTATTTGGTTACAAAAGTTTTACTGGTGTTGAGTTGTCTCGATTCTCAGTTGTCTCAGTCCTGAGTTGTCCCGGCGCTCAGTCGGCGGTGTTGAGTTGGCAATATTCAGTTGTCCTACACTTCATTTAGATATGCCTCAATTTTCAGAGTATGCTGTCAGATTGAAAACTAATTCAATGAAAAAAAAAACTAAAAAAAGATCGATATAAATAAATCATGAAATATTCTCCGGAATAGCAATGATACACAGTTCAGCTGCAACGCATAGAATTGCAATGGACGATATAGATTCAGTAATTTATTAGAAAGAATCAACCATTTAGTGCATAGTAGTTTTGGAGCATCCAGTTCCCTCAGCTATAGCATCTTTGTTTTTTAACATTCAGCCGAAAGCAAGGCAATAAAGCCACTATGACACAGGTGGTTACTGGATGTGAATGATAATTAAAAAATGAAAAACTTTAAGGAGTAAAAGACAATAAAAGAACAGGAATTAAGAAGACAGAAGATAAAGATTAGCATTTAAATTAAACTTGACTGGAATGCAATGAGCCGGAAGAAGGTTTCACAAGCGAGAAGTGCGAGAAAAGAAATTGTTAGCATAGAATTTGCCGTTACATCTAGCCATTTCAATCTATTACTATTCATAGAGAATAATTACCATAGAAGTATTTATAGAAAAAGCACAAGAAATTATATTACGGTGGTGGTAATGTGACAGAAACCGAGATACCAAGTTAGGATAAATAACATTGAATATTTGGTGAGGGGACAGGATTTTATCATAAGGAGCACCAGACCATATTTGACAGCAATATTCCAAACGGGTACGAATATTAGACTTATAAATATGTAAAATAGTTTTGGGAGAGAAAATGCCTACACGATACACTGAACCAACTTTGCTAGCCACAGACCAAGCAATTGCTTCAATATAGTCTTTCCACTTCATGCCAGCGGAAAAACTAAGCCCAAGAAGGAGGAACGTGTCACTCTCCTAGGAGTTAGCATCAACTATGCTGATGGAAGGCAGAAAGTGTTCTTTCAGACGAATAATAGAGAGCAGTTTAGTTTTGGAAGCTTTAAAATTAACAAGCTATTCCTAAGAATGTAGGTAAATTTTCCAAGGAATGTAGGTAATGTATTAATTCAGTTGCCAATTTGACCTTATCAAAATGATCAGACAGAAGTAAATATTTGTGTCATTAACATAGATACCGAGTTGAAAACTGATGACGTCAGGAATGTCTTTGTTTTGAATAGATTTTGGAATCGTAAAATGTATTATGTTGCAGAAAAAAATGAAACTTGTCTCCAAAAGAAGACAATCAAAGATATGGAAAGTATCAAGTTCTTAAATGGAAAAAAGGAAACACAAAAACTAAAAATGCTAGAAACTGGTTTAATCAAGCAGAATTAATAGTCAAACAAGAATTTCTTGAAACAAGAAATATTTTAAAAAGTATACACAACAATAGAAAGATTGGGATTATGTAGTAGTATCCGTCAATCTCAGGAGATATGGCGTCTACTAGAATGACTAGATAATCAGTTTTACAGATGCCTGCTCACGCACATTTTTGGTTGTTCAACATCCACACAGCCAACCTGTGTTTTATACTGCAACAGAGCAGACGTTAGTCACAGTTTGTGTGAGAGAGCGCAGAATCAATGGTAATCAGTAGGTGAACAAGTCCAGTACACCCAAACCACCGGTCCAGATTTTAACGCTCAGTGGTATAGCTTTTCAAGCACTTTCAATCGGTTCCATCGGTGGGAAAAGATCTAAACAAATATTATCACCTCCTTGATAAATCGTTCATAATTTGATTCGAACCCGGGTCCTATGACCGGAACGCTAACTCGGCCACCGTCTCACCGGAAGTATATATTGTAATATATTCGAATCCTTCCTAAACTGGATATAAATAATCTGTGAAATGCTCAAAACCGTATTAGCACTTTAAAAGTATATATAAATATATACAAAAAATATGTAAAACAGAGGGAAAGTACAAAGAAAAGAGACGAATACCGTAATCCATTTTCTCTTATCCTTGCTCTTCATATATGAGTGTTTGGAAAGGAAGGTATAGCTCACAGAGAATGTGAGGGTAATTTATTTTTAATTTTCATACTTCTTGCTTATTTATACAACTTTCAGAAGTGATTTGTAATGTATTGTTATAACACTTTATTAAATAAAACAAGGGCGTTTTATACTACAGACGTATTCATGGTGAAATTAAAGACCAAAGCCAAGCAGTGTTTTTTAGTTTCAGATTCGATTTGTGGTAATTCGCTGCTGTAGTCGACTTCAAAGATATTTTTGTTGGGAATAAGCTTAGTTTATTTAACTGAAGTAAGTATAAGATTTTTTTCCTTCGGTTTGCATTATTATATTATGTTTACTGCAAAAAACTTTTCGTGCGAAATTCCCAAAAATCATGTAAATTTAGGAAAATCTTGTTATTTGGAAGTTTATTTACATTTTTCACTAAAAGTTTTCGCATTCCACTCTATGAAATTTTTATTCATAAAAGCAAAATGATAAATTTTAATTTTTTGCGTAATATGCATTTCTGTTTCTAGGTGATGAAAAATTATACTGAATTTTCATCACAATTCTTATAGCGCAATGTAACTTTCACATCGCAAAATTAAAAAGAAATAGAAGCTCTAGACAAAAGAGTAGGCATTAACTGAAACTTGAGTAATTTTATTTGATTTGCAGAAATGATTTAATAATCCAATTTTTACAGCCTTTTACTTTTCTATTGTTACAAAGTCATTCTCAAGAAAGACTTTTCTTCGTCCATTCTGTTTTTACACTACGAAATTTTAAAATACCATTATTTGTCACATAAAGTTAATTTATGTTTCTCTATAAAATATTTTATTCATAACATATATATATATGTGTGTGTGTGTGTGTGTTGGTGCTTGCCTGAGTGCTACTGAGGTCAGGATTTGCTGTTGTCTTTGGTTTATGAAATTTCGTTCCACATCGATTTTGCGTGAAATATTTAAAAATAATATTGATAAAAATTAATTGTCCATGTGTAATTTCTGTTTTTCTTTCTAAAAGGTATTTTTAAAGTATAGTGAATTTTAGTTTAGGTTACAATTAATAATCATAAAATAGAAGCAAATGTAATGTTTTCATACTCCAAAATTAATAAAATGACATTAATAAATGAGATATTAAATGTGAATGTTATTACGTAAATTTAATGTCAGATGATTAAATTCGATAAATTTCATTTGAAATTTTTAGATATCATAAATGAAATATCTGAATACAATAAAGAAAAAGGTTTGTCATAAATATTTAAGTGAGATTTTTATACTTGTTTCAAAGTTTTATTTTTTTTTAAATGGAAAGCATACCAATATTCTTTCAAATGTATTTTTGAAAAACTATTACAAACCTTATACCCCCAGATCAAGAAAGGACTAAATCTAATAGATTTGAAAATTTCATAAACGTTTGTATCATGTATATAAAAAGTAATGTTTTCGTTTAGCAAAATTTAAACATTGTGTAGATCATAACTTTTACCAGAAATGTTGGCTTCCTTTTTGTTTTGTTTATTATTTGTCTGTACCTGCACTAAAAATACATATATTTATTTATTTATTATGAACTTTCAACACATCTGATTATTCACAAGTATGGGTAAAAATGTTATTACAATTATTTTCAAAATAAGAGTTAATTTTTAATTTTTCCCCTAAAATTTCTGAAATTCAAACTTTTAAAATTGGCCTCCAGTTCTGACTTTTGGTTGTACTATAAGTAATAAAATACTTGGAAATAAAACAGTTTTTTCAAAGTGCAATGGTAGATGTAGTAAGGACAAGGTAGTTTATAAATTGCACTTTAATTTTGTGATTATCATGACGACGATCAAACTTTTCAATAAAAAATGCAAAGTCTCTCATCTCGAAAACTTTAAATTAGTAACAATATAGTGATCCTCAGGCTGTCACTGGTCATAGAATTTCTCAGAATATCATAAACCACTCTATCCAGCATTTTTAAACTTTAGCTATTGTAACCTTTTCACACAGAAAGACACTCGGGACAATAGACAAGTAGATTAAAGCATTGACTTGTGAATCTGGAATTTTGAGTTCAATCCTTGGGCCAGGTACTGTGTACTTTGATTCAGTGAAAGCTACTAGAATAGAACGGACTTTTGCATCTGGATAGTTCAACAATAAAATAGTGAAACCTAATAACAGGCTTAAATTCATGCATTCAACGAATTAAGAAGCTCATCAGAACAATCGTCATAAAAATATTTGTAAATAAAGACGGAAGGAAGCCACGTCACGTCAGTGAGAAAGTGACTGAATTCGAGATGCCAGGACAGAATTGATTACATTGCAGATCCTTCTCGAAATATATAGTAGGAGCACCAGAACAGACATGGTAACAGGATTCAATGCACGGTCGAATGGTAGATTTATAAATGTGCAAGGTGGATTGTACATTATAGCGTATAAAAATGGAGAGGGGGTGCAAAGCGAGAGGTTAAATAAAAATATGGGGGGGGATCATGCATCACTTATGCATACCAGGTAGAATCGTCAAAGAATCTTCTATATTTTTTCTAGTTAACTTTTGTTTATGTACGCATGTCTTGATTCAGTGAGTGACATTATTTTACAAACATTTTCAATGAAGCGCTTTCGACCATATATGTGGACATTATGGAGGCCAGAACACAAAAAAAATAATAAAGACATTTATCGTTTTTTTTATTTTTTCAAAATCTATCTTTTATTGGTTGTCAGTTAGGATAATGTCCCGCAACATGCAAGCAAAATTTCTTCTCAAATATTTTCAAAATTGTACAATCGCAAGTGAAGATTTTATTTCATTTTTGTGCTCTAGATTTTAATAAACCGAGGTTGTTGTTTTTTTTTTACGAATAACGTATAGTTTACAAGAATTTTCCATATCTACACCTTATTATATATGCCATGTCTTCTCAGAACATTGGCGATCATGGTTTTCCCTAAATTACTGTCATTTTTTGCTCTAAGTAACCAAGATTGTTCTTGGGGGATTGTAGGGCGGTTTCTCTTTTCCTTTCCACAGTTGCTTTCTCGAGAAACACCAACTACAATAAGCTGGTCGTTGATTCATCCACCCTTTGATATGGCCTATTTTTCTTCCTACGGGGTTCCTAATCACCCCCACCCCACTCTTCGTCCCAAGTGCGATCCTGTAGAGGAGCTGGTTTAATCACTGACATTTTGATATTTTTTTCAAATTTGCCATATGTGAGTAGAAATAACATTTATTGGCAGTCTGTGTTCATTAATATGATTACGAACGCCATTTTGAACTGGCAAGTGGTTGATTAATTATCGGCCTAGTGTGATATTAGTATTGTCCACATAAGAATTTGATGTTTGAACATCATAACAGCTACAATCTCCTAAAAAGTAAAAAAAAGTTATATATTACAATAGTTTTGCTTAACGAGAGTTTTTAAAGCAAGATTTAGTAATATGACGTGGCTTCAATTTTTTGTTATACTATAAGGTTGGTGCAAAAATAATGACGGAATAATGTCGTTTTTTGACGTATAACGTCAAAAAACGACATTATTACGTCATTATTTTTGCACCAACCTAATAACTCGTATTTTTAATACAAGCAACTGGAGATGTCGAAATATAATGCTCTTGCTTTGGTTTAATTAGTTATAATAAAATACCTAGATTCTAGGTTTTAAAAATTGCAGCTGCAGACATCAGGCCTGGCTGAATTAGAAAATTCTAATCTGTTTCATTGCATAGAACCATACAAAATGCGATAATTTATAATTTAATACTTCACCAAATCATGTATAAAATAGCAATAAGATCACTATCGTCAATGATATAAAAAGAAAAACACTGAATATCATTGACAGCAGTTATAATTTAAGATAAAAGTTCGAATCTTAGAATATCTAGATCTCACGAGTAGTTTTTGTGATAATTGTTCTTGATAGAAATGAATATAAAAAGCCGGGATCAATAGGATATAGTGAAACACTTATAAGAATCTGTTTAATCAATATTATGGAAATAATCCCGAACCTCTTATAATCTTGTTATATGTGTAAACTGGGAGTAAATGCTATAATCATAAATTATTATCAGAAATTTATGTCCGCTGATGCTAGCCGAACAAATATCGATAGCCATAACTATTTATAATTGTCATTAATTGACTTGCTCCTTCACCACACGTATAAACATGTTAATTTCAATAAATAGTTTCATGGAAAATTAGCCTTTATCATGATTAGACACTTCCGCATTATCTCATGAAAATTTAGTTCGCGCAAAGGAATGTCGGTCGATATCGCTCAAGTTTCATCGGCATTGTTGCTAAACTAAGGCAATATATTGATATCAAAACTAAAAGCGATCGTGAGGTTCGTACAAAACGTTTAATGTTTCAATTCTGTTCGATGAGGCATTAATTAGAATTAAAAAAAAAACGTCGAATCAAAAATTCCGAATGCGATTACTTTCTATGATAATTCGAAATCATTAAAGACAAACTGATGTTCTTATTAAAGATTATTTTAAAAATATTTCATGCAAAATTCATGTGGAACAAAATTTCATAAACCAAAGAATAGCAGCGAATACTGACGCCAGTAACACTCAGGATTTTGAAATAGTAGAGATTTATTCAATAAAACCGTCATTGATTACGGTCTCCTTGTTTAAGTTGTTGAATGCTGTTATAATCCTTTCTTTTAGTTCATCTTTGGTGTTACAAGGAGTTTTATTGATCTCTCGTTTAACGGCGCCCCACAGAATAATCATTGGGGTTACAGTCTGGGGAGTTAAGTGGTCAGATGTAAGGGGCTATGTGGTCTCGCAGGAATTGTCTGACAGCCATGAATGGGTTCTCCGGCTTGGGTAGTATAGTGCAGTGTCCTGTTGCCAGGGTTTTCCAGCAACCACCCTCTTGACCCAGAGCAGCACCACTTCCTCATGGTTATTCTGTTGAGTCAGAGGCCCTCACCAACAAATTTAGGAGTTCTTCTCTTATCAGAACGATCAGCATAAATTTTTCCGAGTTGCCGTATCTGCTTTATCACCATTAGACTCATCCAATTCTTAACGAATCTTCTGTACTATTCTCAAATTAATATCCAGACACTCTGAAATGTTCGTATTGGTCTTTTTCTCCCAAACGGTGCCCAACTGACCCTACTATACTGTACAGTCGAAAATATCAAAAACAACGCGAAATTAAAAATATAAAATGGCGACAATTTACCCATCGCATCTTGTGTGTGTGTGTGTGTGTGTGTGTGTGTGTGTGTATACATGTAATGCAAAGAAGACTTCTTTTCGCAAAGTAAGAAAGAAAAAAGAAAGGGAAAACAGTGTTCTGCGTTTACTGTTTCAGCAAAGCATAATGGAGACAGCACGCATCCCGGACATCGAATATGGTATCGTCAAGCTCTTTCCTGTGAACTTCACTTAGTATCTCAACATCAATCCGCCCTAACTTCTAACTGTATCTGTGAGCATCTGCGCTTTATCTCTTTTTTATTCTATGTTTTCTGCATACTTTAGCAAGCAATAGTGAACGGTCCGAAAGTGAAATCATCCAGGAAGTAAACGAGAAATGCTTCCGTGAGATTTTTGCTACGATGGCTAGTGCAGCAATGATTCCAGAAAGGATTACTTTAATCTTGAACAGGCACGTACGCTTAAGGCAGATTTGCAGGATGTTTTGTGTGCCAACAAAGAATTGTATAATAAAAAAATGCGTGAAGCTGAGCAGTCAGGCATATTGTCATATTTCCAGTCTTCCACATCAGCTACAGCAGGCGAAGATCATCGAACTTCGAAAATAAATCAATCATACTGTATATATATATATATATATATATATATATATATATATATATATGATAAAATATAGTTTTACGTTATTCTGTATTTATGGGTTAAAGTGCTCAATATCAGGGATAGTGCGTATGTAAATATAAAAGTCAACACCCAGTGGTGTTAGTCTGTTTCATGCTAAATTCAATCGATTGCTTTTACCATGAAATAGACTATTGTCTCTAGGTGTTGACTTCAATGTCCATATATATATATATATATATATATATATATATATATATATATATATATATATATATATATATATATATATCGTATTACTATAAAAGTTATATTGAGTTTGAATAGATATCTTTCTTTTTTTTCTTTTTCTTTTTTTTTTTTTTGAATAGATATCAATAGTGAAATTAATATCTAATTTAGATATTAAAAGTTGTATTAAAAAATGTACCCCTCGACAGGAACTTAACTCGTATCGTATTTCTAATCTGGGAAACTACCTTCGAATCAGGCGTTTCTTTGCGACTAAGCTTCAAAAATCCATTATCTTAGCTTAGTAGCAAAGCACGCTTGATTTGTAAGTGGTTTCCGAGAATAAAAACTAAATAGTGTTTCGATGTCTGTCGCGAGCCATATTTTCTTTAATACGACTTTCATTCTAGAGGCCCGTAGGTATTAATATCACTGTTTAAAAACCGCGCTAACATATTAAAACAGTTGTACCCACTAAATATAACGTTTATAGAACTAATGTTTAATTTTTAACAAAAATCATTAATTGCTCATATATACGTATATAAGGTACAGAATATGGTATGTATAGGTATGTATTTAAAAGTTGAATCCATTACATTCATTTACGTGCTAATACCCTTGGGAATGCTATAAATCGTCCTCTTCTTCCCCCAGCTATGGGTATATAGCAAGACAGACCGGGTTCTATAGCCTTGGATGGCAACTGGTCTACTGCAGAAAGAAATGGCAACCTACTGCGGGGAAAAATCTGCTTTGTCAGTCATGTATCGAAAATACATGATCGCCTAAGTGTGTATCACGCATGGCACATAACTGACTGACTTCTGAATATAGGGGATTAAAATATGTAATTGTTAATATTCTTGTTTTTGCATAAGTTTTCTATGTATGGCCTGGAAAAGCGTATTATTTTTATCAAATGTTTCTTTCAAAATGGCGCTCAAATTAAAAGAAATTCAATGAATGAGTCCGTACAATTACATAAACATGACAATTATGTTGATTTAATCAACAGACTGCCAAAGCTTCTCAACAAATTTTAATGACGCCGCATACCACAACAAAATTAAATCAAATTGTCCGTAACACTGGCCAAAAGGTCAACATTCTTAAAAAGATTATTTGCTTTTTTTAAGCCTCATTACCATTTTCCGGGAGTCTCTCCTCTAAGCCAGAATCAACATGGTATATATGAATACTCTTTTCACTGTCCACAACTACTTTTTGACTTTCACTATCAGCCTTGATAGAAGTTTATTTTCTCTACTCCCATAATATATTCCTACTCTTTAAGGAATGTTTACTTAAGTTTATTCTAGTCAGAACATTCCTTTGAGAGCAATTCAGAGATGATATTTCTTTAGCTGATGGAGGAGCTGTTAGGTTTTAGAAAAAAAGCAAATAGAATCATCCATCAGAAAGATGCATCACTTAAATTGCTATACTCGAAAGATCATGGTTGCTTTCAGATCTACTCTTTGCGCTGATATATTAGATGTCTTTTTAACCTTGACATGGGGATAATGGTTAGCGAATAGACTAGTTTACTGTTATTACTGTGTAGTAGTTCATTAGTTCGACTATACTTGTAGCTTTGTGTCAGACTAAGCTCCTGCTTAGTAAATACCAATAGATGTTTCTTATGTACACTAATAGTCACATGGTAGAATGATAGACTGTTAACGTTCCGGCTATAGCCGAGACGTTAACGGTCTATTCGAATCTCATTATGGTCGATTTGTCAGGGATGTGATTTCTTGGTTATGTTGACCTGTAGCTGTGTAGCCTAAATTTAATTAATATATGTAGAATGTCTCAAGATATTATGATTAGATTGAAATAGTGTTTGCCAGAGACAGTTACTTAGCAAACTAGATTGGTAGATTATCGCTAGTACAATGATATCAGTCTTTACAAGATCCGCAGACATCGTGACCTTGTTTAAAGAATAAGTTTCGACGTCAAGATAAATATGGAAAGGTATCGGGCTACCTACGTGGCGGGCTTGATGTGGATGCATGGCAGAATCGGGGGTTGATTGGAAAGAGAAGCGCTGCTAAGGACCAGGAAGGATAGGAAGTTGTAAAGAGCCATGATCACTCACGTCTTTAAGGGACATGGCACGTAGAAGAAGAGTAAATATATGCATACATATCTCAGTTCGGATGACTTTATACTTTTTAATTCTCTGGTGCATCGTAAATGTCATTCAATCTTTAGAAAATTCTTCTTGCGTTCCTTTCTCTATTCAAAGTTTCAATACCTAAAGCAAATTAATAAATAAATAAATTATACATACTTTTGCCGAGGAAAGCCATACAGTTAAAGCAACCGATCAAACACCTTCAGTTTTAAGTGGAATTTTGAAATTTACTGAAAAAATCCGATATTAAACATGTTTTTTTTTTACCTCAAGGTAATAGACCGTAGTAGAATTCCTCAATGGAGTGCCAAAAGACATTGAATTATGTGTGCTAATTCAAGGAATGTAGAAACTTCTGAATGTAGATGGAAGATTCTAACCTACACTAGCGGCCTGACAGGTGCAAATAAAATCCTAAGACATATATCAATCAACAGTTCCCTTAAAATTTACAGTAACAAATTAAATTATTTTAGGTCTTTTGGTTCATTCTGTAAATTATTTGCCACGATTATAATTAATGTTCAAGCGCTGACAAAAGAACTATTTTGAAATCTTTGGATCTTTCTTCACAGTAGTCATCAGTCTCTTTTGAGTTTCCGTTCTACGAAGATCTTCGGGTTAAAATAATGTTTCAAGCGAACGGTTGATATTGGTAACGTTCACGAAAAAAACAAAAGCTCAATATTTTATGACTGAAGTTTTCAGATGGTGTAAGAATTTTTAACTAGGAAAAATTGGATCAGTGAATTCGTATTCTGGTTAAGATAGATTAGATTCCTTTTGCACTAAATTCTTTAGAAAGAATTCAGTCTCATCGGCAATTATGTTGAAGATGATATGGTAAATAGAAGTTTGTTATTTACACAGTTTACATTTGGACTACTGTCTTCATCCTGTTGTTGTTATCGGTGCTTCAGTCGTTGTGCCCTCCGGCCTTCTTCAGGTGTATATCGATTTGGTTAACCTACAGGGAAATCTGAGCTGAATCCTTCATTTAATCTACGGGGGCAGAGTGTTCTCGTTCATGACTAGGGATATCTTGTTTAGTTGACAGTTATTGCTCGTCCGTTTCCATTGAGACCCCGTACACACTTCTCGGCCCAGGGATTGAACTCACAATTACTATGTTACCAAAGTCACGTACTGACGCTTTAATCCTCTAGGCTATTGTCCCGTAGTTCAGATTCTCAGATTGATATACACCTGATGAAGATCGGACACAACAGCCGAAACCTTGTGATAGAAACAACAAAAACGAAGACAATAGTCCTAATGTAAATAGAGTAAATAAGAATAACTCCACATTCCAGTAATTCAGGTAGAAAGAAGTCATTGTATTTAAATAGAATCAACAGCCAAAGATTTTTTTCTATGGCACGTGTCCCTTCATGACTTGGGTGATCATAGCTTTCCACAATGTCCTATCTCTTAAAACCCTTAGCAACGTTTGTCCCTTTGCCAAAACTCCCACTCCGTTCCAATATCTATTCACATAAGCTCGTCAGTTAGGTGACACTGTATCTTCCCCTGACACTTTTCCTACTATATGTCCTGTAAGTGTTCAATTTTCCAAGTGATAAGTTAGTTATAGTTTCCACAAAAGGTGTCCAACTCGGCTGTTCATATGGGCTTAACAAAAAATAGGAACTAGGAAAATATGTATGAATAAAATGTTGCCAGAATTGATGAACAATAAGAAATCTCAACTTGATTAACAAAATAAATGAAGTGTGTTTTTTCAAAGTAATTATGGTTACTTTTTCGAAGTAAGAAAATTTGGATATATGCCTTTTCAAGAAACACTAAATACTCGGAAAATTTTGTTTCATGGAGAATATTGAATTTCAATTGTAATTGCTTGTAGTACTTCAGCAATAATGACTATGAACCCAATTTGTCCAGTGTTTTGTTATTTCGCCGGCTATAAGACGCCGATTCGACACAATAATAGACAGAGAAATGAATTATTAAATGACAACGTGTACATAGAGTAATATTGGCCGTTTCCCTAAAATGAAACATTTGACATTCCTTGATCGAACAGACAGTATTACTCTCGGTTGAAATTTAATAAAAACTGTTCTGAGGGTGAATATTTCCCTACAAATTTGGATTCAGCCGTAGGACGAAATACATAAAAATATTCCTACATCAAGAGGAGGAGCAGTAGCAGCAGTAGCTTTTGCTGAAAATGGTTAGTCATTCACGACTAAATATTCTCTTCCCTATTCTACATTGTGTTTCCCTGCACCAAAAAGTAATAAGCCTGTTAAACCAATTCCGGTTTTCTACTGTTGTTTTTGGATAACACAGTTTCAACAAAAATCTTTCTCATAAAACAATTTTTCAGGAAAATAGGTTTCTCAAGTCCACTAGCTATTATCGCTCTTTCCAGTATTGGTGAGAGTTTATTTCCTAAACTTTTATTTGAAGTAGTTGGAACGTTAACATCATGATTATGACATTATTTTCTCTTTGAATTTCATGCGTTATCTATACACCAACGCTGTAACGAAAATGGCTGATATATACAGCGCCAGTCGTGAACGAAGGTTTTAAGCTCTCCCTATTTTAATGTGATTATATATTATTGCGTCTGTGTCTGTTTGTATGTAAGCATATGTATGTGCCTGTGTATATGTTTGCGCGAGCGTGTAGCGCACAAACGTGCTGTTTTACAGATTCCCTTCGATCCAAACTCTTTAAGTAAAATCTCGTTCTCTTTTTTTTTGTTGGATGGTAATATTTCAAGTTTCATTCCAAATGTAATGCTTAACATTTGAGGACGCGGCCTGCTTTTCGAACTGCCAGTCACATTAGGAACATCAGCAATATAAACTAGTTTGGAGAGAGACAAAAAACAAAACGAAAGGAAGCGGACAGCAATATCACGGTCCATTTCCAAGTAGTAATGTACGATCCCTCATCCAATCTTAGACAGAACCACAGCGAAAGAGTTCCGCATGGAAGAATGTGAATATTAAGAGCGCAGGTGTTCTTCCTTGACCATCTGCCTGACTGGAGGTCATTTATATTTTGACCCTAAAGTTGTAAATCCTATCTTTTTCTATTTCTTCTTAGATCAGTTTTTGTTCGTCTTTCATTTTAAATTACTTTATGACACTTAATTCTCCAGCACAAATTAAATATCATTAATTTTTATTCTTATTTTCTTCGTTTGAACTTAAATCTCTACTATTTGTGTGCGAGCGAACGCGTGTTTATGGGAAAGCCATATACTTCTTGTCTGAATCAGAGAAAGACTCAACATTTCAAAACACGGCAATCGTCGAAGGTCTGAAGGTGTGTGGTTGAAAGATTGTGATAAAGCAAAACAACTGTGAAGAAATTATTCTAAACAACCTTATATACAATGTTTACTTTTATGTTTTCATTTTGGATGCATTATTGTTATCATCTTTAACTTTTCTATATACTACTAATATATACAATCATAGATTGTTTTTTAGTAAGAGATATCGATACACACACATGCGCACGCGCGTACACACACATGTTGCATTTAAGCAGCAAGAATTCAAACAGGTTTATTAAATTCAACTAATAACATAAGCTTAATTAATTTTATATTATATTTTTTCAAAATTCCGAATACGATGTTGTATATTGGGATTCAAATTATCAATAAGTTGTATGTTGTCAGTATGGTGAACAATATTTTCTGACTAAATAATAGGACGAGATAGATTTTATTCTCCCCATCCCCATTTATCTCTTGTTCCTGTTTCGAATTTGATTTCCGATTCCTTCTAAAGTCTTCTCATTCTCTTTCACTCCCAGTAACCCCTTTAGCGTCTTAGTAGCATTATTGCCTTGTTTAGAGTGAAAAAATTAAAATAAAAATTCCTGGTGTATTTAGATTTTTAAAATTTTAAATGGAATCACTTCAAAGTAAAATCATATTTAACAAGTAAATGGAAAAACATGTATCGAATATTTATACCTGTTTTACATGTATTAAATATACAGTGTAACCCGGATATAAGAGACCATGTTATAAGAGAAACCCTGATATAAGAGAGATTTTCTCTGGCCCCAAATTAGAGCCATACTTACCTAAACAAAATAGACCAAACCCGGATATAAGAGAAACCCTGATATAAGAGAAACCTGGATATAAGAGACTTTTTATCCGGTCCCGACAACTCTCTTATATCCGGGTTACACTGTATCGTAGGCATATTAAATATTTTTGTCCACACTTCAATATATTATCAGTTGTGGAGAAATATAATTTATTGAATGTGGGTTGTTTCTTTTGTATGTATGTATGTATATATATACATGAGTTTACTTAAAAGCCACAAACAAGATATGTCGTTATTTTTTTTAATTGATATTTTTTGTTTTCAAGAGAACACAAGCCTGTATTCAGACAGCCTAAATTATGTCCAACAATTCAACTATAATCCTCAATAAATTAAAGAACATAAATTATGTGTATTAATAGCTTTTTCTCTATTTAAAATTATATATATTGTTTAAATTTTTCTCTATTTATAGGGGAAGAGTGTTCATTATAGGAAGTTCTTACATGTAGTCAGTGTGGTCAGTGATATCAACACTGTTGGGTCTGTCAGGCGATATTCAGACCTTTAGCGGGAGTAATCACATATAAACTGGAGAATGATGAAAATCTTTTGGTTCCAAATATCAATATTCTGATGTGATGCTTGATTATTAAAATACTTATTATTTATCATCTGTCTAAAAGCGTTGATTGATTGGTCCAAAAATTGACTTGACCCAAAGTGTTGTGAGTTCAATCCCTGGCCTCAGCGGAGAGAACAAAAACTTAGAGAGTTTTCAAGGCGAATTAACTAAAACTAATATATCCAAAGGCATAGCACGTAAAATTACAGTAATTTACCCCCGCGGACTAAATAAAGGGTTCAGTTCGACATTCCAACAAATATCACCTGAAAAAGGCCGGCGCATAGAACGGCCGAAATGTAGTGAATATGACACTAAAGATGAGGACAACAGTCAGAACAATGTAAATAGGGTAAAATCATTATTTATTTCACTTTGTTTCTCTCACCAGAAAATAAATGGTGTGAAAATAAAAAGATGAGCTAAATTTGGCGAAGGTAGGAAAAAACATTAAGTCAGGAAGATGTGGAGTGACATGATCGCATCTGGTATATAAAAAGAAAAAAATAATAATAACGAGAAGCAGAAAACTTGAAAAGTTTTCCATCTCGATGGCTGGAAAACAGAGATATAAATGGAGGAGGGAAGGGGAAGGAGGGAGGAAGAGGAGGGGGAAAGAAGAGGAGAAGAGATAAAAGAGTAGGTGCGGAGTAGAGGAAATGGAGGAGAAAAGGCTGAAGTCAGAGGAGAACAAAAAGAGAAAATATGCTATAAAGACGTGAATACAAAAAAGGAAAATATGAAGAACAAAACAAAAAAACGATGAACAATAAGTAGAAAAGGCTGTACAAGTCGGTTGAAAAGAAAAGTTAAAACTTGTCTCTTTCTTTCGACAATTTCTTCTTGAATTCATTCGTTCTTTATGGTTCTTGCTTTTATTTTTTTTTTTTTTTTTTATATAATATTTCCGCATCAAACGAAAGGGGAGAATAATGCGGCCAAGTATGGAAGCCAACTGATTAGAGTAATATTTACAGACAAAAGAGGGGACCACCTCATTTTTTTATGTCAGAGATTATCGCCCGTCCGTGACATAACCCCAACCGCCAGCCGCGAGTGGCGGCACTCCTTTATCTTGATCCTACACTGCACCATTCTTCTTGCCACATTAATAACATTGTACTGCACTCTCAAATATGGTTCAGCGCCGTCGTTTTTTCTTTTACAGGACACATGTTGTCACTTCGGGGGTGGTCTCTGTTTCCTCTCATACAGTTTAGAAACGCTCTTCTTCTTCTTCTTCTTCTTCTTATTATTATTATTATTATTATTATTATTATTATTATTAGGTTGGTGCAAAAATAATGACGTAATAATGTCGTTTTTTGACGTATTTTTAACGCCAAAAAACGACATTATTACGTCATTATTTTTGCACCAACCTAATATTATTTGCAAAACCGATAATTTTATAGACCTGTAGTATTTGTTAAATCTTGGATATAAAGTGGCACCAAGACTCATCAGTGCTCCAATGCTTGCATCAGTCTTAATTGTTTTCAGTAATATTCACCCAAGACAAGGCTTTGTAGCGTTCAAGGAAGCATCCAGGTGGAAGTCTGTTCTACAAAACAACCGTTCTTGGAAAAATTTGAGTGGAACTTCTTGACATTTGGAATGCAGAACGAATGAGAATGATTCGCTTCCATGAACTTAGTATGGTGGGTCTTAGATGTAAAGGTCTGAACTGATGGAGCTAAATAATAGAGTTCATTCGAAAATTTACCATGGCGATAGACTAGCGATCGACTTCCTTATGACTGATTTTAGTAATACTATCCTTTGGATGATTTCACTTCTTCCTCGCATCTCTACTTTTCAAAATTCATTTGGCGTTTCAGCCTTATTTTAAGCTCTCCGTTAATGATGGGTGCATTTTTTCTTTTTCTTCTTTTTTTTCTGATAATATCCAAGTATTTTCCAACTACATTTCACTTTTACTCTATCTTCTCTCTGACATAATTCTTTTCTTTATGATAACTATATGTGGTTCCATGGCCTGGGTTGAATATCAAATCATTTTTACTGTGTAAGAGAGCAGCACGCTAAAAATATGACACTGATATACAAATATACAAACTCCAATATATCCATCATGATACCCAATCTAAAATTTATACCAGGTACATGTATTCAGAGCCACATGTTGGCGAAGTGGTGATAGGTTTTCATAAATGCAGCACATTGCAGGTGGGGTTGTTAGAAATATATTTCGATCGAAAAACCCAATTTGCTCAGATGGTCCCCGATTGAGCGTGTTCCTTAGTATCGAGATATGACCATCCAGTCGCATTGGCTGCCTTATATTTCACACTTAAAATAAGAAACGTCTCAACAACCAACCATAACGCTCTTATGGTAACCCGACTCATGAACAGAGACGGAGTATGTGTCAGCCCCTCGGGTATATGCCCAACTGGTTATGGTCAGGCAAATGGTAGACAAATCTCTGGGACCGAACAAGATATTATGATAGCCCATTTTAATCTACTAAGACAAAATATAGACATTTTACCACCTCCAATCAGATCAAAAATCATGAGAGACATGCTTTTTCTATAATTCGGATAATTATTAGTAGTAGTAGCTCGTTACATGTAGCTTCGCTGACAGTAAGGTGAGAAAATTTCAAATCTAAATTGTTCATTTATAATACTACATTTATTAAAGATACATTCAGTTTAAATATAGAAGTCATAAAAATTGATTTAAAGGGGTTGTTGCGAGCTAAAAATCAGCTTTACTGTTATATTTTATTATTAATATTAATATTTAAATTATTATTATTTTAACTTCTTTTTCTCTTCAGATGTTTTAGTATATATGTATCATTATGTACCGTCTCTTTTTAGAACGTAATCGATCATGGCTTTCCACAACTTCTTGTTTTTTGTATCTCTTACCAATATTTGCTTTTTTTACTATCCTTGCCACTTCCTGTTCTGAAATCCATTTGTACAAGGTCGTTAGGTAGGTTATTTGCTGTTTCCCTTTATTTCTCTTGCCTTTATTATGTCCTGTAAGTATCAGATTCTCCAACTCTTCTTTATGCATTATGTGTCCTAGAAATTTCAACTGACTCTTTATGATTCTAATATAAGCGCCCTATTATTTCCGTTTTCCATAAAACTTTCTTATTCCTCACATACTCCGTTGCTATAGTTTCTTATTTGGTTCATCTGAATTTGTGAACACTCTGTATGTAACATGTTTTTTGTGACGTGATATTTTTTGACATGGCTGCTCCTCTATGAAAAAAAATTAATTCGATAATTATTTAATCAGTACTCGTCTATGAATATCTTTTTTCTTTTAGTGCCACTGATATTTGAAGCCATACATTAAAGTTTAGAAAAATAATTTGACTTTGTTCAAAACTATATTTTAAATTCAGTAGTCATTTAAGATTTGCAGATAACGTAAATGTTATCGGTGCAGAAAGTGAAATTAAAGTTCAAATCTCGGCTTAGTCTCTTGTGTTCTCTTTCGTACGAATACCAAAGACATGGATCAATCACTTAATCCTAGCTATGGCTTAAATAGAAGGATAAATTAGGCTCCCTAATCTTGGATTGCAGCCAGACTGTAGACAAGAAGGCAACAAGAAAGATTGCATAAGAAATGGAATCTGGTGATCTGTGGTTGCCTCCATCTTGAAGAGGCATTGCATTTAAAAGCAAAATGACTTTGATGTTAATTCAGCGTTTACTTTAAAAAATCAGACACAAGATACAAAGTTATCAAAGTTTGTCACCAAAGTCTTTTTGCATTTTTGTCGTTAGTGTCTTAGAGAATAGTTAGGGCATCAATACACGAAATAAAAAATGCATCTTAATTTAAAGAGGCTAATATTATTCCATTGACTGATTCCATATGGAACTTGCAGAGATTCCGAATCTTTGCGATATCGGACGAGTAATGGAAATCATTCATAGATTAAATTTACAAAACAAATCATTTTGTATCCATTTAAAAACAACACTAATAAATTAAAAAAAAAAAACTTTCTTCTCTTAAATTTAAAGAATTTCGCTAAAGAGAATATCTTCCTTTAAAATATTCTTCTCTTTTTCTTTCCTTCCTTGACGACAGTATCGTTTAAATTTATTTTAATTTGAAGTAAAATAACCTTGTCATGTTTAAATAACGGTTTGCCAAGACAGCTCTATTTCAGAGCTCTTGAGAATATGACGTTGCATGGTTTCATTGAATGTCACCATCGTTATCATCAGTAACATCATCATCCTATTACCTTAACAGGTGTGGTCGTAGGGGTCACTGTGCAGCTGATCACCTGACCAGTTTTTCCTTCACATAGGGTTACAAGACAGAGAGATATTCCTTCATACGTAGCGCGTCTTGGACAAGTAGATTAGGCGGTGTCCAGCCATCCCCAGGTTAAACCAGAATCGATGTCCTCGCCTTGGCTACAGACACGTGGTCGTTCTGTTATTCGAGAGAACAGTCCGCTCTCTACGTTGACTTGTGTCTCGAAAAATCTCCGCGAATCAATGCAATGACATCACCTCACTAGCCGCATGCATAGTTACACAGCCGAGTCTAGTCTTTGTGCTAGATTGGGATTGTTCTTTTTACGCCGGCTGAGTTTTTAGCCATTCTCCTCTCCCAAAACTCCTTCTGAAGGAAAAGGTTTATTTGGCAATGGTCTGTCCATGTGACAGGTAGTACTCGGTTACTTGCAACCAGTAAAACTCTTAGAATAACTTGACACGAACCATATATGGTATAGATATTGTCAATATGATTAACATTTGATCTGTGGGTAATTTGGTATATTTTGACGAGAGCATCAATGTATTTTTGATAAAGTGATGCGAAACTTGCATTTTCTCTGAAAGAAGTTCTTCCTTTAGAGTACGGAAAATAGCACCCACACACTAGGTAAGTAGTTAGGTACGAACAAAATATAAATATAGATAAAGAGGGAAAGAGGGTGAGGACATTTCTTATGTTTGTATTGAGGAGATATATGACCATAGCGGTCATGTATCTTGATCGTTCCTTTCCTTTCGATAAGTATCAGTGATGAAACTTGTGGATGGAATTATATGATCGGTTAGAACAGTTTGGTGGAGGTTTTTATTTCCAACGCAGGTGTTCAGCAAAAAAGGCAAAAGACAACCTAGATTAACCGAGGAACGTTCAGCTGGATTAAGCACCATATATTACGATACATATTAGCATTTGCGAAGGATTATTTTCTCATTAAAGCTATTTTCTTTGACAGGCAAGAATTACCACAAAAATGTTTCAGAAGTGATCATTGTCGTTTGTTTGCAGGAGGTCTTTTTGCGTCTGTTTTCTCATTCGTATATATATATTTATTAGGTTGGTGCAAAAATAATGATGTAATAATGTCGTATTTTAACGTATTTTTAACGTCAAAAAACGACATTATTACGTCATTATTTTTGCACCAACCTAATATATATATATGTGTGTGTGTGTGTGTGTATGTGTGTGCATCCCTTTGCATATGTGGTAACCCGATATATGATCTATACATATTCTGGAAAAGATTTTTTTTTAATTTTTGCTTGTGGTTATCAAACTTATCCAATATCTTGTTAAACTTTTCCTTTTCAAATGTTACTTTTTTTTTAATGTTTCCCTTTCCTTTTCCAAATTACAATCATTTCGCGTATAAGTATAGAGCCCTGTTCCAAATTGTACGTTTTACTATCAATATTGCTGCAAAATCCTAAAACAACCTTAAAGATTACTTATTTTAAATAAAATTTCAAGCTTTTCAGCTTCATAACGATCAAAGTTTCTCTATTTTTACCTTCAAGTTTTTTCTTGTCTTCAAACTAAGAAATTTATTCTGAGTCCTTATTGCTTTTCGTTTTTCAACTTTATATTTTAACTCGTTTCTACCTCGCTTATCTATCTATCTATCTATCTATATATATATATATATATATATATATATATATATATATATATATATATATATATATATAGGTAACTATACTCGTTTCGAGAAACCTTCGAATTCTTGATTTGCCAATAATCAAATCAATCACGAAGGAAAAAAAGGTTTAAAAAAAAAAGAAAGAGTTAGAAACATGAAAGTCTGTCGAAAAAAATCGCACAGATACACATTTAAAGCCCAAAGAAAAAAAACCGACACGAGTAAACAACTAACTAAAAGAGCTCAATACAACGATCCGCTTAGGTGAAACCTGGGTAGGTTTGTCTGGCTCACTAGGTCTATCTATCTATCTATCTATCTATCTATCTATATATATATATATATATATATATATATATATATATATATATTAGGTTGGTGCAAAAGTAATGTCGTTTTCTCACATATGTTACTATGTAAGAAAACGACATTATTTTTGCACCAACCTAATATATATATATATATATATATATATATATATATATATATATATATTCATAACCTATCTTTCTGTTTATTTTCATAATCTATCTTTATATTCTATCTATCTATCAGTGTTGCCGGTATTTTTTCTCCTCTATCTTTTTATCGTCCCGGTCAAAATTGACTTTTTTTTCATTTCTTTTTACCCTTCCCTTCTATCTCCACAAAGTTTTTTCTTCCTCAAACACACAAAAACAGATTGAAGAGTTTTATTTTCTGCTTATTTCTCATTCAAAACTCCCTTTAAATCCCTCCTCCTATCCTGTTCTTCTCTTCACTTTTCCACTGTTCTTGTATTTATCTCTTTAACTCCTTACACTGTCTCTCCTTCCATCACTTTCCGAATCATTGTAGATCTCTATTTTGCTTATCATTTTTTTTTGTCTTTTTCTTTCCTTTCTTTATCTATCTCCAGGTTCTACTTCTTTTTGTAACGTGTAGTTCTCCTTTTACTCCGCCTTTTAACACTTTATCTCATTCTTTTTGTGTTCTTCACTTTTACTCTTGTTTCTCTTTTTCGTACTTCATCTTAGTCTTCTATCCTTTGCGTCAAACAAACACCTCAACGTGGGCTTCCAATTGTAAATGGTGCTACAATCTGCCCTCTATTTAACGTATATCAGATTTCAAAGAATTTGCTTTGCTCACCGAATTAAGTGGCTAATGTCCCATAACTCCAATTGACGCAGATAGTTTTAAAATAGGCTTATTTTCTCGTTAAACGCCGTTAGCAGCTTCACTGCAATGTAACCAGCCAATCCACACCGCTCACTCCCATCACATTACCAACAACAACAATATCACACCCGAACGAAAAGAATTAATGTACAGTTTCAAAATTGTCTCTCATTTATGATGAGCGACAGTGTTTTTAACAACATGAGGAAAGAAGCAAAAACACTTTTGGTAGAGGAAGAGAAAAAATGTTACCAATAATGGTTTGGGTGGAATTTGAGAATGAATAGCGACCAGAGATCCTTAAAGTTCTTTGGCCTACAGCATAGAATTCAGCAGACGGAGTCTGACAGCGATCGTGACATTTGTAAAAAAAAAAAAAAAAAAAGTACTCGAATGGAAAAGGGTTAAATAGAAAAACTTGTCAATTCTAGATGCCTCTCCCCAGCTCCGTAATCGATTCATGGAGAGTCGGGAATTCCGAGCCCTGTGGGAGCTGACCAACACTCCTTCAACTATCCACACTGTTAGAACAAGTGTTAAAGTGTTTTTCCAATACGATAGAAAACAATTTACAAAGTTTGAGGAGTGGGGTCATATTTTCTTCACTCTTTCTTTTTCTTCTTTATGTTTTTACTTTCGCTAAATCGACATGATCGCTCTCAAATAGTCTTAGGCGATCATCAGATCATAACATCAAATATAGCATCAGACCATAATAGCAAATATGGTAATTATAAACAATATATATATATATATAATAATAAGTTGTATGGATATGAGTTTGAAACCGTGGGTTTCACGCTTTTGCGATCATCAGACAAACTGGTTTATTTTTAAAAATTAGATCCATTTATGCTTGTTTGGCTATTTTTGTTTATATATAACATTAGACCGGAACTTTACATTTTTGCCTTTGTGCACCTATTTTTCTCGATTTTGAGAGAGGACCGATAAAACGGTTTAGTTGTTTTAAATTATTTTATTTCGGTATTACCAATTTACGATAATGTATAATTTGTTACGAATGTTTTCATATATCTGTTTTTACTCATGTAATAAAATTTTTGTGCCACTGAGAAAATATTTCACTATATATATATATATATATATATATATATATATATATATATATATATATATATATATATACCAGGCATATTCAGGCCCCCAAGGATCACAGTTCTCTACAGCTTTCTTTTTTATTACTCTAAGTAAAATTTCCTCTTTTATGAATTTTTTCTTTATGCTATTTTCCATCAGCCATTTACTCCAACTTGTCAAGTAATTTATCCAATCTATTTCTCAGCTTTTCTTGTCTTCTGTTATCCTGTGAGTATTAAATTTTAAAACCTTCTTTCGACATTATATGTTTACAAATGTTCAGCTGTTTTTTTTATCGCTGTCATCAGTTTTTCCATAAAAATTCCTCGTTTGTCACATACTCTGACTATGACATTTTCGACATTACTCAGAAGAATCACATCTCACTATTTTCAAGTCTTTTCTTCATTTGTGATGAAATTGTCTAAAATTCCCTGCCATATTGAAGGGTAGACATTAAATAGAATTCCAATAGTCTTTTCTTCCTTTCAAATGTTAGTCGTTGATCCTTTAATACTTAACTCATTTTCTAAAATGTATCATTCGATATTCCTATGCTCCTTCAAATTTATGTGTCACACTATGCGTCGTCTCTTATTACCTTCCCCAGATAAATAAATTCCGACACCTGCTTCCTTCTGAAGTCCCCTATATATAACTTATATTTCGGAAGGAATCTTCTTTTTTTCTGACAAGCATGTATTCCAATTTCAGGCAATTAATAGTTAGTCCATTCTTCTTGCTTTCCTCGACTATCTTGTCTATGCATGTTGAAAGTAAATATCAGGAGTAGAGGAATACAGTTTTTATGCCATATCCTTTCAGAACGTATGCAATAATGATTCTCACACGTGTTACTTTTTTTCTTTATTATCTGTGAATTACCGTTCAATTTTGGGAAGCATAAAGGAAATGTTTCCTCTTGCCTTCCCCGGAGTTTGGCTTTCAGAGTAGTCATTGACTGTCAAGCAACTATTTAACCTATCGCTGGAGGAGTAGACACGAATTTATGCTTCTCTAGACCGGAATTTTAACTCAGTTCTCCGATTCCACGTTCTACATCAATAGTCGTTATTCTAACCGCACAGTCCAGTGTACTGTACAAGATGTTAAGAAAATTAATGACAAAGTGGGAAAAATGTTCGTGACGGAACGCCTCACACAAAAATCTTTTCTAATTTGTCATTAATTTTCTTTACATTGTCCTGGTAAATTCATCTATCATTGTCTCCAAGTACAGGATGTAAAAATGAAAGCCAGATAAAGTTAAAGTATATATTCACCTTGAGGTTGAAAAATTTGTTATAATTACATTGATCCTTCAGTACGCATCTATTAGTTCTATTAGAGGTACGGAGTGCAATGGAGAGTGGCTCGGAGTAAGGAATTGTAGAGCCGAGTTCGAATTCCTATCGAGTTCTTTTCATTCACTTATATGCTAATAAGTTTAGGAAAAGGTATGAATCCATCCCTTATCACCAGCTATGACTAAATAAAAGGACAGATTGTACCCCATGTCCTTGGTTGATAACCAGAAGAAAAACTCTGAATTCAAATAGAGGCTGCAATATATATATAGTGCCCCTACGACTCTAAGAGTTACAGGATTCCTGATCGTGATTAATACCAGTAACCACACGATCGGAATTATTGTAATGTAACGTAAGAATAAACATGATGTTAGGAATTCTAATAATTTTAACTTTGATAATTTTCTGTAATGTTGTATTCTTTTTGTATTCGATGTTGTTTTTTCTTTTATTTTTACTCTAAAAAAATGATACCAGATGTAGTCCTACTTATATCTAAATTTACTCTTTTTACTTTTGCAATTTTTATTTATATTTCAACTTTTCTTTTTTATTTAGTTTCCTTATTTCTTTATTTTTTCTTTGTTTTTTTTTTATATTTCATTACTTCCATACTTACGTTTTCTTTTTTCTTTTCTTTTTTCTTTTCTTTTCTTTCCTTAGATTTTCCTTTTTATCTCTTCCATTTCTTTTCCTTCATTTTTACCAACATTCCCTTTCAATTATTCTTCGATTTGTCTTTCTACGTCTGTTTTGTCTATTCATTACTTCTTTAACCTTTAACGGAACAACATTTTGATGGCGAAGGAAAGTCGATTACCTGTTTTGTTTTTATGTGACTTGTCAAGCCACAAGTCGCATGATCGTTTTTCCTTGTAGTTATTCAGATAAAGAGAGAATGTTAAACATGAGGTAGAGCGATTTAAAAGCGGATATTTATGCCGCTCTAGTATTCTAGCCCAGAACACAATACAATAAATGAACTGACCGCACTAAGCATTCCCTCCTAGACTTTCGCAAAGCACTGGCCCAACTCGGAAGAAACTATTTCTAACTAGTAAAGTTTATACCATTAATACTGTGACAACAACTAAAACAACTGATGTATTATTATTTGGTAAATGAACAAGTTGCCATCTATTAGAGTGAGACATAAATAATTGTCGTTTTTCTTTCTAAAAAAAGTTACGTTTATATTTTGCTCGATTATTTATTCAATATTATTTGCAGTGACTTATTGTTACTTATCAAGCAACTCTTTGATATCGTTTAATTAATATTCTGTAGCTTTTGCTGTGAAAAGGTTTTCGACGAACACTTAAATCTGGATTTCATCAGAGAAATATTTCTCCATCAAAGTGTTTTGAAGCGAGCGATCGTAAAAGGTAATAATCGGTTGGTGCAACATCAGGTGAATATGACGGGTCAGATAGTAGAGATCAACCAAATTTCAATTTTCCCTGTACTATTCTTGCGGACTTGCATTGACATGGCGAAGAACATTTTCCTATTGACGAGTGTAGGGCGCTTTTCGACTAAACATTTATAGACAGGTTGCAGCTGCTGAACGTATAAATGTACACTTAGAATTTTATTCTGTTTTAAGATAACTAAATGAATAATACCCCGTCGACGTCTCCACACGCACAAAATTATATTTTTCCATGAAGTGCTGGTTTTGGTGTCTGTTCTGGAGATTTATTCTCGACATTGCACTTACCTCTTGCACACTATCATATGTTAATGTACTCCAAATTTATTCTTAACAGTCATGTATGCTTAGTAGTTAGTATGATACATTTGTCACTAGAATTGGCTTCTGAAAACTGAAATTACTGATGACTCCACCTCATATTTCTATCAATTCAGAATCAAACAAAAGAAATATTATTAAATTAAAATTTTTCTGAGTTCATTCTTTTTACAATTTATCTCGATCTTGTCTCCTAAATAAATGTCCGCTAGTCGTAAATGTCACTAAATTATGTAACATAATTATTAGATGTGAAAATATTTAAGATCTAAATTAAATTGAATCAGTACCTTTTTTCAAGAATGGATGTGCTCATTAAACGAAATTTTCAGATCAATGGTTTAAAATGGCTTTGAGTAAATAAAACCTGTAGATCTTAACAAGGATCATTCTTCTTCGAACCTTGCGGCGCTACATAATCACAGAAAAGAACTGTACAAAAAGCACATAAGTTGAAGATATTCAACAGTAGCAACAACCAAAATGAATAGCACATGTAACTCGAACAGAAAATCATGATATTGAGGGCCACACTATTTCAAACAAAAGGTTAAGAAGGAAGGAACCACCAATGCTAGAAACAAGTAATAGACTTGAGAAACTTTTTCCTGAAAAATTGTTTTAAAGGAAAGATTTTATAGATTTCTACTGACATAAGCACCGTCTGTTCGGTCAATTGAAATTGTCTAAAATTCCCTGCCATTGTCTAAAATCCCTGAAATTGTCTAAAATTCCCTGCCATATTGAAGGGTAGAACGTAGAACTTTAGCCTTTTTTAAGCAATTTACCCCAAATAAGGCAGGAGTGCCACTATTCCACAAGGGGCTGCAGTGAATGTAATTAATTAAAATTACTGGGTATGGGGGTGAAGAAAGGATAAATATATAAACGGGGATCAAGGCAACAGAAGATGTCGATTGACAGTGCATTTAAATTTTTGAAGTGAGTAAGAGGAAGGGAGTTCCACTGTCGAGAGAAGACGCTGTTGGTGTAGAAGAGGCGGTTACATTTAACTGTTTCGACGGTAAAAATATGGAACCGAGATGCCAACTTAGTAGTACGCTTAAATTCTTGAAGTCGGACACCAGTGAAAATAGCTCGTCAGAGCAGTTGTCATGAAAATATTTATAGAAAAGACAAAAAGTAGAAAAGAACAAAGGCACATTACGTCGGTGAGAAAGTGACTGGAGTCGAAACCCCAAGTTAGGACCGATCGTATTTCATACCTGTCGTTGGGTTTTGTCGATAACCTCGAGATGAACAGAAGAGAGGTGGGCGACTGATGGTGCGGTAATTAGATGGGTCAGAAAGGTCTTCAGAGTTCTCAAAGCCTATGACAACGGAAGAGGACTTCCAACAGTTTGGAAAGCAAGAATTGACGAGACAATAGTTGTATAGTTTGAAGAGAACTGGAGCGAGCTCAGGGACACATTTTTTTATAACCCCGGCTAGTATTCCGTCACCACCACTTGCTTTATGAGAGTCTAATTTAGAGATGATGTCTAATAACATCGACGGGGTTAGGCACATATCACTCAGTATAGCCTCAGTTCTAGGGTGAAAATCAGGTGGGGGTACCCCGGATGAGTCGTGGGTTGTGGAGGATGAGAA
Organism: Acanthosepion lycidas; assembly: GCA_963932145.1. Lineage (NCBI taxonomy): Eukaryota > Metazoa > Mollusca > Cephalopoda > Sepiida > Sepiidae > Acanthosepion > Acanthosepion lycidas. Next base: position 60,093,421 of record OZ010577.1, read on the forward strand.
TTTCCGAGCAAAGTATTCAGCCTTATGAGCTGAGGATGTAAGGACTTGGAATTAGTTGAATAGAGGAGAGATTGAGGATTTGCTGTAGGTCAGTACACTCTGGCAGAGCCGCTAGTAATCTTTATAACCAAACTTGCGTGATGCCATACATTGTTTCATTCTATCAGCAAACAGTAACTTTGCTTCAGTGAGGACAAGCTTGCAGTCATTACTAGCGGTGATAAAAAGACGTCTGTTGCAATCAGACATGTTACTCCGGTACAGAGGAAGTGATTCCGAGGGGCTATATGCTATAGCGGCAGAGCAAGCAGTAAATGTTCTTCTTTTATTAAAGCAACATTTTTAAGTCGAAATTATAGTCAAATGCATTACGGTGAGCAAATAACGCACTAAGTGTGTTGTTTTGTAAAAGATCTCTTTTGTGTTCATATAATCTTTTATTGAAATTTCACGAAGTTTCACCTATGTATTACTTGTAGCAATTATTACTGATAATAGAGAAAATGAAACAACTCCAACTATATGATGGAGGGATCTTTGGATGAGTGGATTGTGTAATGGCTTTCGACAAGCAGAAAGAAATCAGCGAGTCGAATTCTGACAGAGTTCGTTACATTCTACTTTCGAACAATTGGGATTGATATGAGTCCATCTCTTCTCCTCGCCAACCAGATTTAAATACCAGGGCTGACTGGTCTCTCTTGCTTTGAGGTAGCAATCAGTCTAGCAGAAGGAAAACTCTGAATTCCAAACCAGCCTGAAGAAGGACAGGTTCTGGGATGCCCTAGACACGCCACTGTATATGCACTATCCATAAAACTCTTCTGGATTACAGGATTTCTCACCTATATAGAGGTCATATTCAAAATAAGAACAAGCAAATGAAAAATAAACTTTAATAAGAAATGAAGAAAAACTATTTGTTTAACGAGGAATCTATTGAGAAGATCAAGAATGTTGGATTCTGCTAAGTTACGGCATACGCAGTCTCTTTCATCTTTCATATCTCTCACTCGCTCACACAAATACGCGCACATACACATACGCACAAAGGCGTTGGTGTTCTGTTTCGCGTATCACGTGTGCGTTTGTTGTTGGGTTTTTTTAAGAACAAAATCAAACAAGACCTGCTGTATGACAGTACTATAATCATTTATAAATTCAATAATAATACTCGCCATTGAATTCGGGCTCATTCTTCCTTACGACTTCTTATGGCACGATGATATGTTCAATGTCTGATTGAAGTCGGCAACAAAACCTGAAGAACTCAGACATTTTGAGCAGAAGCTCATACGTGGTAAGTATCTCAAAAAAAAGTTTCCATGATAAACTGAGCAAGAATGTTTTAAAATCTAAAAGGATGTCGAAAAACACATTTCTTTTTAATCAGTTTCCCGCCCCAAGCAAGGCAATAATGTCACTAAGACGCAAGGGACTACTGGAAGTAAATATTAAAAAAAAGACTTTTAAAATAACCGAAAACCTAAACAGGAAACAAAGATTAAACCTCTACTCCTGCTCAAAAAATCTTTGGAGGAGTGTGAACCGGACAATATTACATTGAAGTACAAAGAAGTAAAGGAAAGATAGGTTGAAGTTTGAGTATATGTACTCTTGAAGCAATCAGGTTACTGATGGAAGTATTGTCAAACTGAATCTGGGATAACACAAAGCAGTATAAAGATTTCTCGTGAAACACTTAAGAAAAACGATGACATTCAAAATCTTTCATGAACACTGATAAACGGAAGATTACCAGATTTACTAAACACTGATTCATATTTCAATTTATCCCCAACTATCTATGAATCTTCAAAACAGGTGCCATGGGTATATATGAAGATTTATCTTCGAAAAACGTTGCGTTCAGCTCATTATACTGAGTTCATGCGCATACATGTTTGTCAACAAAACAACGGTTCATTTCCTCTCGTCAAAAGATTCTCCTTCAAATTATGAGTTAACTGGATTTCTTTAACTTATCCATGCCTTCAATACGTGTTCGTTTTTAAATATAATCGTAGTTTTGAAATTCTTGAATTTCTCAAGAGTATTTGAATGAAATAGCGCTAATGCTTAGAATTCACGCATAAATTATTTTATGTTCCCTTAGGAAGTTGTAAGTCTGTTGCATATTTCTTGTGTATCATTGCACATCACTTTCTACATATGTTCATATATGAAAAACCTGCGCAATAACGACCAAAACAATGACTCCCAATCTGCATGAACAAATTAATTAAATTGCAAGACTTTCAACAGTAACACTTTGAATATATAGTTACAAGTAGTACTGTGGGAATTCAGCAATTCAAAGTTACGCTTAATGTAAAAACACTGTTCACTTTAATTTTGTAAAACTTCTTTGATTTTTTTTCGTATTTCATTTTTTAAATGAAGGATAGTCAATATGCTTTGAAATATTTGAACTCTTCTTCTCATCTTGGTTGTTATAGATATTATTATAGTCACAACGTTTTGGCGAAGCATATTCTGGCTATCTTCAGTTGTCCATTATTTTCAATTTATATGGGACATGCGTTCATTATTGTGTTATTTTGTCACTGTGATGCCATTTCTTGCGTGTTCTTGCAGAATGAGTGTATATTAACTAATCTATGGAGTGAACTCACAACCACTAGATAATTTATTTATAACAACAACTACAATAATTCTGATGAGAACAATGAAATACAAAATTATCAAAAGCGGTACGAACTCTCCATGATAACCAAATACCGAAACCATCTGACTTTGAATATAAAAACTTATATATATATATATAAGATAAATATAAGTTTTAAGATATATCACTGATTTTTAAATCAGACATTATGTCTTATTGTTATAGCTTATATATTTAGTTGGTACACGTATTTGAACAGACATCCCTGCTGTTGAAAAAGAAAACAGTGAAATTAATGGCTTGGAAAGTCTCAGTAAGGTTGTGATTTAATGGTGAAGCACACTTGTCTTGTAAGTGGTTTCCCTGATTAAAAAGGAAACGATTCTTATCGGGAAGTACATCTTCTTTATTAAGACTTTTGATCACTAAGCCCGAAGATATTAAATAAACAAAAAACAGAAGACTCTACTCAAACACATGTACACAGTAAATAGAACATTTATAGCAATAAGAAATAATGTCGAATTTTTAAAATGTGCAATTTGTTTTAAACACCTAGTAAATAAATTTCTACTAAGAGTTTGTAAATAAGTATCCATTAAATATTGCTAAACAGATAATATTGTAAATAATTATGTTGATTCGCAAATACTTTATATGAGTTTCTATCATTTGTTTACGATCAAATAAAATTATATAGTTTCATTTGTAACTACTACTTTCATCAAAGAAATTAAGCAGATCGGTAAACTGCTTGAACTTTATTTATATATAAAATAGAACTCTGTCTATATATAAAGTATAATATATATAAAACATAAAATGCAAGTTCATAAAGAATTTTCACTCTGAAGATTATGAACTGACTCCCAGAAACTATAACTAAAGTCTGCTCACAATTACAGTAAAAACCACGTTGCCATTTTGGCTGTTGAAAAATTCAAATGTCACTGAACATGTATGTGCAACAGGGATTAGCTTGCCAACTTAGCAGACGGGTGTGTTCCAAAACTCCAATAAATCCCTGGTCTAATGATGAATAAAAGATACGCGTTCATTTTATATAATAAATGTTTATTTTTCAACATAATATCCTTCCTTATAAATGCATTTAATTCAGTAATGAATATTAATCATATAGCTCGAACATCATACAGTGAACTTTTCAGATCAAAAATCCGGTAAGAACAACAAATCAGGCTGTGAATTTATTGATTTACCTTCGTATTCAACTCAGTATGTTAATTCCTATTATATGGAAATACGCGAATGTAATTTTCTTGTTTTCGACTGTTATTTCATGACTATTGTGTATGCTGGTATTTTTTTAAAATGTTTATATTTGGTTGAATCAAAATTATTTTCATTTTCCAATCAAATGTTTTTAAAGTTTATGTAATACTCGACATATGACAGCTTCGGTTAGTTTTAACTCTTCTGCAAGTTTTGCAGTATCGTTGAGTTGAGTTCTCTACCATACGTTTTAAATCATCATAACCACCAACTGATAATCGTCCATTATTTCAAAGGACAAATGTTTAAGCCAGTTTCGAGCCGTATGACTGGATATTAGGTCGACTTGCCAAACCTCATGGAATAGTTGATAGAACAATCTGCAATAACTCGACGTGGTGTTGACTCTAAAAGAGTTAGTGTTATCTTTATGGACTAAATGGACTCGTCCTATTACTATATATACGGGGAGATTATGCCTCTCAAGAGAGATGTCTACAGTTGACCTGTTCCAGCTAAACAGTCGAACTCTCTGCCTTCGGGAGAAGAGGAACTCGGACGAGGCTCCGCCGAAGGGCAGAGTCTCGTTCGAGGAGGTTGACTGCCCCTGAACCCGTTTATGCGGGTTCAAAGAGGGATTATTTTTGGTCGAGCCTACGGGCTCGGACATCCCACGTTAAACCGGCCTTGAGCCATATGTAACCCTCGTGGGGGTGGGTGACTAAATATCACTGTCTACAGTTGACGAGTTGACTACTGTACTTTTCCGTCAGTCGGACGTGCAAAACTTTTGTATTCGTTCTTTTTGTTTAATAATATGTTTTCAATAAATTGCTGAGTTCGAGTTTTCTTTCGGACCTATTCTGGGTCCACAACACTTAGGATGATCTTGGGAAAGATGTTTCTAAAATCCTTTTTAAAAGCTGTCTACATTTCCCTCGTGTTTGTAGGATCGTAGGTTTGAATAGTCTTTCTACCAAATAAATGCATGATGATGTTTATGTCGCGTGAACGTGATGGCCAGACTCTTCGTCGGAAGTCTCTAGAATGCTTCTCAAATCAATTCTGGGCAATTTTGACCCGATGAAAAAGTACACACTCCTGTCGGGATAAGCCATGAATGGGTAAAAATGATAACAAAGCAGTGAAAAGTAACGGTCACCGATCAATGATTTTTTTAAGCGGACTGAATCAATGCCACGTGAAGACACACCACACTGTTATAGAACTGCACAGTGCCTTTTTGAGAACAGGCTTCCATTACCTTATGAGGTCTTCGCTACGCCCTAATCCTACTATCACCCTAAATCAGTTGGAACCATGACTCGTGCATCCAGTGCTGTTGTCTTGACAGGACTATCCCCGTGATTTTCTGCTCCCATAACTCATGGAAGTAGAAGATAGCTGAATCGACCTGAAGGATATTCATCTGGTAACTTCTGCGCTGAATACGAATTTGATTTGACCCAGTATCTCTTGTCTCTGACTACAGACAATTCTTATCAGAAACCCCTGGTCAATAATTCGCCACTGTACCGTCCACTACGAGCGATAATGCTTTCCCTCAGTCATACCTGATTCGCTTGTAGATCAAGGCATGTCAAGTCCTAACAATTTCAGAAATGGAATGTCCAGTCGGTCTGACACCCCTTTTAAACGCTGATAATTCACAACGCCTTGTCATTAATAATCCAATGTTCGCACTGGCTCACCAGGTTTCGGAGCACTACTGATATAGATCTTCGAATTTTCATGACGTTAAGATAAGGTGGTGCCATGAACCATTATATTTACATACGGCTATCCTATATCTTTTGGAACGTCGCTGTGATTCATTTCCTTCAACTTCAGCAGTATTGAAACTCAGAATAGAATGCCTCAAAACTTCAAGAAATTCTCCATTTTCCAACTGTGACCTGAAAAAGAGGGACTGAAAGTGTAATCATGGCTGCGCAAGTCCAAGTCTTATATACAAAAGCCAGAGACTGCAACGTATGCCACACGACAGATGACCCAATATGTAGGCTTTGTGAAGTGAAACAAGAGAATGTCACACATGTAATCAGTGGCTGTAAAATGTTGGCACACAGAGAGTACGAAAGATTTTCAAAGAGATCGAATTCTTGAAAAGCGAAGACCAGATATAGTCGTCCTCAACACACCTGAAAAGAAATGCCAAATAATTGATGTGGCCATACCCCCGTTGATTACAATATAAGAGCAAAGAAAATAGAAAAGATCAGCAACTACTCTGAACCAGAGGTAGAGATTGCCAGGTTGTCCGAGTACTGGAAAAATCTTAAAGTCATCTACTAATGGACGGAGAACTTAGTCCCATTCCACTGAAGTTTAAAGAATAACGCTACAACAATCTACCTTAATACGCACGGAAAGCATACTTCGAAAAGTACAGTGTGTCTGGGGTTCTAGTTGTGACCTGGTACTGAAGACATGTACACAACGGTACTAATGTACATTCAATATAAAATAATAAACTTATAATGAAGTTATAGATAGGTTTTCGATATGTACAAAAAGAGGCTTTGGAATAAAAATCTTTAAAAAACGAAAGTACTTTTGATTCAACCTTATATTGAGTTTGTTTTTCTCTGACTTAGCATTTGTTATTTGTATCTAGACATGTATATTTATGCATATTTGTTTATGTATGTGTACTTATGCGAACATATGCTTATATGTTTTTGTGTGAACGTGCGTGCATGAGTGTGTCTTTCTGCCCACGACCCTTCGTGTTAATGTTTGCAAGTGTGTCACAGGCCATTTACTCAAAAAAGGCCGCGTAGAATCCCCACCAGCCGACTTGAAAAACTGTACCTGTTTTAGTCATCAGTACGGCTAATTCTTTTGATCGGCCCTACAACCCGAGTTTGTACTATGATACGTTAGGGAATAAACACGATTTCAGCATAATTGTAGCCTACAGCTGACTGTTTTTCTCTGTTCGTTTTTTTTTTCTTCTTTTTCGCCGTTTCTCAAAATGCAGCAGTTTTGTTCTAATTTACAACAACTTCTACTGCTACAAATCATCATTATTTTAATTATAATAATATTCTTAAATGTATTATTTTGCTTCCGTATCTTTAATGTTTTCGTCCTTAGACATTCCACTTGATGATTTCTTCCTGCACGGCCTGTTATGGTCGTATGCGCAACGATTATACCAATCATTTTTCCTTTTTCTTGTACTTGCTTTTTTTCCCTTCTAGTGAATTGTTCCATACCGCTATGATGTGCCATGCTGTTATAAGCCTAAGATCCTTCATTCATTATTCATTAAAATACTCAGTACCAAAAGTTTAATTGTCTTCGGGTCCGAATTAAGATAATTACAGGTCTTGTAGCATGTGAGAGATGAGACCTAAATTTTTAAAATATACATACACAATGGCAGACTGGCCCTCCGGGATACCGGGAAATTTCCCGGTGGGCTCCAAAATGATGGTCCATCACTTTAGAAATAATCGAAAAAAAGAATATAGATAAATAAATAAAACTATATTGAATAGATATAACATTTTATTTGCCTAAAATATTTACTTTTATTTGATTCCTTTGACTACTTTTGGGGACTAAATGGGTCCTTTTGATTGGGCCCTTTTACAAGTTTTCCTGATAGAAATTTTAGACTCAGTTCACCACTGTACATAAATCATAAATAATTTACTAGCATCGTGATAGAACTTATAAAGCAGGTAAACTTCTATCAATAACCCTGAAAAATATAAAGAAAATGATTCTAAGGAGGCATTTAATAAGATTTAACTGCCTCGATATAATGTTACCTGAAATGATGAATAATTAAACATGCAGCTCTCCCGACATATATGCATTAACACTGACAGATTTCGTCAGGCAACTTGAATGCATTTAATATGAGCACGCAAAAAATGTGGGAACCGTAGCATTTGCTACAATATTTATTCATTACTGATGGTCTTGTACCGGCATGAGTAAAAATAGTTTGTTTGTTTTTTAATCATTTCACCCCAAGCAAGGCAATAAAGCAACCTCGATGCAAGGAATTACTGAATGTTAGAGAATATGAGAAAAACTACTGTTAAGGAGAGAAGACAATAAAAGAACAAGAATTAAGAAAACAGAAGATAATGATTGTCATTGCATTAAAATTTTTGAAGATCTAAATTAAATGGGAAGCAAAAAGACGGAAGAGAGTTCCTCGAGCAAGAAGTGCAATAGAAAGAAACTTTTAGCAAAGAACTACGATTCTAGTCATTTCAACTGTAATATGATTAGTCCTTATCGCTAATCTGGTACTACGCTTAAATAGTTAAATATTCTCGTTTGTTTTTGGATCAACTTTTAACAAGCAGGTCTCAGACTTCAGTACTTCTGATCCTTGTAACGTCTTCAGCTAAGTAATGTCTCATACAATAGTGAACAAGGCACTTTTAAAGACTATTAGTTCGGAGTTGGTATTGTTCTTCAACCCTCGATTGAGTCCTTATGTAGAACAATGGTGAACAAGCCAGTCTCAGCCATTACTTCTAAAAAAAGATTAATCCACATTAATTGATCCTCTACTGAGACTTTCAAACGATCGAAGCTCAACTTAGTAAATATTTTTCATTTCTTTTCGATTGCGTCTTTTTCTTCTTACTTCTAAAAAAAAAAGATCGCTCCACATTAACTAACTCACGATTGAGTCCTTCAAATGTTCGAAGCTCAAGATTTTAAATCCTTTCGTTTTAAAATTGATGATGAAATATAACTGAACAACTGTTTGCTGTTGGTGCTGAAAAATTTGATACTAACAGAGTTCTTTCCGCTGAGCTGAGCTGAAACGGGCTAGTAGATATATGGAAGACGTCAACCCTCCTCTCGAAATGAGCACAAAGGAGTTTCTGTTGTGTGATGAATGTGGCCGTGTCTGTTTCTTGGGGGCAGGCTTCATCAGCGACAAACTTGAACACGGAAATACTTCCATCTACCAATATCATTTCGTGCAGCGTCTATGAGTGTATAGGTCAGTCAGTGGACTTATTCGACATCATAAAAGTAGATCCAAATAATCAGATCTCAGTCGGAAGAACCGCCTGTAGTCAACGTGGAATGGCTGGCAAGTTACTTGTAGGTCTTATGAGACATTTAAGATATCATCAACGACATGGAAATCATATATTAAATATTCGTTTAAGAGTTATGTGTCTTTGAGATAATTTTATTCAGCCTGAGTCGGCTTCAACCATGTAGGTATGGACAATTACTGTATATTCCCATTTTATTAAAAAAAATTCATGCAAAGCAAATTATTAAAGGAACCGAAGATATGATTAAGGTTTGATTAAATAAAATATGTAAAAAGAGTCTGAGAAGAATTGTGCGTATCTCAACAAATATCATTTTAATAGAAAATATGTCGGACAAAATTTTAGAAATGATTGAAATAACACATGAAATAACAAATGTTAGTCAGTATACATTATTTCTAATAATGAGTGACATTGGCTTTAACAAGTAAGACTTCATAGAACTCATTTGTGCTTACTCCGAGGGTTTTAATGAACTCAGATGGCATGTCATTCCAAGTTTTAAAAATGGCACATGTTAGCTCATCTACGGAGCCATACTATCTTCCATTTAAGTAAACTTATATAGAAATATATTCCCAAGAGTTTTCTGTAAAATTCAAATCAGAAGAATAAACCGATCTCTGAAAAACTCTAATCCCTTACTCTTCAACAAGTCACAATTCCATCGTAGATAGTCGCATTGTCCTGCTGAAAAATCCAGTTTTCACCGCATATCACATTTTCTTTATCTCTTATCAGCGATTGTCGAGGAAAATTAACGTACGTATGAATGTGCAAATTCATGCTCCCCTCAACCACCTACAGGACCATCTTTCCTACAGCATATAAATACTTCCCATACCATTACACTTCCTCCACCACTTCCTCTAGTTAAAAAGAATTCTAATGGTATGCTAGGGTCACTCCAGTATATTGATATCTATCCAGGCCATCAAGGTTAAATTTATTTTTATAAGAAAACAATACGAACTTCCATTCTTAGTACCAGGTTTAGAGATCTTTAGTGAAGGTCAGTCTTCGTTCTTCACTCAGTTTCGTCAGTCGAGGTTTTTGCTTTCTCTTCCATCGTATCGTGCGATTTTTATATAGATATCTCATCGAACGCGTTTATGCCTCATAAGAGGATTCGTTACTTTAGTGCTGGACATGCCACGATTAAATTTGATCCTTCTAATAACTCTCCTGTCCATAGCTTCTGTAATAGCTGGAGTCACCATCCAGGGTTTTTCCTTCTGTAGGCTTCAGGATCTTCCAAAAATACCTTTGGCAACCTTCCCAATTCATCAGAAATTTCTCTTATTGAATAGAATGTTTTTCGATCAGCAGAGATTACGACACTCAAAATCTGTTAATTTTGTTTAACCATTTTATTAAGCCTGGAAATACTTAAAGAAATGTTAAACATTAAAAAAATTAATTAAATTTGATATGAAATTCACATGAAACACTCATCTAATAAAATTACACTCGTTGTTTCTAAAGATATGTCCGATAGAATGTGTTTTGTTTTCCTTAAATGCAGTATATAGCATATATGCAATCAGTGGCTGCTATAAACATGGAAGCTGGTCTTAAGATGTGATAAGCATCATTTAATAAAGCGAACATAAAAATGTTAACGTGTTACTAAATTTAATGGTTTGGCCTGAAGTGTTGTATGAGGGCGCATGTGTGAGAGTGTATGAGTTCATATTAGCGTCCCAATAGGATTAACTATATTTCAGTGGATTATTTTAGACTTACAAAGAAAAGATATTACAGTAATAAAGTATTTACAGAAAAAATTACATGCTTCTAAATCATTACTTACCAAAATTATGTATTACGACACTTTACTGTAATTAATGTAATTAATTATGTTTTTTTTCTTTTGATTAGTAGGCAAATCTTTCAATTAATTAACCGAGTGTATTTAAATGGCGGAGTTGCGGGTGGGTCTAAAGAATTGCGAGATATTCGCTATGATGTAAGAATTAGCAGCCAAAAGACAAAGAATAAAAGGAATAGGAAAATCTACTTAGAGAAAAGACTCGATCTCCGGCTTAACAAGTAGGTTCTCCATAATAAGCTCTTGATGCGTTAGGAGCTTCCGAGTTCCTACTCACCTATGATTTCTGGCTATTTCCCAAATTGAAAAATGCCCTGAAAGGACAAGAAATTGTTGACATTCCTGACATCTAGCAAAACGTGACAACACTAATGAAAGATATTCAGAAAGACTAGTTCCAAGAATATTTACATTGATACCACTATTGTCTCACAAAGTACATAGCTTCACAAACAAGGGTATCTTGAATACGACAGTAGCTAACAGGGAGCAGGCAAACAATCTTTGCCTTCACAGGACTATTCCTGGTTAAACTATTACTCCTTGTATATACAACCGACAAGAAAAGAAACGTCATTAAAACCAATCAGTTAGATGGCTGAAATCAAAGTAAACGATTATTAAAACTTACTGAATCATTTTAAATCGGATACATCGGTCGACAGCTGAGTTATCTTCATCTTTCTTCGTCCTTACCGCCTCTTCCATGATTATCTTTTTTCTCTGACGGTAATGATATGAACTAAATAAACATTCAACTGAGATTCAGGTTGAACCGAAACTAATATCTCCGTGTCGGAGTTGATAAAACTGACATTTGTGCAACAAGTGGCGCAAGTTAGGTTTCATAAGGGAAAACACGTCATCTCTGAGCACTATATGGAGAGGCGAAATATAGGAGCGTAAGGACAATAGATGAGCATTGAATATACCGACTTTTCGTTGATCCACTAAACATTCTAATCGATGGGAATAATAGCGATTTTACAAATTGATTTTTTATAACCTTTTTTTTTCTATTAGAGGAATGAGGGAATTAATTAAAATTCTTGCACAGAGGACTTACAAGCGTTCTTGTTGTTTTCAGAGAAATCAATAGAATCACAATCTTAATGTTTTGTCTTCAAAAATGAAAGAACGAAAACCTGATTCCCTACCAGATAATGTAACACCCGATTACCTTTAACTGGTTATTATCCAAAAGTAATAACATAAGCGAGTCAAAGAGTTTTATAACCCGTGCATGAAATAAAGCAATAAAATATTAGAAAATAAGTCTGCTTATTTTCTATTAATGCAAATCTGATGACCCGCATCGACCCTTGCTAAAATCCAAAAATTTGAAACAAAAGCAACTAAAATAATTAACTCAGTATTTTTTTTTCTTAATTTTAAATTATAGGATTATAATTTCTTTCTTAATTTGAGAAGAAGAAGAAGAAGAACACAACAACAACAACAACAGCAACAGCAACAAGATCTTATCGTGACGTGTCAAAGAAAAATGACACGTGTAGAAATAAAAAGCGGATGTTATAATCTCATAGTCTCAATGAATGAGTACTCGTAATTTTTCTATCGTTCCATCTTTGTCTTGCTTTTTCTTTTTATTGATCAAGGTCAACGTTTTATTGCCTGCCATGTTTTATCAGCTTTCTATATATTCTTCACCTCCACATGGCATTCTCTATCAACATTTTTTTATTATGTGCTTTTCCGTCTATGAATGAAATTATTTTTTGTCCAGCAATCAGTGGATTTAATGTGCGTAAAGGTTATACTCGCAAAATGTGGATTCGGTGAATAAAGTTCAACTTCCGTCCTCATCCTTACGTTCCCTTGGCAGTTATTTCCTTAGTAAATTCCATCTTTTCTCCTCCAGCTATAGATTAAATAGTAACGTAGACTGGGCTCTTTAGCTTTGGGTGACAGTCACTCTAAAAGACACGGAATTCAAAACTGTGTAAAAGCTAATGGTCAACCGCTTCACTATCCTTAGTCAGAACAATTCACAATTAATAAAGAAACAGAATCTGTGGTGAATCGTCAAGCGGCATAATATTTTAAAAAAATCAATAATTAATGTTTCCTTGACTCATTCTTTCTCTTCCTCTTTTTCTCTTTTTCTCTTTTTCTCTTTTTCTCCCTCTCTGTACAGACACACACACACACACACATAGATAGATAGATAGATAGATAGATAGAGATAGATAGATAGATAGATAGATAGATGTGTGTGTGTGTATGTGTGTGTGTGTTTAACAATAAAATCCCACAGAGTCCACCTGTAGTTTATACTGCAACTATGGAGGGCGAAGCTTGCTTACAGTTTCTGAGAGAGGCCGCATAATCTGGTGTGACCTTTTTATTTGAAGAAGCCTAGCATAATCAATTCCTCGGTTACACATATACACATACGCATATATATATATATATATATATATATATATATATATATATATATATATATATATATATAGGTAAGCGTATTAATAGAATTCAGCAACAAATAATAAAGTAATAATAAAGTTAAAAACAAAACTATATAATAGCTAAAAATATTCATTCGTTTCTACAGTTATTTCCACTCAATAGCGTCTAGAATACTTTGAAACATAACCGCTACTGCCCATCCAATAACCATTAGAATAATACAATATAGACCTACCCATAATGCATCACTAGGCAGCATATATAAATAGTCGAACCAAAGCACAAGGCACCAGACAATTGCATTTAAGCATGAAACAGACTGTTGCTTCAATGTCCACTTTATATATATATATGTGTGTGCGTGTATGTGTGCGTATTTATTAAGCTCACATAATATAAGGCTTATGTTCCATTCATGACAGAGGGTTACCGAATAAGATGTCGGATATGAATATAAGAAGAGGGAAAATGAAGTGAAGGTAATTAGAATAAGGAGGATAGATAACGATTGACCTTTGACTTGAAGATGTTAAGTGAACCGGTGTCGTGGGAAGCATCCACGTAGGAGTTTGTTGCACAAACAATTAGTTTCAAGAATATTGCTGTCTGCGTGTAAATTCCTCTTTGCAACTGTAATACGGAGAAAATGTGGTTGATGTGTGTGTACGTGTGCTATTAGGCATATTTGCACGCTACGATTTTAGATTAAATTCATTTGTGATAGTAACTAAAACAACTTCTTTGTAATAATTTATCCCTCGTAAGTATCGATGTACCAAAATATATTCATACATCCTTCATGCAATTAGCCATTTATTCGTTTCTTTTCTCTTTTTTCTCTCTCTCTCTCTCTCTAATTATCGCGTTTTCTTTCATTTTCTTTCTTCTTCCGTTATCATCTGTTATGGACGTCCTCATTTTCTTTCGCCTGCTTATTTCTGTCGCTTTCTTTTCTCCTACTTTGTAAAATATTTTCCCTTCCAAAAAAGCTGATTTATTTTCTTACAATTAGCAGTTGTGTTTTTCATTCATTCACCAACTTTTTCTTGTATCTTTTGGGCGGTTCTGACAAAAATAGACAGTATTTTTCCCCTCCTCTTCTCTTCTTTTTATACTTTACCTTTTTTTCTTCTACTTGGTGATTTTCTTTCTTTTCATCCAATGAACATTTTGATCGACGCTGTGAATAGAAGACTAGCACACTCAATGACAAAATCTGAATTCGTTTCTTTTTCACTTGGACATCGATTTTGTCTTTGTGAAGGACGTGCGCGGTATTAATTACACTATAACACGTAGAACTATGTCTGCCACTGACGATGGCCAATATTGGCAAGAGGCGACAGATGAATGTGGCCTATTTTATTCTTTTTCTCAAAATTATTATTTTTATCTATCTCTTTTTCACCACAACCACCCACACATTCACACACCCACAAGCAAACGAGTGTCGTTTTGAAAGTAATTCTGCTTATTTTATTAGGTTGGTCCACGTCAGAAAGGATGTTGGTATTGTCGCAATAGAGCGTAATCCTTACCGCAAAAAATAACATAATTATTTTTTGGCCTGGAATGGATGGGGTCATGAGAGGCAGACTGGCAAAATGGCGTCAGCCATGCAAGTGCACACGAAACATACGTTGACACTGTATTCCTCATTGGGAAAAAGTTGAATCTATTGATATTCATTGATGATAGATGAACGTTTGCCGAAAGCAAACATCTGGCGAGCAAAGTTGTCTGTAAAGTATTTCTGCAGTGGCGACAGTGATATATGCAGAAGTGTGGGTCTTCTCTGCGGAGGAAAATTTTTACAAGCTCGAAATGCATGCTCATTAAAGATACTCTCTCTAATGTTATCTAATATTATATTAGGTTGGTGCAAAAAATAATGTCGTTTTTTGACGTTCAACTTTATGTGAGAAAACGACATTATTTTTGCACCAACCTAATATTTAACCGGTGCTGCTTATTTTATATAATAATAGCTTCTAGGATTTTGAGTCTTTCCTTGTATTGGGTGTTGTAGATTGTGTCTTATATTCGTAGTTGTATTTTGCTTGAGCTGTTCGATATGTGCACAAATTGCACTGTGTTTTGGCAGATGACAGGTCAACTTACGGGAGAGTGCAGTGCATGAATGCTCGATTTAAGGATGTAACGTTACTTTTTGAATATTAATAATAGAGATGCCATCTCCCAGGAGGGATGAGAATGCATAAACAACATTATTTATATATATGGGGTAGGGGTGAATCCTGTGTTGTTGGTAATGACTATATTAAATGATTTAAAAAAATTTTATAGTAGATGATGAATCTAAGGTATTAGGATCGTTTAGTGATATTTATTAATTAATTGTCTTTTCATCCTCTTTATAATTAGGTTGCATCTGTTTATGAGGAGATTGATGGGTCTGTAACAGAGAGGGTAAAATCGCACATCCGCGTTCTTGAAAACCGGTCATACGCTTGACACTTTCCACAGTATACATAAACATGTGTGTGTTTGTTTGTGTGTGCGTGTGTGCGTGTGGATGTGCAGGTGGCATGATAGATAGTGGCTAGATAGTGGCTAGAAAAGACAAATCGACGAGACAAGTTTGAATTTGCAGTCGTTGTATCCATTTTCGTGCTTGGGGAAATTGCGGAACAGACTAGGCTTCTGATCCTGAGGTGGCAAATAATCTAAGAGAAGAACAACCTTGAATTAAAAGCTGGTACTGCAACTACCACTAGAAACCTTGAGCATTTTTGTCACTGGATTATGGTAGTTGATATTTAGAGGGTGATATTCATGTTGTACAAGTGTCAATCACTGTAATCTCGTTGAATTACAGGCACTTCCAGAGATGTAAGTTATTGGTCATGCTCGAAACGAAGTAAACAGACATCATATTATAGATATTGTAAGTCGTCCGCTGATTTTGTAGATGCTGCAATCGTCATTGCGTATTTAAAACGTGTTGCACATGTATTTGTCTTAGTGAAAATGAGTCATTTAACGTTTTTCTTTTCCAATTGAATCATGTTCGATAAGAAAGCTGACACGAAATCTTTTTCTTCAGATCACACACACACATACACACACACCTCTTATATATATATATATATATATATATATATATATATATATATATATATATAGTGTTGGGTGTATCGAATCAGCAAAGTTCCTCGTTAAAGATTTTTTATTTATTTTTTATATTTAAAATAAAAATAAATAATCCTTAACGAAGAATTTTCGATGTTTTTTTAACCAAATTCATATATATATATATATATATATATATATATATATATATATATATATATGTATGTCTGTGTGTGAATGTGTGTGTGTGTGCTTTTAAGACTATACACATTCCATATCAGTTTGCCCACTTCTTCTTGGCAAGAGCAATTTTCCACTTCATTTGTAAAAGGAAACAAAAAAGAGTAAATGTCGCTTTTAAGGCAAAAAATTGCGATGAAATATTTCCTAAACGGGTCAGTTAGGTTAAACGAGCACCCCCTCCCCAACAAAAAAATTGTCTCCCAATCAACATAAGTCATCGCATTTAAATCTTCCAGTTTCCTCTTGTCTTCTGTACTCTGCTGATTTCATAGAGCAACCCGGACAGCTGAAGTCTTGAACAAATAACCTTTTGAATCTTTTGATAACAAAACTAATAAACTTCTTGTTAGACCAGCCTGAATTTATTAGCATTCACTCACGATCTTTAAGTGCAAAACAAAATTGGGCAAAATAAACAGAATAAGACATGAACAATGACGTTATCATAACTTATTATTTGTCAAGTCTTCCTTCTTTAACCTTTCTTTACATTATAAATATCTTTATAGTTATTCGGAAAAAGAACCGGATTTTATTCCGGAAGTGGTAAGTAAACATACAAAAGAGAGATAACTCTTTGAGAGATCTTCAGAAGTTACAGACATTTATTAAGCCTGCGCACTTTGACGTGGTATAATGGTTAGCAAGTTTGTCTTGCTAGATCTATTATGATTGAGCAGTGAGTTCGATCTTCGTTAGGTGCTCCATACACTCGGAATGTGCCACATCTAATCTGCGCTTAGCAAGGCGATATTTACTTAGTGTAGCTCGATAAAAGGCTAAATGGCGGTGTCAGAAGATTGGTCGAAGCAACTTTTCATGTATTTTCTTACAGCATTGAGAGAATGTATTCGACTTAACCTCAAAAGTCGATTACAGATGCCGTTAAAATAGGTGCCTCTATAAGATCGCTAAAAAAAGAGCATAACATGAAGAAAAAGACGCCAAACTTGACGAAAACAAAATTTTCTCGTCTAAATGTTTATGTTATTATTAAGAGGAAAGATCAAAGTATTTTGGGGGTATTTTTTACATTTTTTAAATCGTTCCTAGCACGTCCGAAATTTTCGTTAAAAATCTTCTCAGCAAAATTGACCATTTTTTCCATTTTATAAAAAAACTGAAAATCTCCCTTTGAAATTCTTTTAAATATCAATTATAATTTTTCAAAACTTATTTTAATAAAATCAGAAATTATTATGTTTATTTAAAATATTTTGAACCAAGCTTAACTTAGCTTCTGCGCCGAAAACATGTAATTTGAAAATAAAACAAAGCAGGTCATAAAATTTCGCGTCACTTGACAAGTGATGAATGACATATTGACGGATTTCGTGACGATAATTTGTTCTACGGAAGGAGAAAAGTGAAATTATTTACATTTAAGTGAACAAATTATTTACCTCGTTATTTTTAAGGAAAACTTTCAGCGATCTAATTTTTTTGTTTTTTTTTTTTTGTTTTTTGTACTTAGCTTTCACCTTTACGTTTACGATGCTTTACGGAAAATGTATTATAAAGAAATTAAAATAAGTCTGTTAAGAGTGAGATTAAATTTCATATTTCATAAGAAAGGTATCTAATTAATTTATAGGTACCTTTCTTATGAAATTTTATCAAAATACTATAATTTTATGTACATTTATTACATTTTACTGTTATTTGTATTTCCATTCATTATATTATTAATTTTGATATTTCATTCATGGAAAAATGTCATAACTGAGATTAATATAAAAATAAGATCATACAAATTTCACAAGATAATACTGATACTTGTAGGTACTCTTCTCAGTTGAAATTGAAAAATCAAATTAACTTCACGTATGTTTCGCAAAAGTAAAGGCCTTAACAGCGGAGAACAATGCTTAACTCAAGTAACGCAACTTAATTGTATTCTGATTGGTCTTCCGTACTTTATAATTACAGCCCGATTATAAACACAAAATCACATTTCATAATTACTGCGGATCTTCTGATTAGTCAAAATGATACAATTTACAACGCGCTAAAAAAAGATCTATCTCATAATGACACTTAGGAAACACGATGCGGCTTTTAACTAATTTTATAATATTTTAACAACTTAAATGTAAAAATCTATTATAATTAAAAAATAACAAATAATTGTATTAAAAATTCATTTTTCATCGAAAAAATGTTTTGCTTGCAGAAAATATTGTCCATATTCATAAAAACAACTAAAAGCAAATAAAAGCGTTTGAAATTAATATCTTTGTTTTATTGAGTTTTGTATGTTACAATTCAGAGCTGATTTTCAGGTAGGGGGTTCCAATTAAAAACAAAAAAAAAAACATGATTTGCATTCCTCAAAGCGTTGTGCTTTTAACTATTGTAATCACTAAACCTGACGCAATCGAATTTCTAGCGTTTTCATAAAATTAGTTATGGGGTGGGTAATAAATATAAAAAAAAATATTTCTTCCATGACTTTAATAATAAAAAACAACATATTTATAATAATTTCGATCATCTGTGAATAGTTTCTGAAAGTTTCATTAACATTCGACAATTATTTTTATTTTTGCAAGATTTTCCAAATTAATGTGTGTCACACAAAAAAAAACGTGCTAAAAATTCTATATGTTATTTTACTAGTTCCGGTGATAAGAGAAACAAGGTTTTTTTTCATCAAAATTTAGAATGTTCTAAAAAGAAGGAAATTTTTTTTTAATTTTTTTAAAATATAATTCAATGATACTTAATTAAAATAAACTTTAATCTTTCCTCTTAATAATAATAATAATATAAACATTTAGACGATAACATTTTGTTTTCGTCAAATTTGGCGTCTTTTTCATCATGCTATGCTCTTTTTTTTAGCGATCTTATGGAGGTACCTACGTTAAAATAAGTAGCTATTTTATTTTCACATATGCCATTTTTTATAATTATCCATGTTTTCTTATATGTGTTCAAATATATACATTCATAAGCCATTGATGCCCACCACAAATTCCGGTACTAATACATTGAAAGAAAAATTCAGGATTAAAAATTCCTAAAGTCCTCTATTAATATAACTCATCTTCATATAACCCATTAATGTACCCATTCTCAAAAATGAGACGGTGTGCATTAATATGTTAGACTTTAACAGAAACACGTCGTTCAATTTTAAGCAAAAGACAAGGTTTTAAAAATGAATTTGATGTCGGTCAAATTATCGATGGATATTTGGGAAAAAGTTTTCTTGATGTCTGTTTTTGAGCTGAACAAATGCAAATAAGCTGTCGATTATTTTTCTATGCTTACATTCCCCCCCTCTCTCTCTCTCTCTCTCTCTCTCTCTCTCTCTCTCTCTCTCTCTCTCTCTCTCTCTCTCTTCCTTTTTTATCTTTACTTTCTCTCCATTCCTTTTCTCGCTCTTAAAAAAGGTTTTATTTATTGCTGGATTTTTTTCCATTTCACATTGCTCTTATCGTACAGGAAGTATTATTTAGAAACACCGGCTTACAAATAGTCTTTCTTGTACGATTCAGATGAATTTCCCCATCAAAACAGAATTTCTATTTTTGTTTCAACAAAGGCTTCAACTTCTAATCGTTTATGCTTATAAAAAGAAATTTCAGATGAAACTTTGGTAAATTATAAACAATAAATTATTAAGTTAGAATTTTGGTTGTAATCAATATTAATCAACCAAACTATTGTCGTTGACGTCGTCTAATATTGCAGCCGTAGTCATCTTTGTTATTTTTTACTTGTTTTGTCTTCAAAGCCGTAAATTAAAATGCGATTCAGATATTTCCCTAAGGTTTACAGTCTTAACATCAACATCAGTGGCTGAAATATTTATGGATGTCACATTTCTAATAATCCTCTTTATCAACACACATTATTTTCTGCAACATAAAACAATTACCGGTAAAGTTGCTACACATTTTTTTTTAAGATTTGTTAATTCTTAAAGTTCGTATATATCAGACATAAATGTCAGAATACATCATTGTCTAATAGAGACTGTTACTATTCATTTTTCCGCATTTATGGTCTTATGACATGTAAAAAATAAATTTTCCTTCTCTGTGCCGTGTCCCTTCAGGTCGTGGGCAATCATGGCGCTCTACAACTTCCCATCCTTTTGTAGCTTTAAGTCTCCATCTGTTTATCTTACCTTCAATTTCTTGTGAGTGTCAAATTTCCCAAGCCTTCCTTCCTCATTATGTGTCCTATGAATTTCAAATGTCTCTTTTTTTTTATTCTAAACGTCCTTTTTGATTCTATTCTCATTAAATCTTCTCCGTTATTCACATTCCCCGTCCATAATATTGTCATCATCCTTCTCCCAAACCACATTTCTGTTGCCTTAAGTTTTCTCTTCATGTGTGAAGAAAATATCCAGCATTCACTGCCACATAAAAGGATTGATATGACATATCAGTTCATGACTATTTTCTTTGTTTCCAATAAAACCTTCCTGAGTAAATAATTACTAGAAAATAGTTGAAAATTTTTGATAAAGTATAAAATTCATATAAAATGCACTTTATGTAATTAATGAAAAACAAAATTATCCTATTTTTTTCTAATACAAGGCCTAGCAGGCAAATCTAAGAGATTTCACAAACACCGTATTTTTTTTATTTATTTTATTGTATTTTTTTTTTTTTTTTTTTTGCAAATAAGGTAAATTTTTTAAGTATTTTTTTAAATGGTGGCAAATAATAAAGCTTTTTTTTCCTCGTTTTCTTTTCAATTTCGACATTAATTTTATTGTTCCACTTTCTTTTGCTATCTTTTGCCACCTTTCAGGCAAGTCCATTACTCCATTCCTCCAAGACATTTTTTCTTTCTCGACAGAAACTATTTCCGATGGTTATTGCAATTGACAACATGCTATAAATCTGAAATAAATGATAATCCGAAGAATATGTAGCTTCTAATGAATATGATGAATGAGGGAATATTTTCGAAGGCTTAAGAATTTTTGTTTCGTTACATAAAGAACAAATAACGATTGTTCTGATGTCATTCCAATTGATTATTATGCCCGCTTATGTTAATAATTTACATGCGTTTAGTCGTCAACGGCTGCCTTCAATTAATCTAATTGTTATTTGTTCGAATCAATCGTTTCTTTCTCCAAAGGTTCTTTTAATAAAGGACTCTCTTCTCATCCGACCATACACACGCTGTCCCCATCTTTTGTGAAAAAGTGGATTATGTTTAATGATGATCTATTTTGTTTGTTGAAAGATTTCGTTTTGTAAATTATCCATTTTCACACAATTTGCTTCAAGTAACAAATTACGAGCGGCCATAAATCCAGTATTTTTAACTACTGGGAAGTGACTAACAAAACCAAACTGTTGTAAACTATGTTCAGTCCTTGGTTTGGTCATCCTCTGCGTCGTATATGATTGATTATTCTCATGTAATGTTTCCATTCAGCCTGAATTGGTTTATTCCACCATGAAACACCATTGAGCAAGGAATCTCTAGTACGAAATATCCCTAACCACTTTTGACATGTTCGAACATTCACAGCACCTCATCTACACAAAAAATTGCATCTGATTTGCATTTGTTTACGTCAAAAATCATAATCTGCTGAAAATATCACTTATTTACTTTCTGTCTTCAATGTTAAAATTAATAAGGAAAAAATGCACCAATTTCGAAATTTAAAAATGCATGTGGATATTACCACCCTCGAAATACAATGAAAAGTGGTCTTTCGAATATAATTAAAGCTAAAAGATTGGAATTTTAGTTTCAAACAACGGAAGGACAATTTTGGCAAACCAGGTTATCTTTCAAACACAAATACTATTTTTGTTGTTTCATCATGAAAAAATTTTCATACCGTGACAATAATATAATGAAAAGGCGAAAAAAAGAATGAAAGTGAATGAACAAGGAATTACCGTGATTGGCAATGTCTGCCAGGACGTCTTTGCGTTCTATTTAGGAGTATAAATAGAATGTACAGCCCCTCTCTCTCTCTCTCAATCTCTCTCTCTCTCTCTCTCTCTCTCTCTCGCTCATTGTCTGTCCCATTCTCACCCCCACTTTCCACCGAGATGTAGTAGCAATAACATGAGACTCTTCCTCCGAGTAGACAGTTCCTGAGCAAGCTGACTTCTTGATTTCGCACAACCACGTGGTACATAACACACACACACACACACACACACGCACACTACAGCTTTCTTTCCTTTTATTAAATATAATGTTTTCTTTCTCTTTCGTCAGTTTTGTTGTCCTTTATATATATAAATGTATATATGAGCATCGTCCACATGTCCAAGTCATTTATTTTGAAAACGTTGAATACATTTACTTTTGTAAGTTTTCAACCATATCACAATTCTTAAGCAACCAAGGTATATGGCTTACATTCAAGTCATGCTGAACGCACCGGTTACAATTATATAATCGAATTTAATTGGTGACAGGCTCGTTCAATACTTGGACGGGTAACCAATTTGAAGCAGGAAAAAGTGTAAACGACTTACGGTCTGTGTATCAGATTAAACAAAAATGTGTAAATAAATGCAGTCAATCGAAGAAGTACATAATCGTGATGTAATGGTCAACAACCTTTTAAGGGCTGATTTTGATCCCCACTGGGTGTGCCTTATACTTGTGGCCGTATGCTCAAACTAAGTTACGTAGAAAAAATAACTGTGAGGTTGAGTCATTTCCGCTTTATGAAACCAACAAACGAACCTATCTTGCTGTCTTGTAATTATGAGTGGCATTTATGTATAAATTTGGAGTACACTATCAAACTTGATTTTTTGCATAGCAATGGCACCGTACACAGTGGCTTTCTTAAGACCCATTAATTGAAAGTGCATTTATGTCATATAATTCTATGGTAGTTCGAGCAAAGTTAATAACGCTATGGAGACATCTAGAAAAACTGTTGTGTTTGTGATCAAGGAGACATTAAAAATCGACCCGATCAAGATTAGTTTGCAAAGTTTCCTTCTGGAGAAACGTCGTTGTAAAAAAAACTCAGACTGAGTTTGATGATAAAACTCTATATTCATTAGTGGAAAAGCAATCCACAGAAAAGTAATCAGGAATTAGCAAAGATTTTAAATACAACACGATCTACCAGATACCGACACACTGAAAACATAGGACAAGTCACAAAAGATAGGACAAGCCGCTAGTGACGCGCTGGCAGGCCACCAATGGCAACGCCAGTGGTCCTCTGTTGACAGCCAGCGGCGGGCCACCACTAGCAGTCCACCAGTGGTAACATTGCCGAGAGGAACACAAAGGCGGTCCGACGACGGGACACCAATGGTAAACGCTAGTGGCATGCCATTCAGTGGCAGATTGGTGGCTTGCGTGTAGTGCAGAAAGTTGTGTGTTCCGCACGATCTTAGCAAAAACATATCAAAGTGGATAGTTTATCTATAACGACAAGTTTCCTTTCACAACAAAGGATTAACCCATTCCTTATATATATTATAACATGTCATGAAAAGTGGGTTACACACGACAATGTTCAATGCAAAATTAAATCTCCACAAACGACCCCAAAAGCTGAAATCCATAGAACAAATTTGTCATGGGTGTGGTGGGACCATTGAACTATTATTCATTTAGTTTCACACACACACACACACACACACACACGCTCACACATATATTTACATACGTACATACATACATACACTCACTATGATTTGCCAACTAATATGCAGTCTTGGAAATGTAGTGTGTAAGAGCGCATGCTGTTTTCGAAGGCAGGTTTAGGTAAAGCATCTGAAAAGTCATCATAACAACCAGAAGCCAGCCACCTACGCCAACCTGCTTCATTGTCCTGCCAAGAGTACTTGTCTTTTTACAAGGCTTTCAGATCCTCATCTGGACTGAAGTACACAGGAGATTTGTAGGGCATGCAGAACCAGTCAAGGATACAGAGTTTATCTGTCATATACATGATACCTATGAAATCAAATGTTGACCTCAAGAGTCTACTTAGGGTCCTTGGACGCCAAGACGGAAGCCATCACAAATGATACAAAGGGTGAAGAGGAATTTTTCATTTGGGTGAGTTGTGCAATCATATATATATATATATATATATATATATATATATATATATATGAGTGTGTGTGTGTGTGTGTGTGTAAAAGTGTTTCATTTAGACGGATCAAAGTTAGCAGTAAATAAATCAGTGTTATTGGTGAAAATTTATTTATTTCTCTATTTGATCATGTTATTTAAAGCCATGGCAATTACGTGTGAAAAATAATATCGACGAAATATCCGCCAAATCTGAAAGAATAATAAAATATGTATATGTACGTATGCATTGCGTGCATGGAAAAATAATAAAGTTTTGTTATTTATTTTCTTAATGACTATTTTGAAATATTTTAATGAACTTTTTTTTTTACATACAAGAAAATGTTTATTTGTGTAGATACCGTCCAATTCTTTTTATATATATTGCTTTCAGCAAATGTACCAGAAAAAAGCCCAAACTGCTGAATCCATACAATTTGCCAGTATTTACATATTCTCATGTACCCAGCCCAAAAATACACAAAATAAATGCTTGTCCATTTTATGATATTAATCGATGTTTATAGCAGAAATTGGGTTTAGCCGACTCATATTGCCATATTTTTCATGATATACTTGTTTAAACAATATGGTCTATTTTTTACTTTTAATTTTTGTCAGTCTCTTTTTGAGACATTTTTAAACCATTTTTTTTTGTTCTCGCCTTGCCAACGTTTTCTATTTCTTTCTTTTTATTTCATGTTCTGTGACAACTATTCAGTTTTTATACAATTTCCAAAGTCGCAATAACACCA
This sequence comes from Acanthosepion lycidas, assembly GCA_963932145.1. NCBI lineage: Eukaryota > Metazoa > Mollusca > Cephalopoda > Sepiida > Sepiidae > Acanthosepion > Acanthosepion lycidas. Next base: position 60,118,762 of record OZ010577.1, read on the forward strand.
TTCAATAACTCTAAAATATCGTTTCTCCTTTAAGTTTATATCCTTCTCCTGACCCACAACAATTTTTATATGTTTAACTAAAAAATAAATATCAATAACTACATACATATATATATATATATATATATATATATATAGAGAGAGAGAGAGAGAGAGAGAGATGGAAAGAGAGACTTAGAGAAAAGTGATCACTGAGGTCAACACCGAATGGCAACAGTCTGTTTCAGGATTGAGCATAATCTTCAAGCCATCTTGGCCCGTGTCCACTTTATACCTACATAAGCTCTCTCTGTCTCTCTCTGACATTGAGCACTCTTACCCTATAAATACAGCATGCATTATAACTATATATATATATATATATATATATATATATATATATATATTGTTGAACACACATGTTGCATAATAAGATTTCAGACTACCAAATAAATAATTGCCAATATTCTACATTATTTCAGACATTATATTCACATCTTATACTGATCATGTAAATACGTCTTGAAAATGTGATCAACATCAGGTGCTTAATGTTGATTTTATTGTGAAAACATTAACCGGGAAAATAAAATCTGACACTCTGTATAAATATGATTATTTATCTATGTAAATACACACACACGCACACGCACACACACGCACACACACACACACACTTATGTGAATGTCCATACGCATTTATGTATTTCTCTCTCAGTGGCCATCTTGAAATGGTATTATCCGTATGGGCTTTATCTGCAACAGATTCCTGAAATAAATGAACATATAAAGAGGAAATAAAAGAAGAAAATTCCAATGATTCTTTTTTTATATATATTTAGGATTTTTATTTTTATATGTTTAAACAATTTCCGGGAAAGCATTTTTGTTGTCCACTTCAGTAAATATTTTACGTAATATAAATCTGTTTGTATTTCTAACAAAGTTTATGTTTACACTTTTTGCTTGGGAATTGAAAGAGAAAAATATATAGCAAGGTGGAGATTGCCTGCTGACTGACTTTTTTCTTAATTTTCAAACCAGTTGAATTATTTGTTTACAAGACAGACCGCAGAAGGCAAGGAGAAACAACGACTTGCTTAAAATTTTCACTGAGTTGTAAATAGAAGCAACTTGTAATTAATTCAAAACTCACTTCTGGTCAAATATTGTTCGCTTACCTTTTTTTTTCAGCTTCTTATTTTATTTTTTACTTCTTTCTGATCTTTGTAATATTTTCTTGGCGTGAACCGGTTTCGGTTTCATTTTTGAGAATTAATTTTTTGTTTTTAAAGATTAAACCTTTTGGTTAATACTTTTTATTTAAACAATATTCATTTTATAAATGATTGTTTCTTTTTTAAATTTACAGTCTGATGGTCGGATAGTTGTGAATCAAACTGAATATATCTCCTGCACGCACACGCAGATACACACACGCGACTGCACATAGATAGACTTATATACCCACACATACATCTGTGTGCATATATGTTTATACGTGTAAAAAGTACGTGCGTGTTCATGCGCGAATACACATAGTTGTGTACTCACTGGTTCGTATACCTATTGTTATACGCGTCTTCGCGTTCTGTCTTCTTAAACTTTCTCTGCCCTGTATTCATTACCAAAGCAGATATCGTTTCATTATGCTATAATATTTTTCCTCACAATTTTCATTTATATATATATGTGTGTGTGTATGTGTGTATATGCGTGTGTGTATTATATACACTATTTTTTACTTGTGTGTGTACATGGATTTGTAATGTCATTATTAAGAGGACAGTTGTGAAAGAAATAACATTAAAACACATTAAATATCATTTTCACAGACTAATAAAAGGAAGGGACAAATTTGTATTCTGGGTGGATAGGAATCCTTATTATTTCTTGTTTTAATAATAATGACTGTTCATCTTTGACTTATCGGCACTTATCATGTCTATAGTGCAATTATGTTCTTTTCTCTTAGTGTCTATATACAAATATATATATATGTATATACACGTATGTATAAGCAGGTTTCGTCCGAATGTACATTCGACTGCATAATAAATGCTGATGATTTTTAGGCTGTCCATACAGTTATATATACACATGGAAGTACGCATCCGTTGTGAGAATATAAATAATTCAACCATAAATATCTATATGTACAATGATAGATACAAATATGGATTATTATGGGGATTTTTTGTCCTTTTTTTCTTTATTTTGTATTTCCTTGGTGCCTGAAATAATTTTCAGTATTTGGGTTCTTTTCTTATACTTTTATTGAAATATGTTTCTGTCGAGGTTATCGTTTTAAATTTGATCAAACCCCTAAAACGGGGTTGTTTGACAAGTTAAATTCTATCATTTTAAGCGTAAGTTTATATATATATATATATATATATATATATATATATATATATATATATATGCAAACGCTTATGACAAATTTGCAGAATTGAAGACTTTCATTTTTTCCTCCATTTTTATCATCGTTTTAAATAATATCCAGTGTGTGTTTCATTTTTGGCTTTGCTTTGATCATATGGAATATAATTATTTTCATTGCTCGAAGATTAATAAAACAATGATCAACAAGAAAATCCGACAATCTTTTTAAAATTGTTTTTCAATTATTTTTCAAGTCGTTTGACTAAAATAAGGATAATATATGTGATGGTTTTGTGCCCCGTAACTGGCGGCGTGTGTACGGAACAAACCCAAAGCTCCGTACAAATTGTGGTTCTGTAGGTACGGATGGAGACCCTGAGCGTACAGAGGGGTGGTACTCGAGTAGGGAGATGAGAATCCCGACAGGGCCCCGCTGCTGGGTGGAATTGTGGGACTATTAACATCCATGCCGGGGTTTTGTTTTTTCCATTTTGTTCGACGGTTCTGGAACCAGATTTTCACTTGAGTTTCTGTTAGATTCAGTGAAAGAGCGAGGTTGAGCCGTTCGCAAACAGATAAGTAACGCGTGGTTTTGAACTTGTTTTCTAAGGCGACCAGCTGTTCGTAAGTGAAAGCCGTCCGAGCGCGCCTCGGTTTGCCAGCTTTGCCGGAATCTGAACCAGATGAGGAAAAGGATTTTATCTTCTGTTTGCCTGACTCATCACCGTCTTTATCATCCGGTTCCAGGATGCCACTGGCGTCATCCTTGTCGCAAGCATCTTCAAATATCGATTCATCTTTTGATTCTGAAATTAAATAAAAATATGGCATTTAATATTTTCTAGGTATTTAATAGCAATAAAAATTCGTTTTATCAAAGATAGATGGATGGGAAAATAAAGAGAATTTTGCATAGTTAATAAGAACTTTATAAGACTTTTCCATAACCGTATTGCAAAAGCAATCATGTATTGAACTATTCTATAGGAAGTAATCTATATTGAAAATTACCATTCAGATCCTTATTTGGGAGTGTTGGTATATGAAGCAGATTTGCAAACGACCTATTTGCGCAATTGCTAAATAGAACTATTGACGTGAATAGATAGATATGAACAGACTGAGACAGGTAGATATGGACAGACTAAGATAGATAGATAGATAGATAGATAGATAGAAAGAAATTAACCATAGCGTTCCAATGTAGCGAGGTTACTATGATTTTTTCCTTTGTTCTGATAATGTTCATTTTGAACGAAATATTAACAACAGGGTAAAATTTAAACGTCCAACTGGTTTTTACATATTCAATCACAGCAGAGATAGATATGAATAGATTGGCATATGAAATACATATATATATATATATATATATATATATATATATATATATATATATATATATATATATATATATATATATATATATATATAGAGAGAGAGAGAGAGAGAGAGAGAGAGAGAGAGAGAGAGAGGGCGTAATGGTTAGCAAGATTGTCTCGCTAGAACAATTACGACTGAGTAGTGAGTTCGATCCTCACTAGGTGTTGAAGGACCGATTCTCGTACGATCACTGAAGTTATGCATCGTTGAGCCTGGCGATAGATGGATGACTGATTCGGAATACCAGTTGCTGTAGGCTGGGATGTGCATATCGGAATTTGGAATCGGAGAGCTGAGATCGAATTCCATCAAGTTCGTTATATTCATTTCGGCACAAATAGAAAAAGTATGTATCCACCTCCTTCTCCCGCAGATATGGATTAATTAGTAGGACTTTTATCAGTAAATCATTATTATCTGCCCCCATAATTCTTTCAATCTAAAAATGTTTTCTGCAAGGAGTTGAAAAAGCTCAAAGAACAAATCAATCCATCAATTCATCTTCATGCACCAGGATCTTATTAAGCGTGCAATTAAAATAGAACACGCATTTTGATAAAGATTCCTTGCTTTATTCGAATTGCTGGCAAGATAGAGATATGGAAGACGAATAAGTAATTAAAATTTTCTACTTCTGTCAAATAGGGAACGCATTCTCTGACTGAATTAGAAACTTTCTTTTGTTGAACTTGAAATGTGATCGAAAGGCAGGAATGTTTTAACACTCCTTGCCATTTTTAATCCTGCAACTACTTTAACTACTCAGTGACGGTACTATATTTGCTGGCACCCCTTGCAAGGTGAATTTCGGTATCCTTACAAGTATATTTTTTTTTAAGTTTCACAAGAAGAAAAACTGAAACTGCAGAATAACGAATTTACTACAATATACAACACAATGCAAGCTAAAAAAACATTTATTATCCTACCTAAAACTTCTCGTTTTTAGATCTGCAAATATTTTCATGGGACTTTCTACACCTATCTTCTTTACAAGATCATTTTCTATTTACAAAATAGACCAAAGAATTTAATCTGTCTTGAATCATGGACGACCGCAATTATGTTTTTAAAAACTTTAGTTTTGGAAGATCCAAAACACATGACATGGCAGCAAGATAGCACCCTCTACCAGTACCTTGAGCCGATCCTAGTTGCAGCTGCTATGTATACCTAGCTGATCTCTTTTTTTATAACTTTTCATAGTTAAAGCAACGTAATCATACGTATATACAAATCATCTGACCTGATTATGTGCTTTGCCTTTATACGACCACGTGTAAAGCCATGGGATTCTGAGATTAAGCCAGGCTGTCCAATATTCAATATGCTGCGATGCATACACACATACATAGATATGGCAGTGGGTGTGTGCGCGTGCGCAATAAAATAGCTTTAGTTTATTGTAGACTATATATTAGGTTGGTGCAAAAATAATGACGTAATAATGTCGTTTTTTGGCGTATTTTTTAACGTCAAAAAACGACATTATTACGTCATTATTTTTGCACCAACCTAATATTTATACATAAAACCATTTCATAAACAAACAATTTTCTCTGAATTACTTAAACTTTTGGTCATTTAGTGGTAGGGGGGGTGGCAGAGAGAAGCCGACCCGTCCGTTTTCGCTAGTGCTCGACAAAGCTAAGCAAACACTAGATCGTTTTTTGTGGTTTTCAAACAGCAAGTTGGAATAAACGTCCAAGTCAAACAAAACAAAAACATTGCTTATAATTTGAACATCAATAAAAACGGCGTACAAATTCATAGACTCAAAATTGTTGACACTTGCTATTATCATAACAAATCTCTATTATGACAATCTCTTTTCATTCTCTCCTCACATATCAAGCTACCTACCTAAACACACAGGAAAAACACATATACATATATTATATATATATATATATATATATATATATATATATATATATATATATATATATATATATATATATATATATATATATATATATATATATATATATATATATATATATTATTATTATTATTATTATTATTTTATATATAATGTATAATATTATTATTTTCATTATTATTATTTTAAACCAGAGAAATATTTTTAAATTCTTGTTTCCTTTATAATTATTTTGGTAGTTCGAGTTTCTGAATATTTTTCCAGTTATTGTTTATTCAACTACTTTCAAATATAACGCTAAAACATATAACACGATTAAAACTATCAAAGATGCTGGAAAAGGCAGACTTACTCTGAAAACAACCATATTTCCGGAAGTTAGCCCAAGTGGTTGAAAATACTTGGATAAACAGTATTAAGAAGTAGGCAGGGTGGAGTAATGGATAGCGGTTCGAAGTGAGGAATCGCAGAACCGAGTTCGAATTCCACTCAAATCCATTACATTCACTTATGTAACATACCCTTGGGAAAGGTTTGACTCCTCTTCTTCTCCCTCCCCACAGCTATGGGTAAATAGCAGAACAGACCGGTTCTTAGATAGCAACTAGTCTACCGCAGAAAGAAATGGCAACCTACTCCGAGAAAAAAAATCTGCCTCGTCAGTCATGTACTGAGATATATATGGTCACATAAGCGTGTATCACATACATCATAACTAACTGATCGACATTACAATTACCAGTAATCAAAATACTTGTAAAATATCAACAAAAATGAATCAAAATGCTTTTTATAAGAAATATTACCGTGATCTTAAAAAAATAGACAAACAATAGAAATTGGTGCCAAAATATATATTAAATATAATTTATGTGAATTTAGAGATCTATGTCATTACTTATGCGTGAAGACTGAAGTGATTGTTTTTTTTTATTTTTGCTTTATTTAAATAATGAATATTGTTTGATTTATGGCTCTTTCTCTGTATATACTCATATTTAATATGTATGCATATATGTATAAAATGATTAATGGGTTTCATTTTTAATCCAACATGAAATCTTATTACGACAAACGAGTTTTTAGCATTTGTTGTGATTACACAGGTTGGAGTAAATATCCCTAACTTTTTTTTTCCAAACAGGGAAATCGATATCTACCAACTTAAAAGTGATTAAGTGCTCAAATTTCTCGACATGACCAAACAGAGATACTAAAACTATTGCAGATGTTTGGTCATTTGATCTGAATTTGATAAGTGGGCTGAGCCTACAACTTTTCATCACCTCCAACTCTTGTCTGTTTATCTTTGTTATTGAGCACTGGGTATGCAAAGCTATTGCGTGGGTAGATAGATAGATAGATAGATAGATAGATAGATAGATAGATAGATATGATCAGGCAGTAATAAATAGAAAGAAAGAGATTGCGAGAGAGAGTTAGATAGTACATGAATACTGTTGGACCCCATATAAATGTATGTACTTTGCATTGTGACAATGTGTTATACATATTTATATAACTTCAAAAGTTATTAGAGTGGATAGTCAGTATTTGAAATAAACGCCCCATTTTTATTTATTAAACAGACTTGTGTATTACCTGTGTTAGCCTGTGCATTCTAGAAATCTTAGTAATGAAAAAGGCGTTCAAACCTTCGTCCCTATTTCTAGGCAAATCCAACGTTTGATCCAGTGCGCTTTACTGTTCGGCCACGAAGAACAACGCAAAATAACTCAGAGCACAAATTACAAATTTCAGATCGTGACTTTTACAAGTTTTGTCGCCGAAATATTGAATGCCAGTTAGGGATTAGAAGAAACTTATTGAACTTTTTTGATTTCATTTTTCCAAAATCGTTTTCATTGTGACGAATCCTTTTGAACCTTTATTTGCTAACCCATACTTTTACCATTGATCTATACTGACAAGTGCAATAAAGTTGGTTCCTAAGTACACCAATGTGTGCCAGTTTTCGCATTAAACATTTGTATTTGTTTGCGTTTCCATTTGTGTGTTGCCGTTTAATTGGTTTGACTTTGCACAGTGCAGATGTCGCTATTGTGTACTGCTATTTTAGGCTTTTTTTCTGCTGTTTCTTGCCGAAGGTCGACGGCCATTTTGTGAGACGCCGTTCCACACAATAAGGAAAGACGATATCAGTGTGATTTAGTGAGGGTCGGGTCTACACGGGGTGCTTGGGTAAGAAAGTGGAAATGATTTCATATGGGGCAACGCTTGGTAAATGTTTATGTTTTGCAATGCAACGAGAAAGACAAAAACGGAATAAATACTGTAACAAGTTGGAAAGTTTATTTTACATTAAACACAGCTTCGAAAATCGTTCCTTAAAACAATATCTGAACTTGCTTGCTTACATATTCCTGCATTTTATCATCATCATCAAGGTCATTATCATCATTATTGTTACTTATAATAAAAGTGATGTTAGAATATCGGTCTGCTTGGAATATACTAATCTATCCATTGAATTTTCACATAAGTAATTATTAGGAAAGATGTGAAGGTACCGTTAAGGCTATCGACGCGGAGAATGGAATCTGCGATCCGAGTTCAAGTTCCGTCTTAGTCTGTTGTGTTCGCTTTGCACGAATGTCCATGGAAAAGGCATGGAAAAATGAATTTTCCACATCTACCTATAGGTTAAACAGCAAGATAGACTGAGTTCCTGAAACTTGGATGGCAGTCCTTCTAGGATGAAAAAAAAACGGCGAAAGGAAACTACTCCCATTTCCAAAAAATCATGATAATTACCAGAAAAAGGTTTGTGTGGACCTATGAAGAGATGACATTTTATTTTGAAAATAAACATCAGATCTCCGTATTTTGGTTGATTTCACTCATATTGTCTCTTGACAGATTTAATTCTTCTTCTGATTTCCAATGTTTCTAAACACTTTTTAATTCTCTGACAAAAGCCAAATATTTTTTAAATGTCCGCGCTCAATTTTATTCTTTTCTGATCCGATTATGCCTGTATGATAGGGTAGCTAGCTTATCCCTTGATAAAAACTTAAAATCTTACGGAATTTTTAAAAGCTAATATGCTAAAATCACGCTCTGCAATCCTATTAGTACGCATAGTTTGTTAGTCATAACTCAAGCCATCCCTGATTTAGGAAATGACAGAACGGCAAGGTAAGTTCTTGGGGAATTAGAGTAAGATTCTTGATTATCAAACTCCCCAAAATATTTTATACGGTTAAGTAAAAGTTAGTTTCGGTTTACCTAACCTGACGGACACAAAGTAGGGGTCTATTTAATTTTACTTACACTGTAAATAGATAATCTCACTAAAATGTTAGATAAAATTATTTTCGAAAATTGATATGACAAAAATATTTTGGAGTTTACTTAATATCTGCAGAAAATTTTATAGCCATAGCTCTAGTCACCATTCAATGAAACAGTGAAAAAGGATCAGATTAAATGATAATAACGAATATGGTTATATACGAAGAAACTTTTGAAATGTCTAGGACATAATGAAGAAAGAGAGAGTGGATAATCTGAAACTCACAGGACTTATTGAAGGCAAGAAGGATAGAGAATAACAGCTTGTGACTTACATAAGGCGTTTGAGTAAATGAATAGCAGATCAAGTATTGAAAGAGATAACGAAAAGACAAACCTTACTAACAGCTACAAAGGACAGGAAGTTGTAGAGAGCCATTATAGAAGAATATATGATAGTTTAATTTCTTTCAGTATTCAATTTGTATTTAATATTTTTCTCTAGATACTGCTCATCGAAATCGTAGTAACAGATATATTAATGTTCATATCAACATTCTTTGGGGCTTACGTGGAGAAAGCTTGTGGCTACCATTCCTGGAGTGCTAGCACCTTTATCATTAATCATGACAAAATTTTGTAGTGTGGTGATTATCACTCTCGCAAACCATTGGCAGTGAGTTAATACGTTTAAATGTTTTTCTTTTATTTTTTCATAGAATTTTGAAATAGCCGTCATTATTATCCTCTTTATTTTTATAAGTTCCCTGTGTGGTTTTAATACCATCTGGGATGTTAATACTGTCTTTAGAATAAACAATAGACTTATCTAGTGCGAAATAAGAGCAGATAACTTATGTAATAGAATCTGGTTACCTTGTAAGTCATAAATCGAAATTCAATTTTTATAGATGCACTATAGATGTATTCAGTGGTGTAGGTAAGAAAGACAAAACAATCTCACTCACCAAGTAAAAACATGCTAATATGTAAATGCAGTAAATATCATCGCCGATTAAATCTACACACACACACACACACACACACACTTTCCCATGGGCGAAATGATCATCTGCATGATGTACATTGTTTAGATCTCATTAATTATATATATATATATATATATATATATATATATATATATATATATATATATATATATATATATATGGTAAATGATACATAATTTTACATATCAAAATAATATTAAGATTTATGACAAAATGGAAAAACAATTTCATATGATGCATTTCACCTTTTAATACTTCAGCGGACTAAAGTGATGTTTACACTAGTGTGATTACACATGCGCATGAAGGAGATATGGGGTTATCTTATTAAATCAGAAATCGAATTTCAATTTTTACCCATGTACTAAAGTCAATCAGTGACGTAGGTAGGAAATACACGACTGTTTTATTCATCAAATAAAAACTTATTACTATATATATGCATGTAAATAGCATCTCTGATTGAATCCAGACAATATATGACGAGAGGTTAAATGCGGTCGTAATGTTATTTTTGTTTTCAGGTAAATATTGTTCGAGAAAATGTATGTATATTTGGAGCGAAATGAGGATAACGACAAAGACTCAAAACGCTAAGTGTGAGAATAAACAAAACGAGACGAGAAAGAGATGAACGGGGGTGATGAATATTTACTTAATCTCATCTCTAAAAGCGGACATTTAGTCGAAGCCGAAAGAGAAAAAGGCCCACTAAGTACTTGAGCTTGTCAGTAAGGTTTGATTATCGTTAAGGTCCACGAGCACCTCACTTTGTAGGGTAGAATCTTCTAAACAGAAGAGAATCGGTGCACACACTTGAGTAAGAAGAAGAAAAGAAGTAGCACAACTATACATATATACGTACCTGGTTTTATATATTGTGGCATGCACACATAAAACAATCAGCAATCATAGATATTGACGTACGTATTTACATATATATGCATGTGTGTGTAGCGTAATGGTGTAAATATTTATTTTTTAACATTCCCGTTCTTATCAATGTACTTGATTGAATCGTGAATACTACACGCACTGATCGAAAATTCACAGTGTAAATTTCAGCTGAAAATCCAACTAATGAATAGGTGCGTGTCTGGTAACGAACTTATTGATCTCTCTCTCTCTCTCTCTCTCTCTCTCTCTCTCTCTCTCTCTCTCTCTCTCTCTCTCATATTGCGAAGATTGACTTGTAATATTTTCAAAAGCCATATTATCATTTGGAATACTGATAATTTATTTGTATACATTTTTCTTTTTTTTTTAAAGAAATTTAAAGGCAAGACCAGTCAACATGTCATTGTTTTTTGACATAACACGCAATACTGGAAAGAGTGTATAAATGAATAAAAGTGGTCGAAATCTAACATCATTTGGAAGAATATATACAGCCTTCATTGTGTCTTTATGAGCACAAAATATCGCCTTATATTTTCCAACATATGAATTTGGTACGTTTATGTAAACATCAGTTGAAGAAACGTGTATGTTGGACGAAAAAGTACATGAAAACTGATTCCTTAATAATCAGTTTTAGTGTTGAATATAGCGCTATATATATATATATATATATATATATATATATATATATATATATATATATATATATATATATTAGGTAGCATATCTACATTCAAGCATGTTTCATTAAATAATATAGACATATGCCTATTTTTATACTAATCCTCCCTAGTTCTATAATTATTTTCTTGATGTTAAGTTGAAATTCAAGGAAAGTGCCATATGTTTTTGTTTACCCAAATACTTTCTATCTCCTCCGAGATCATCCGCAGGGGTGAACTGCAAAGACAAACGTACACACACACATACACACACGCATAATGTCCTGAAAGTTTTACCAGCATCGTTTAGCTTATCCCATTTCATATTATTATAAAAACATAGACACCATATATATATTTGTCTCATTTAGTAATGTTTGCGCTAAATCACAGAACGTTTTAACTTTCTATAAAAGATTTCATCCTTTCTTTCTTTTTCTTATTGGGCCGGACCTTAACCTCCATTTTTTTTTTCAATTCCACTTCCACTTTTTCATGTTCTTTTCGCTCCTCATACAACTGGTTGTCATCTGCCAATGAAAATCTCTACAAACACTCCTTTTTATTTTGTATTTTTATTTTATTTCATTTATTTATCACTATTTCGGTTCCTGCACGTATAATTGCTCAGTTCGAATGTCTAAGCAGAAATCTAAACATTAGTTACATATTTCATTCATTTGCATATCGTGGTCCGTCCAATCGAGTGGCGTCAAGAGCCTCCTCCTATTATACAATATATATCCACATGTATAAAGAAAACATGTATGATAACTTTCTGTCCCCTTGCCCAAACCTGTATATGTACAGAAAATATAATCTTATTTGTGTATATACAGATGAGCGCGCTTACATATTTATTACAAAGAAAGCCGAAAAGAGAAAAGAATACAGATTCAGAGAGAGAGTGAGTGGGCGGTGGAGAAACGAAAGAGTGACGATGTAGATGTCAGAATAACGCCTCCATTATAACATGTGATCTTTGGCATCACATCAATGTAAGCATCGGTCAAGATAAAGATTAGTAACCAGTCTACTGTCAACACAATAAATCATCAACTTGGCCCAAAAGCGGCCTCTTTCTGACATCGTAATCTACTGTCGGTGCGAAGCTGAAGACAACCGGTCCAGGGCCAAACACTCACGCACGCTAATAAGCGCTAACACGAATACAAAAGCTCACAAATAAACACGCATGCGCAAACCTATACAACATATGCTCAGATATCTATACAAAATGGTGCTTACGCACAGCTCTGTCCAATAAGTGTTGATAACAACGCGTTATCTAATACACACTTGTATTTGGTCTTCAGCGAGGAAATGTCTGTTTGTTCGTTTGTTTGCTGCGGCTTATAAGTCTCATAACCCTTATGGTGTAGTGACATAATGATGGAGAAAGGTACGCAGTGTTTACAGGCACGCAAGCAAGCAGAACTCGTATATTGGCAGTGAGAAAGCTTCAAAGTTAGAACGGCGTTATTTCGGCTGCAAGTGCGAGCTTGAAAGAATGTCAGAAAGGAAAGAGAGAGAAAGAGAGATACTGAAAATTAGGTTGGTACTTAAACCATAATTTAAGGAAGTGGGTGGACAGAATACATACAAATCGATAGCAAGACAGATATTGAGAAAAGCAAATATTTTATCTGTATCATTCTGCGCCTTCGCAAAAATATGCAGCAAGGAATAAATAGACAAACACACACACACACACACACACACACACATATATATATATATATAATGTTTGTGTGTGTGCTCAATTAGCTATTGAACATTTCTACTAGTCAACAGCGAAGTGAAAAAAATTAATTTATTATTATTATTATTATTATATCTCTTGATATCGAACGCTGCAAAAATAATGATCACTTGCTTTAAAAACGTTATCTTTCAAAATTACCCAGGACGGCCGATTTTTCGGAGATTCACTCAGATATATATATATATATGTATTACTGTAGTTATTTTTTATTTGAAATAGAACCCCCCATATATATATATATATATATATATATATATATATGTGTGTGTGTGTCTGTGTGTGTGTGTGTGTGTGTGTAAACGATGCATATATTTTAATATTTTTATATATCAGAATAATATTAAGAAAATCTATGACAAAATGGTAAAAAATTTTGTGTCACGCATTTCGTCCTTTTTACTGCTTCGGAATAAAGTAATGTTTACAATGATGTCATTAGACATGCGCATGAAGCAGAGATGACATTGAAATCTTAAATTTAAATTAAATTTTTTTTAAAGTATGCGTTTGATTATATAGACTAACCAATTTCAATTAGTTTGTTTTCTATTTGTTCGTATATATATATATATATATATATATATATATATATATATATATATATATATATAGTATATTTAAACAGGAAGAATTCATTTGTGCTAAGTTCAAACAACAAGCTTTGTACATTTAATATTTTATTGTATTTTTCTAATTTTGAAATAAATTTTTGTACGTCGAAATCAAAATTTTAGATAAACTCTCCAAAGTTCATATTTTTGTTCTATTTTTGTTTCGAACATCTAAATAATTATCAAGAATTGAATGTCGTTAATAACGTAGACAAGATTTTGTGTTGGCTATACTCTGGCATTTTGGGGAACGTTACAATATAAGTCTAATGATAGGTTTTGCATGTTGGTCAATTCTTTAAAAACAATTTATCTGAATACATGCATACACGCACTCATATAAGAAGGATCACTGTCTTCCAAAAATAAATTCATATATCCTATTAAATATATTTAAAAACGAATAACGCTTTGTAAAAGGTCAGACTCCTTGGAAACTAGAAATTATATCTCGTTAATACTCCCAGCTCTTGTAATACCAAAATGAGAATGCATTTTTTGAATTATATAACAACATATATTATAATCATTGCATTAAGTTTCACTTCAATCACTAGATAAGTGTTGAAGACAGCAGAGAAAGCGTTGTAAAATAGGTCGATAAACTTTTCTCAATAACATCAATCAAACGATAAAGATCCCTGAACGCTGAATTCGTAAAGATTCCATATCAGTGGTCAGAAGCACAGTATAGACATCGTGTTGCAGTCACGTACTTAATGAGAAAACCTTTCATTCAACACGAAGTAATCACGGCAGTTCAGAAGCGCATTAATACAGCCGCATTAATGGTATGCACCACATTTACACCCATATTTGCAGATATTTAGCAGACTTTTATACTAACCAGCTTGGCAAGTGAAAATATAAAACATGCGGTAAAGAGGATGTTCTGAAAACTTCTCGGTCCAATTCACTTCTTAAAATAAAATAAAATGATCAAACATTAGAAATTTTATTTCGAAGGGCTTTAGAGTGGGTATTTAATTAATATTGTTAATAACATATGTCGCCACAAATTGTTGTTGTTGTAAAAACACACAAATGTTTGTTTGAGACTTTTCTTCAGTTGTCGTTGCAGGTCGATTTCATTCAAGATTTTAGAAATTTAAAATCCCCAGATCGGCCATGATTTCTTCTTGAAGAATGACATCCCATAATCAGAAAATCTCAAATTTTGAATCAAGTAAAAAACTAATAAGTATGACCAAGGGATATACGTTTATTACAATTAAACATTATAACAATGGATAATGGATGACAACGTAGTAAATTAATGCTTAAAACATGGGGCTGTTCTTGTACCGCAGTATCCAGAAAATGCTGCTGATGAATAACGACGCCATGAGAGTATATCCAGTGATTGATTTCCTCGATTCCAGCATAAGCAGTCTAGCCATCTGAAACAATATGGTTTTCAGGCTGAATATACCCGCACAATCAGCACTTTCAAAGTCTCTGCTCGCCAGCACATCAACTAAGAAACTCTTTGCCGAGCACCGTTTGATATTACTGAATGGCAACGGTGATATTTACAATGAAAAAACATTTAAAGATATAAAATGACAGTTTATTTTACGCCGTTTAAGTGAAGCAGAACTTTTACAGATTATTTTACGTCGCTTATGTGAAGGATTAGCAATTTTTCAGCGTTCCTTATGTAAGCGTCTTTCTACAAGTTTTATATCTGGTTTTATCTTCTACTCTCATTGTTTATCTGACTTTTTATAAGGATCACTTGAATTTTCGATCACGAATAATACTGATTTCCATGCACAGTTCAATCCTTTTGAAAGTATTCATAAATAGAAATCACAGTCTATCAGTTATGTGCCATGCGTGATACACGCTTAGGCGATCATGTATCTTTCGACACATGACTAACGAGGCAGATGTTTTCCCCATAGTAGGTTGCCATTTCTTTTTGCGGTAAATCAGTTGTCATCCAAGGCTATAGAACCCGGTCTCTCCTGCTATTTACCCAAAGCTGGGGTGGGGGAGAAGAAGAAGATTCATACCTTTCCCAAGGTGAAGTACGTAAGTGAATTCGAACTCGGCTCTCCGACTCCGGCACTGTGCCTCCACGGAAATTACAAAAAATGATAAAAATAAGGATGATATTGAAAGTGGAAAGAGATGATAGTCGGCGACTAGACCGGCCAGTAGATATTAAAATAACAGAAATGGTGATGGCAGCTAAGTCTGAATCATTAGCTCAAATGGCACTCAAAATGGCTGTGTCAATCCACAGACGTTAATTTGGTCAGTGGAGGTTGTTTTGTACATAAAAAGAATGATGAAGAAGAAAGGCACAAAAAAAGGCAACAGAGAAAAGAAGGGACAGGTAAGTATGGAAGGATAGAAGTTTATAAAAAGAAAACAGAAAATATTAAAAGAAAAATTGGGTGCGGTACGGTTCGAAGAAAGTCAAATAGATTTCTCTAATACATTATGGCAGCTGTAAGAAAAACAGATAAGAAATACTGCTAAAAATTATGAAATATTGGTGTTACTTTTGCAAGTGGCAGAATCATATTGTATTTTTCATTTATCTGCGTTAATATTGTTATTGCTTTCACTTCTTTTTATCATGATTTTTTTCCTTTTTTTTTTTTTTTCTAGCGACGTGCTTCTCACTTGTTTTGGTCATGTTCCTTTTTTTTATTATCATGTTTTTTAAATGTCAGAAAAATAGAAAGGGTTACGCCAGCTTTTCACTTTGCGAAAGAATAAAGATATGAAGGATTGCGTACAGATGTGAAACTGGAGAGCAAGGAAATGCAGGAAGAGAATAGAAACAAAGGCAGAGCAAAGAAATGAGGGGAGGGAAAGGAAACAAAGACGGAGATGGATAACGAGAAAGACAAGTGTAAAACAGACAGAAAAACGTAACGAGGGAATTGAAATAAAGTACAAAGTTAAAAGACTTTTGCTTTTGCAATTGCATAGGTTTCTATTTACGTCCAATATGAATGCAGACATGATTGCATAAATTTCGTTTTTTGTTTGTTTTTGTTTTTTTGTTTTTTTTTTTTGTTTTTTGACACATGCATTTGTATGAAGATATTTCTATGCCTCAGGTATTTACATAATTATGCATTTATGTAAGTATCATAAACAAGGGTGTATCAAAATGGTCTGACACGTACTTATTAACTGAATTTTAATCGGAAATTGTTACTCTATAATATACGATCTTAATATAATTAATATAGCCCACATAGAATTAAGTGCATTGACAAGGAAATAAATTATAAAAGATAAAAATAAATATCTTTCGTATTTTTTCGCTTTTTTCCATCATTATGTTTCGGTATTATGATATATATATACATTAACTCTGCAGACTTCCTTGTAGAGTATAGGGCCACAAATTCACCCCCTCTAGATATTGCTGCTTCAGCTTACGTAGAAAGTAAGGTTTTACAGTGTGGAGATGCTAGCTAAACACAACAACCAGTTTTTAATTTTTAATTGACATAATCTTAGACTGAAAACCACTCATAAAAGTAATTTGATTTAATTTCCTATAGCATATATTCTATATGATCTGATATGTGAAAATAAACATAATATATGAAAATGACGAAAATCAATGAGTGGATTTCGGAATATGCGAAATTCCTGAAACAGTTCAGTAAACATAGTAATGTATATATATATATATATATATATATATATATATATATATATATATATATATATATATATATATATATATAATAAAAGTATAATTTTAAGGTATGCTATATTTATGGGTAAAATTGTTCAAAATCAGGGATAAAGAATATGTAAATATAAAAGTGAACACTAGGGTCAACACCGAGTGGCAACAGTCTGTTTCATGCTTGACCGCAACCATTAGGCCATCAAGCTGAAAATTGCGTTCAAGCTTCGGTGTTGACCCCAGACACTATATATATATATATATATATATATATATATATATAAATATATATATATTACAATATATATATATATATATATATATATATATATATATATATATATATATATATATATATATATTAGGTTGGTGCAAAAATAATTTCGTTTTCTCACATAGTAACATATGTTAGAAAACGAAATTATTTTTGCACCAACCTAATATATATATATATATATATATATATATATATATATATATAACCAATAGGTTCCCAAAAATTGATTTTGATTAAATGTAATGCATTATTTTCGTTCTAATTCTTTGATGGCGAATTGTTTTACGTATCATTTTCATTATGGTTTTTTCTATCTCATCATTTTTCGCTTTGTGCACTCATCTTCTTTTCCTCCACATTCCCAATTTCTTCATTTTTTTTTTTTTCAACCTCTTCTTCATGGTCTGCTTTCTTCCTTCTCTTTTGTTATTGTACTTCAATGTTTCCTTCTATATTCCATTCTCTCTCTTCTTTTCTATCTACTCACGTTTCTGCTTGTTTTTTTCTTTCTTTCTGTCTTTCTCTTCTCCTATTTACATACTTCCAGTGCCACTCCTACAGTCAAGTGTACTTAATATACCGTGCAACATGGCAAGAAGACTCTCCGCTCAGATGAGCCGACAGATTTTTCTTGACAATATCGCATCTTCTTTCTTGAGCGTTTGTTGGGTGAATGGAAAGTCAGAACAAGGCGAAAAGATTTCTAACCTCTTACTTAACGCCCATTTTCCCATCCTTGCTTTACCTCCTACCACTACCTTTTTTCTCCTATTCCTCTCACTCTCAAACTTTTATTCTCTTTAACGTGTTCATATTGTGTTTATGTCAGTTTCTCTCTATTTCAGTCTCCAACAATTTGATGTTTCTGCCATGGAACGTCATTTTTGCGTTGGACGTCACTCAAATTTCCATCTTTAACTTGTCCTTCATACAACCGTTTTCCAACAAATTCGTTTATTATTCATTTCTCTTTAAGACATACTTACAGTTTAAAAACACAAATATATATAAATATAAATGCAAATAACAATTAACACCTCTCTCTCTCTCGCTCTCTCTCTCTCACACACAATTCATGTTTTTAAATAATCAGTAAAACAAAGCTGTTAGAATTGGTAACTGAATAGAGGATGACGATGTTTTTTCTGCTTATTCAAATTTTGATTGAGAAATAAAACAGAGAAATCATCAAAACATATCTGGTCTGCGAACGACATTTCTGCGACCGCCTCACCTCTAACATCTCGACATCTAACTCCGCAAGTTGCAACCCCCTTGATTATTATGTGTGGGACGGAGTTGAGTGGGAGAACAACAAAACTCCTTGTAACACCAAAGATGAACTTAAGGCAAGGATTATGGCAGCATTCACCAACTTAAACAAGGAGACCGTCCAGAAGAGTTGCAGGAGATTCTGAAGTCGTCTGGAAGCCGTCGTTGAATCAAGTGACGATTTTTCTGAATAAATTTACACTTTAGCTTTTCAAGATATTTTTGTGTAATTTGGTAAATATATATGTTAAAATGAGATGTCAGTGTTATTTTCATTTTTGTGTAATTTAGATGATAATATACCCATCGCAATCCCTCTTTCTCTCTCTCTTTCTACATATATATATATACATGTTTATATATATATATATATATATATATATATACATGTTTATATATATATATATATATATATATACATGTTTATATATATATATATATATACATGTTTATATATATATATATATATATATATATATACATGTTTATATATATATATATATATATATATATATATATATATATATATATATATATATGCAAGAACTCCCATAACAAGTGAAATAGTGCGTTATTGTCTTTATTCAATACTTGTGATAATGAAAATTCCATTATTTTATTTTGTAATTGAGAAATGTGAGATATCTCAGTATCTTTGATAATTTTTTGTATTTATCGAATTCTTCATAATTACTTTCTTGTATTTCTTCAGATTCAAACAAAGAATGCATTTCCTGCATTTGCCATATTTTCTTTGTTAACTCTTTCTCTGGTTCTTTTACGCTGTTGTTCTTTATTACTCTTTTACTTTTACCTGGCATTCCTCTGGTCTCAATGCTTCCTTCAAGGTTCAAATGCTCGACAATATCAACCTTTTCATCCACATTGAAAGATTGAACAACTGATGAAAGTTGCCTTCTTAACGAGATTAATTGATACCTTTTTTACACTTACCTATTTTTGTTTTTTTTGTTTTTGGAAGTTTCTTTTCTCCTAGTCGTTCGACTTCTCTCACTTACAGTGTACACTTTTCTTTATTTATTCTGATACGTTTCTCCGTCATTTCTCTTCTTATCTCATCTTCATTTCTCTGTTTGTCGCTTTTCTTCTTTGCTTCCTCGTCTTATATTTTACTTTCTTTATTATTTCTTTGTTTTACCTTTTCCACTCTTTCCTCACACTTACCTCCGACGCTATTCCTACTTCTCTTTCTTCTTTAGTCTTTCTTTTTCAACATTTATCTACTTTCTTCCTCCTTTAGTTCTCTTTCTACCTCTTTTATCTTTATAGCATCCTTCGCCCAGTTTCTCTGACAAAAACAATCTGTCTTCATCTTTTGCCTCTCCTTCCCTCCTCCTCCCAACTACAAACGACTCTCTTTTTTTCCCCTTTCTGCCATAAAATCCACGCAACCCGTGCGCAACAAGCTAGGCGTCGATTGATGTGACATCCATGTTTCACCACAGAAGACGTTACCTGTCAGACCACTAACATGTCACCTATCTAAGTGGGGAAGGTCACACTGCTCGGACGAACCAACCAACAAACAAATGACAAACGACCAAGCTACGGAAACGCTTTAAGAAACTCGACCACGTAAAAGTCACAACTCGGCTGATCTTTGCTACGCATATGATGAAACTAAAATGAAAAAACAAAATAGTTTATTCCTATTGCTGCACTAATTTTCTATTATTTCAATTATTTTTTGTCACACTCTCTGTGGATGAAGTGATAACAGCATTCTGTATTCATCTTCGTATACTTTCAATAATGCTGTTTTCATTAACATTGATACTATAAACATCCACGAGTTACAACAAAGAATTTTCTAAATAAATATTTTAAAAGATTAAAAATCCACGTGAACTTATAATTATAGTGATATTTAAATAAAAATCGGAAGTTTTTTAGCGATAACAAAATATTTTGTGCTATATTCAACTTCTATTTTAAGTTGTTGGTTCCTTAAAAAGATTGAAATTTTCTTTTTCTTTCTTCCTTTGTCATATTTTTAATGACACTTAAAAATAAAAGGAAAAAGACAAGTTCAGACGTGTGCATTCCAAATTTTATGACCCTTTATTGCAATTAAACGAATCACAGAATCGAAAAATCTAGCCACAAGCGTCTTACGCTCTCTTATGTTTTTAACTGAAAAATCGATATTGCGAAATTATTTGACCTGATGAAAAATACAGTAGCGGAAAAAACTGCTTAATATTCTTTTTCTTTTAACTTAAAGAAAAACCATTTCCTTTTTAAGAAAAAAAAAATAACTTCTTTACAAAGTACGAATTAGGTGAAACGAAAAAACGTGAAAAAATTTAAATTTAGCAAGAAAGAAATTGTAGCAAAATTGACGAAAGTAATTTCCATTCTCGTTGTGATAATGTTCAACAAACTTCAAAGAGACACACAGATTTTTAACATGTAAGATAAATGAGGCTGCAATTTTTATAAAATTCCATATTTCAGACGAAGATCATTTTCATAAAAATATACAAAAAAAAACTTTCTATAATTCAATCACGAATCCCCCGATGTGTCAATCGAACGAAAATTTCAAATCAAAGTGAATGCGTTTGAAATTATAAAATGGACGAGGTTAAAGCAAAAAATATGACTCTGACATACTGAGGAGATTTTAATTTCATTTTTCTGAAAAGTAGAACGTAAAAAATGTTAAATATTTTTTTATTTATGAAAAAAGAAACTGTGTTTCAATTTTATGGACATTTTAGATTTATATTTTATTCTCGATTTTGTCGTGTGTAGACGTGTGCATACATTTTCGTTACTAAGCCTGTCTTTTCTTGCTTAACATTCAATAATGCATGAGAGGTGTTCATTTGTCTTCTTTTAAATCTCCATTTTGATGAAAGATATAATATTCGATTATATTTACCGCCAAAGACGGAGTTGCTGAAAAATATGCAAAGATTTGTAACAGATCAAATAACCTGCACTTGATTCTATTATAGTTGCTATCACTAATAATCGATAAAGATAATCGATTTTTAATTTTTAATTACAAGTGCATACACTATATCAGATTTTATTATCTAAATCAATGTTTTCACAATAAAATCAATATTAATCAATCGATGATACTTATATTTTCAGATAAATGTATATTTTGATGATAAATATACAGCATGAATTTCAACAGATAATATCCGCTTTTATTAAAAATATTCGCAATAACTTATTTGTTGACATGACATTTTATTATGCAACTGAAGTGTGGATCATCATATTGTAAATAAATAGAATAGTAGAGTTATTTGTATTTATTTTTTAATTTCAGGGATATGAAGATTTTCATGGTTTCTAAGAAAGATATAACCTCCAAAACGAAACAAGATAATGTAATATGGTTAAGTACTGGGAACACAATTTGGGAAATTAAAAGCATAGACCAATGATCACAGAAGGATCAACAAAGAAATTGTAAATATCAGAAAGACAAGAACAAAAAAAATTGGTTTCAATCAAGAATGTCACCAAAAGAGATTTTAGAAAAATTAATATGGTAATAACATATAACAGCGATTTGACTGACAAGAAAAGTTCTTGAAGAAGCAGGTATTTTGAATGCAGGTACATTGGCTAAAGACATGAAAGCAATCAAGCTAATACATTTAAATAAACAAGGAAATACATGAAAACTGACTTTCAACAATAGATTTTCGTGTTAAATATCAAGCTACATTTAATGGAGTTGATATCTTAGTTAGCATACTTTTTCTACATGTTAACCAATACGATTTAGAAAACAGCATGGGGAGCTATAATGAATTTTTGAGCTAATATTATAGAAATTATGATTATATTTTCCTTTAGATTTACTGACGATAACAAGGTAAATGCAGAGAATTCTTGTATCAGGACACAAAAGAACCTTTCAGTTAAATGGAAAAAATTCTGTAAAAGCGATTATTGCTTATCTTACCAAATTTGATGTCTTTGAAAACTTTTTGGTAAGATGGGCAACACTCATTTCTGCTAGTGATTATAATTAAATGTCACAAAAAAAAAGTTTTATGTAAACATTCTTAAACAGAATATGGCCAGAGCATATATATTGATCACTTTTGTAAAAAGAGAAATCGATGAACAAGATTAAACCATAATAATAAGAAAAATCAAAAGCGTTCATAGGAGGTGTGCTGAAAAGTTCTTAGCCCGACCCACTTCCATAAATGACAAAACATCATTTTTTGAATTCCTCTTTAGCCGAGCTGAAACATGTCATATAAGAAAAATGATTGTAATATTCATTATAAAAATAATTATTGAGAGTTAAATAGAAAAGGTAGCAAAGACATGATGGTAATGAATGATAAAAACGAAAGAAAAAGAAGAAGAAAATGATGATGAAGAAGAAGAAGAAGAATTTAATTCTAGTGTTCATTGAAATATTTTAAGGGTATGAGGAACGGCAACTGATCAGCGTCGTTTGTTGCCACCCGACCCTACCATCAAGCTTTCAGAGTTGAAATAACATCATGTTTGTTTTATGATTATTGGCAAACAAAAATGTCGTCATCTGTTAACTCCATTTACAAAATTACTTCCATATCTTCATTTTTTTCAGTCAATTTTCTAGATTATTTTTCGCGTCTGCTTTACATCTTGCAAAATGTATTATTATCAAATATTTACATTCCACATCATTTTGTTTGTATCTCGATTCTACGGCAGCTGTAATAATAATAATAATAATAATAATAATAATAATAATAATAATAATAATAATAATAATAATAATAATAATAATAATAAAATAATAATAAAAGTTGATTGTCAGATTTCTATAAATATCTATTCATCAACCAGAAGTACACTCATATTAAAATAGAAAATGACCTCTCAATGATTTAAAATGTGAGCCAACAAAAGTATGTCTTTTACAAAGAAAAAAAGTAAGTATAAATTCAGATTCATGATTGATTTTTTGTGGGGCTGGTTCATTTTTAATGATCTAACTGATTAAATTTGACACTACCTGCAGTAATTTCTTTCTCTCTCTCTCTCTCTCTTTCTCTCTCTCTCTCTCTCTTTCTCTCTCTCTCATTCTGTACACACACACACATATATATATATATATATATATATATATATATATATATACGTATATGTGTGTGTGTGTGTGTCTGTGTTTGTGTGTGTGTGCATGCGAGAACAATAAATCCGTAGACTAATTACTGAAAACAAATATCTTAAGCAGCATTTTATGTTCTCTTAAATCACTGGTGAATATTAGTCACATCGACGGAACATATTAGAAATATATATATATATATATATATATATATATATATATATATATATATATATATATATATATATATATATATATATATACGCAAACACACACAGATATATATAATATATACACACACACACACATAAAATCAAATGGATAAATATCGATAAATGTACGAGCGAGCAGAATACAGAATGTATGAAACTCAGATATTATGTATATTTCTTTATACATATATATATATATATATATATATATATATATATATATATATATATATATATATTACGATATGGACTAAGTCCGACAATTATTTTAATTTATTTTCTGTTTATACGTTATTTTTATAGATAAAATATTTAAGTAAATGCTCTGTTAAAATTCAGGCTGTTGTTATTACTGTTTATTATAAACAGAACATTTTCCTAAATATTTATATCTATAAAAATAACATATAAACAGAATACATATATATATATATATATATATATATATATATATATATATATATATATATATATATATATATATATATAATTCAAACGTTATTATAATGAATACATTTGAATTAATAAAAATGTATTAAAATAAATCCATTAATATATATTTTTCAAATATATATTCATATATATCTTGCATATGTGCATATATATTTACGTCGGTATGTATATTTCAATTCTTAAAAATATTTTTGCTGAAACATGTCATCATCTGAGAAAACGTTTATAAATAAAATTTAAAGAAAATTACTTCTAATTCTTGTAAATCTTGAAATTGATCAGTTCTCAAAATGATACATCTCTTGCATCAATGCACTAAAAAAGGAAAACGAAACTAAAATTTTTCTTTCAGCTAAAATACGTTCATTAATAAATCATTATGAGAAATATTAATGTAATAATCTTAAATACTATTTTTTTATTTTTTTATTTTAGTTATTTTTTTTATTTTATTTTAGTTATTTTTTTTATTTTATTTTATTTATTTATTTATTTATTTATTTTGATAGGAAGGCATTTAACTAAAAACTGACAGATATATTTGCCCAATATTTTACGCATAACACAAACAAAAAAGTTATGCCTTCGATATTACTTTCTACAATGTTGTCATCATTTGAAAACCAGGTCTTCGTACTTTTGTTTTAGAAATACGGATGTGGATTTCGGTTCTCCCAAAGAATAGGGCTTTATGAAAGCTAATATGTAGATTATAACTTTTGAATAAAACGAAAACAATTATAGGCAGACACTTGTGAAAGAAATCCCTAATATTCGAAGACATTAATTTGCAGTAATCATGGGTGAAAGATCTGACAAGTTAGCAGATGTGGAAAAATAGTGACAAGGCGAGATGCCTATTTTAACGGTTGGTGTATACGAGTTAATCTTGTCAATAAATTTTAGATATGCTTGTATCTAATAATTTATAGCTGTAAGATGAAGAAAGATTACAAGCAGTACTCGAATATCGTATGTTATAAACTTGCCATTACTATAGTATGGAAGACCAGTATGTGTAAAATAAATAAGAACGCATTCATTCTGATCTATACAAGTACTATCAAATATATATCTATCTATATTTACTTTCTCAGTTCTTCTCCATGCACCCTCTAATTCTATCTGTCTAGCGAGCTAGCTAGGTATATAACTAGCTATCTGTATTTTGTTACTTATATGTGCATGTGTGCACTGATTAGTGTGTGTGTTTATATAAGAATGCCTATTTGTGCTCAAAGTGTGTATGTGCTACAGAGAAAACAATAAAAAATAGACAGTGAGAAGGATAAAGATTATACAATTTTAATATGAACAAAAATATAAAACATCACGTATAGCTTTTCTATATGCAATTATATTGAGAGCTATATCGACATTAGTGACAAGTTCGACTACTGATACTAAATCGATACTAAATCGATACTGAAAAATAACAACGAGTTTGATGTTATTATTATCATTATTATGATTACAATTAATGCCACTACTAAAATTTTATCAGATCAGATATATTTTATTTACTCGCTTTGCATTCGAACGCTTTCCTTTTACTTTTTTTTAAATTTTTTGCACTGCCTACTTTTAAACAAAACGCCATCTTCTTCTTTAGATTAAACTAAGTTCTATCAATCAACATGATCATAAAAATGGTTTTGACAGGTTTTATGTCTAAAGCTTCACGTCTACAGTTTAACCTGAATTACTTAGGCAATTTGAAAGTGCAATCCGTTATTCAGCTGGAGAGGAGGGGCTGATTTATTCTAATAATTATAGATACATGACTAAAAAAAAGAAAATCTTTAAGATGAGCAAAAATTTACTTTCAACTGGCAGCAGTTAAAACGATTACAGATCATATATATATATATATATATATATATATATATATATATATATATATTCAAACGTTATCATAGTTGACACTTCTTATTTGAAAGAGACGTCCCATTTTCAGTAGAATAACATTTGAAGTAATAAAAATGTTAGGTTAAAAATAAATCCACTAATTTATTTTTTCTCTCTCTCTCTCTCTCTCTCTCTCTCTCTCTCTCTCTCTATAGACACACACATTATATATATATATATATATATATATATATATATATATATATATATATTCTGATGATTGCGTTTAGCATGAAACAGAATGTTGCTTTTGGGTGTTGACTTCACTGCCCACTTTTATACGCTCTATCTCAAATATTGTGCACACCCACAAATATAGCATAACTTAAAATTATATTTTATCATATATATATATATATATATATATATATATATATATATATATTATTTACATGTTTTTGATGCAATATCCTAAAATAAAGAATATTGATTTACCGTTTTCTTGAGCCTTCTTTTATATTAATGTTGGGAATGTCGGATTCAACTCGTTTTCATTTCATATATATATATATATATATATATATATATATATATATATATAAGAGTGAGAGAGAAAGAATGTAGAATTCTGATAGATCGACTGGAAAGTATGGAATGTTGTTTTGATCTTATGATAATAAAACAGAATAAAATTACATTCTATTTAGGATTCAATCTTACACTTAATTCGATGAAGTTTTCCGCGCGAAACCCATTCGCCTTCATTTTTTAAACCATTTTAAATCTGCTAAAACATTAATATTAGCTTTGTTTGCCTGATGTAAATATTAAGTAATTTTTAAAATCGTAAATTCATTTTAAATTCATTTTAATAGATGATTATTACTTGCAGATATGCGTTTGCAATAAAGAGAACAAATGCGAATTATTCTTTTCAGACATTAATTTGATATTTATCTGAACATTTGTCTACCTTTAAAATATAAAAGGATGTACCACTTTTCTGTTATTAACAAGAAAAATATTCTTAAATGCACCCAATATTATAATTGTAGTGTTCTGTTTAAACTGAGTGTATTTTATGTAACTGGAGTTCTTCTTGGGCAGTGTCGCTTTTGTTACCTTGGTCAGAAATATTCTAATAAAAGTCATAATCATTCTAATTTGAAAACGCGTTGAATAAAATGCTTGTTTTATGATAAAACCAACTAAAAGAAACAGGGGAAAAATCACAAGCACAAATACGTGTTGAATGTCACGAATTGTATTTTCCCGTTGAATTTCTACAACAGATCTATTCATAACTATCGATCATTTTATATAAGACTGACTGATCTGAAAATACACACACTTCGAATTTCTTTCTTTCTTTTCTAATGTAATTATTATAAGTGTATTGAGACACATTTTTTTTAATACTTCAATCAATACATTTCCTGAATAATTCAATCTCCAAACAGACAGACTTGATATGCCATCATCCACTCGTATTCACGTACGGTGTATATTTCTTCCGGTAGAATTATCTATTTACCCTGTTAATAAAGAAGCAAATGACACATGAATCTTCTGCTCAAAAGGTGACAGCATTTAAAAGAATAATTTTAGGGAGGTTTAAATACTGCGTCTTTAAAATTTGGAGAATCAAGAATTTATTAAAGGACATATTTTAATCGAGTGTTGTTTACATTAAATTTTGGCGGGAGACTTTTCCAGCCGTAAAATGGTGAGCTGCCAAGGATAGAGATGGTCACGAAAAAAAAGAAACAGTGAACTCGTTGCAGTGAGACAGAATCTCATTCGTCTGCGCAAAAGTACAAAGTATCAGTCGAAATCTCATACATAAGCGCATAATGGCCGCTTAAATGCGGAATTTGCTGTTTTCAATATCCAATCCGAGTTGCATTCAACCAGGATGATTTGATCAGTGTGTCGACCATTGAACAGCAGAGTGTTATTGTGTGCAAGACACGAAGGCCCGGTCGTATTGTAAAGTGAGACATGAAAGCAATGAAGGAAAGAGTGTAAGGGAAAGTGAGTGAGTGAGGAGGAGAAGGATGTATGAAGATAAGGTGAGGAGGAAAAAAAACGCGTAAAAGAAAGAAATTAAAACAAGTTGCGAATGAGGATGAAAAAAAAAAAAAAGGAAGAGAAAGAAAAAGAGAGAGACACAATAACGAGAAAACATTGAAATTTAAAAAAAATGAATATCAACTTTTTAGAAAAATAATAATTATTATTATTGTTATTATTATTATTATTATTATTTCGGATTTATAATTATTTTTGTTCAAATTCAGAATCTTTAACTAAAATCAAACGAACCAATCATATTGTTCATGTTTTTTGTTTGTTTGCTTTTTGTAAATGTCTATACATTTACCAAAAAAATAAAATAACATAGAAAAATAATCAAATGAAAGCATTTCTAAATTTTTTGAGATGTTCTGAAATATGTTTCGGAATTGGGATATTATGTTTTTTTATAGTATAACTGTTAACATAGAGGATTCCTCTTAAAAACAAAAGTTACCAAACAAATTTGGACCCATACTAGAAAACAGTTTTTTCTTTAAATAATAAAATTTAATGATGAATATGGCTAACGAAGATGAAAGGAAAACTATTCCTCTATTTGCCTACGATAGGAATATAAAAACTGTGCTGACAATGAAAGAGATCAACTAGTAATGTTAAAATCGGTTTGGGATTTGAGATTATGTAAAACAATTTTGAGTTCATAAATAAAAAAGATGATACACAAAGTAATTTTGGTAAACATACTTGTTTTTTGATAATATATTATTCTGCTCTTATTTTGCTCTTGGCAAAAATGATTTGAATATAGAAAAATCTAAACCCCCTCCCACACACACTAAACAAGAAACTACTTTATCCTTAAATATTAAAAGAAACAAAATTAATAATGTTTTCTAGCCTTTAAAACTTTTAACTAAGGAAATCATACCAGTAAAAAAATGCGAAGATGAAAAACATGACACGTGAAAAATTTTCGGAAAAAAGATATCCATGTCCGTGACTGAATTGATAAGTAAAACAAACCTTTTTGGTGTTCTTTATTTTTAGTGATCATTTCACAGTGCAGATACCTTTCTTTCTTTTTTTTCCAACCACTTCATGACAATGAGAGAGAGAACTAAGAAAAGAAAGACTATTGCTTGCCAAGCCGCAGGCAACATTGCGTAATTCAAATCTCAAAAGATACCGCTCAATTATTTATCTAATAGCTCATTCAACCATTCACAAATTATGGAATTAATTCATCTATTTTAGTGTCGGACGGATGACTAGTCGAACCGAGCAGCCTTAAGCAACACAAGCCACATGGTCCGCGTCTTCCGTGTTTACAAGCACAACAACGCTCTTCGAACCAAATGCAAAAGCTACCCGGAAGTGTAAACCGGAAAAAGAACACTAGACCGGAACGATTATGTGAAACTCTCCGGTTCTGCTGGCGGGAATGCGCACGAGTATATTTAATTTGCTCTGATCAAACGAAGGTATCTTATTGGATGAATTGAATAAAATAAAGATCACTGCGCACTGTTTTATTGGCTGATATACAGATGAAACACTTTTGGAATCAAATAAAAGTGGTTATAAAACGGCCAATGAACGAAAACGTAATTTTTATTTTCTTTTATTTATTTTAGGACCAAGAAAGTCTCAAAATAGATAAAAGAAAATAAATAATTTTGTTCATAAAAATAATAACACTAGTCTTACGATATTAAAGTGGGCTTTTGATAATGGCAAATAGTTTAGAAAATAAATATTCGGAAATATATATGGGTGTTTATTTTGCCATGTAGTTTCTGTCATATGCTTTGCAGTAAACGTGTAAATAAATGCCTAAATTAGCTTTATGAAAGAACATTTACAAACACAGAAATGTATATAAATATATTCATGCGTACATACAAACACAGATATATATAAATATCCTTTTGTTATTTGTTGGCGGGCGCGCGGGCGCGCGTGTGTGTGTGTGTGTGTGTGTGTGTGTGTGTGTGCAGGTGATAAAAAGGTTTGAGCGCGACTAATTTCCCAAAATCCAACCAAATAACACACACAACTGAACACACACACACACACATATATATATATATATATATATATGCAATTTTTATATTGTTTAGTTTTGTACAACTCTCTCCTTTCTTTCATTTGTCTTCTTTCTCTAGTTGTCTCTATTGTCTGCTTTACTTTTACGTTTCTGTTAGCATTTCTCTCAAGTTCTCTCTTTTCTCCTCTCTCTCTCTCTCTCTTTCTCTCGCTTTCTTCTCGTCTCTTTCCCTCTCGTTTTTGTTGTTACTGCTTCTCTCTCTATCCCACACAGTTACTCTCTTTCATTTCTTCTCTCTTTTTTACACAATTCTTTTACTCTTTCAATGAACGATATGTACTTCCCCATTCCTGCCTTCTACACCTATTCCTCTTTTTCTCAGCCCCTTTCTACTCTAAATATTTCTTTTTCTTTCCCAAAACAACTCCCAGCAACTTTTATCATTATTTTTTTTTTTTTTTTTTTGTATTAATCAAAGCCGTTTCTTTACTTGACGTCATTGTTTTGCAATTCTACTTCTAAATGCAAGACCGGCTTGCTTCACGAAACATCTTTCACGACACCTGTGTTTGTTTTGTCTTTCGACTGTTAAAAACAAAATCAAGGAAGAAGCGAAACAGAAAACAGAGATCGTTCGGAGTTAGCGTTAAATAGGAAATAACGTGGGCAAATAGTTTGTGCGTGTGAGTGCATGTCTCGGTGAACCTCTTCCAATGTGTACGTTTATGCATAAGTTGAGATGCGTTAGACTATCAGAAAAAATTGTTGTGTGTATGTGTGTGGACAAAGCTTGTTGCCTATAGACCTAAGTGTATTGCGTATATGTTTGTGTTTACTTGTGGGTACACTACCGTCTCTCTCTCTCCCCCTCTCTCTCTCTCTCTCTCTCTCCCATCATTTACTCACTGCGTGTGTACGTGTATGTATATGCAGTTGTACTTGTTAGTGAGGCCTTCTTGATGGAAAAGAACAAGCCTTACGAACGCGTCTTTCCTATGTGTGAGTTTTATGTGTGAGTTTTATGTGTACAACAGACGTGTGTCTACTATGTGAGTGAGTCTATATAAAGAAAGTTTCTAAGTTTGTGTGAATAAAACGACAGAGTAAGAAAACTGAAGACTTAATATAAAACATTTTAAAACTCAGAATCCAGTTTTGAAATTTGCGTCACTTCTGCCAACCTTATTACCCCCAAAGCCTCAAGCTGCATCCCTTCGAAAGCCATAATGTGTAATTGGTGCGTTCCCAACCACATTTATTTCACAATCGCTAACAATGAGAACATTTAGCTTTACCTTTAAGAGCTTTTAAGTGACCAATAAAATGTTATCTGGAAGACATATCTCTTCTGGTGGGAAACTCCTTGCTATTATAGCGCTAAAATTAACTTTTCTTCGTAGTACTACTTCTCTATTTATGTTTGTTACATTTTTTCCCGTTCGCGTGTTCATGATTTTTTTTTTCATTGGTACATTTGTCAGCGTACCATCTTGGAAAGCTATTTGTTTGACTGTTAATCTTTTTTCTTTTTTTTTCTGATCTGAAGAACCGTATTCATCAGTATGTATATATATATATATATATATATATATACATATACATATATATATATATATATATATATATATATATATAGAGAGAGAGAGAGAGAGATAGATAGATAGATAGATAGATAGATAGATAGATAGATAGATAGATAGATAGATAGATAGATAGATAGATCTTAGTAAATGTTTATCTTTCTGTCATCCACGTGATTCATCTGCTATATTTGTATTCCAATATGTATACAAAAATACCATTATACCGATTCTGTGTGCATGCTTGGAATTACACACAAATTATTAATATTTCGATGATCTAAATAAGATTATTTTATCATCAAATTATTCATAAGTTTAAGGAATATATATTTATGGATTTTGCAACACCAAAAATCTAAGCAAAGAAATAATTTGATTCCACAGTAGCGTCAGAATGTCAAAAATTGTAAACTATTTTGTTTGACATTTTATTCCGATGGCTGAACCTTTATTTACAGAAGATCTCAGTTAATCTATTATTGCAAATATCTAAGCATTTTCTTTTGGTAAATAGCACGGATTTGTTTCAAAAATTCAATTTTCCAAAGAAAAACTCCAAAACCATTAAATTTTTTTAATAATAATTCATTAAAAAGATACTCTTTTTCACACTGACCACTTATCGTGTAAATATGTAATTCTAACTTCAGACAATAAAGATATTGCTATTTATTTTCAAGAAATACGGCTAACCAATTGATAGAAGACTAGATAAGAATAAAAATGAATTGATATGCATGTGTGTTGAATTCGCTTATCAACAGCTAAGACAAATCACCTTAGCCATGGACGCATGCGCATTCACCTATCGATATGCCTACATCAAGTAGTCCCGTAAAACACAACGCCTGATAAACTTTTTCTTCTCTTTAAAATATTATGACAACGAAATTAGTTTTATGTCGGCATGGATAGACACAAAAAATTATTTAACTAAAAAAAATCACTAAAAATTATTTTGGTTTTAAGTTGTGTAAAAATATATAATTCTTGGGTTTGTTCCTCTATATCACAGAAAATATAATTACTGTGCGACATTCAGAACCATTCGATGCGTACATGTGTTACCTATACATGTAGAAAAGTCAACATGGAAGAACGTAGATTGCATATCCACGACTGAGCTGGAGGTTTTTTAAAATGTGTTTTCTGTAATTCTCCAATTAACAAACGTGTATGAATTGCTGTAAGAAATGAGTTTATTAAAATATGTATGTACGTAAGTATGTATAAATGTCGACTACTCTTATGGATTTATATAAATAATTGAATATGGAGAGAAAGAAAATAATTCAGTTCCCTGTTGAATCTATTTTTAAATAAAGTAAATGCAAAAGACATTAATTTTATTCTTGTTTACTAGTCAATCTTTAATCCCATAGAAAAGTATAAACATGAACTGATGAGTACTTAATGAATGAAACTACTAGACACTAAGAACTGATTTCTACGTGCAAACAGTTTTATATATAGAAAAGGTCTATTCCCGATTTAGAACATTACTCCCTCATAATTACAGCAAATTTTAAAAAATTATATTTATACATACATTATATATATATATATATATAAAATAATTATATATATATATATATATATATATATATATATATATATATATAAGAAATGAATAAAAAATGTTACTCAAATATTGCTGCCTTTCCGCGATGTAAGACGATTCAAGGGATAATATATATATATATATATATATATATATATATACATACATACATATATAGATATACATATATATACATATATATATATATACACATACACACATACATATATATATATATATATATATATATATATATATATATAAACCAAATCTAAAAGATGGAAGAATAAAATTGAAGCGTTCAAAACATTAATTTAAAACAGGGCTCAATACAAGAGTAGAGCAATCAATATTTATTACACACTGTTACATGTTCTAATGTAACATTGTATTATATATATATATATACATGTGTGAGAGAGAGAGAGAGAGAGAGAGAGAGAGAATGAGAGAGACGAGCTTAATTTGGGATTTTCAACACTTTATAATGTTCAATGTATATGTTAAAGAAGAAGTATCGGATTTAGTGCTTTTACAAGACGGAAGATGATGTTGAAAATTAAATATTTGATCTATAATTTAATTCAGTCTTCAAGATGCCATAAGATCTATTGATATACTTGCATATATATGCCTGTATGTGTGTGTGTGTGTGTGTGTGTGTGTGTGTGTGTGTGTGTGCATCTGTGTCTGTTTGTGTTAAAATTTTTGTAAACAAGAATCCATTTAATCATGTATATATCAAGATAGATATATGAAGATAATTAGATGGTAACAAAAAGGTATTGAAACCAGCCACGAAAAACTTACTCGGCCTTTAATGAAATTAACTGAATTCGTAATGTTTTAATCATTCATGTACTACAACTCAAAAATATTGTGTCAAATAAACAAATTCATAGTAATATGCAACATATTTAATTTCACGATTATTATTTCCTGTATTAATGTGAATGCTCGTGATATAAATAAATATCAAAATCTCAAATTTACAAAATCCTAAGAAGTAATCGCTCAGGTTTATAAAAAAAATGAATGTCGTCTTAAGAAATGAGAAAAGATACTGCACTAAAATTAAATATAGATTATCATTCTGCAACTAAACTATTTATAAAAAAAATAAATAAATAAATTTTAATCTAATTTAAAAAAAACAAAAACAATTTCAATTACTATGCTTATTTTATTAGTACGAAAGAAAAACTTTTATGAACAATGGAAAAACTTTTATGAACAATGGAATATCCTGAAACCTCGACGATATTTTAGTTAAAACAGATTTATTATTTTTTATTTTATTTTTATCATTTCACTCATGCAAGGCGATAAAGCCACTAAGAACGTAAAACCTACTGAGTGTGAAAGAAAATGCGAAAAAATTAGTGTGCAGAACGGACAATAAAAAAGCAGGTTTCAGGAAGACAAGGGATGGCGATTGGAGTTGCATTTTAATTTTTAAAGATCGTAGGTGATAGGAATGCAAGAAACTGGAAACGAGTTCCACAGGCGAGAAGTGTGTGAAAAAAAACTATTAGAATAAAACTAAAAGTTACTTATGATTATTTGATCAGTAAAATGATGAGACCTAATTGCCAATATAGCTTAAATTCAGGCGGTCGAGGTGCCAAGGAGGAGAGCTCATCAGAACAATTGCCATGAAAATATTTATAGAAAAGCTACGTTACGGCGGTGGGTAAGTGACTGAAGTCGAGATTCCAGGTCAGGACCGTTAACATTGTACACCCTTCTTTAGATTTGTCAAGAATCTCGAAATTAAGTGAAAATATCAAGTGAAAAATATCAAATAAAATCGAATTGTACAAATAATCAACGTAAAATAAGCATAACTAATATCTTTTTGTAAAAAGTTGTAATAAATGAATCACTTTAGAATAAATAGAAAATTAAGTATTTATTCGCAACATCATAAGTTGCAAAATTTTGTCAGATCAAATAAAAAATAATTCGTTTGAAAATTCTGTTCTAACATAAGATATTAATTATGTCCTAGCATAAGAAAAAGAAATACATTTATGCACTAATGCAGAAGATATTTTTAAGGAGTAATATCAATAGCTAAACATACAGTCTCAC
Source organism: Acanthosepion lycidas (assembly GCA_963932145.1). Lineage (NCBI taxonomy): Eukaryota > Metazoa > Mollusca > Cephalopoda > Sepiida > Sepiidae > Acanthosepion > Acanthosepion lycidas. The sequence continues at coordinate 60,154,755 of OZ010577.1, forward strand.
CACACACACACACACACATATATATATATATATATATATATATATATATATATATATATATATATATATATATATATATATATATATATATATGTGTATATAGGGTCGGTGCAAGGTTCTCGCCCTCCAACCCCCGAATCTTTAATACAGCCCCACCCCGCTGAATCTATGACACGTGGCACCGACTATATTTATGTCTCAATTTTTATAAGGTAGTATTCATATAAAATACAAATTTTATTCTAACCTAATTATGTACAATAATATAGGTGAATAATTTAACTAGAGAAGTTGAAAATAAATCCAAGTATCTAAATGCAAATTACGGATATATCATAATAGATCATTTCATCTTAAATCAACAATGCTTTGTGGGAATGTTTCACATCAACTTGTTGAAGAATTTTCACACAATCAAGATTATGAATAAAAACTAGTGAATTTTATAGTGATTCTTCAAATCTTAGCATAAGCAAAACAAATTCACTGTTTTGGACAAAAAAGACCCAAAAGTAACGTCAAAATCGGGCAGAAATAATAGTCAATTGTACTTAGTTTAACTTGAAACGTATATAAATGTAGATAGAAAAAAGAAAATGCTGATAAGATATCGAGACAAACGTCACTGTCCGGGGCCTCCAATCAGTCTTCTTGGCTCTCCTCGGTCAGATGTTTCCCATATATATATATATATATATATATATATATATATATATATATATATATATATATATATATATATGTACGCACACACACACACATATGGGGGTATTTTATTCCAGATTTTATTTTAAATAATTTCACATTTATATAAGTGTGCGCGTGTGTCTGTGAATGAGAGAGAAAGAGGGAGTGTATGTGTGTGTGCGTGTATGTGTGTGTGTGTGCGAGAGAGAAAGAGAGAGAGAAAGAGAGAGAGTCTGTATATGTGTGCTTCTACTGCTACAATTTTACAGTTATTCTGTCATATAAAACAAGGAAAGAGTGTATTCTCAATCAATTAATCATTAACTGCTCAGGGGGAAAATTAGTTTTATCGGCACGCGCCCACACGTACATGCAGCACTCTCCCACAATTTCATTCATTCACTCACACATACACGCTCTTATACATACACACACATACATATGCAGCACTCTTCCACAATCCCACTTACACACACACATAGCACACTTCACAATCACACACACACACGCATATACACGCATTATTTATTGCAGAAAGAAACAACTGTATATTAAGCCGTCTAAGTATTAAGTTTTACTCCATTCTCTAATAATTACAACAACAATAACAGCAATAACAACAACAACAGCAATAATAATAATAATATCAAATAAAAGAAAATAAAGCTATGAAATTAATTTGATCCTGATGACGGAAAATAATAATTACGAGGGTATAATTATTTCTGCTGCAGTAGCAGCTGATATCAGTAATTCCTATAGTAGTTAGAGTACTGGACGCAATACTGAAATAAGATTAAAGTGTTGTATTCAAGCAAAAATAGAGAAAACATAAATTACATTACTATTTGGCAAGAATACAAAGAAAATTATCAGGAAATATGATACTTGTTGTCACTTGATCTCTAAAAGAATTACCAATAATATCTGAGTTTAAAGTAATTGTGCGATAACAAAAATAATGCAGAGATTCGTTATAACAATGAGGCAAAGAAAAAACGCAAGACAGTTGATAATTTATTTGCCTTTGATGATATCAATTAAAACTTTTTTAATTATAAGTAATAGCAGTTGTAGTAGGCTCATTCATTTTAGTAGTAGTAGTTTGGAACAGAGGGATAAGTTAAATAGCAGGGTAGACTAGTCTCTCCAACCTTGGGTGGTAACTAGTCTAAAAGAAGAAAAAAACTGAATTAAAATAAAAAGTGGGGGAGAAGGCAAAGGAAACCGTTCCACTATCTATCGTAAGAACGCATGGTATTTCACAGATAATAAATAAAAGGAACACGTGAAGAGCCATAATCGCCTGCGTCCAAAAATGACAGATTAAAAAAAAAATGCTATCTACCTAGCAATCTTTTTCTCTAATCAGTATGCGTACCTGAGTTGAACCTATTTTTCATCTATGTTTACAGACAAATGCGATCACTGGTGACGCATTTTCCTGATAGACATTTTTACCCATTTATATGCACTAATATGAAATATGTGTTTAATTGTTTCGAATCTATGTTTTGCATGAATTAAATTTGTCCATATTGAAACTCAAACAAACTAGTGTCTTTATCAAACTACCGGCATTACTGACTCTTCCGGAAAGAAAACTATCTTCACTTCATAATTGGGGATGTGCTCAGGTTTCTCAGTCTGTCTGTATAATAATATCTTGAAAAAGCTTGTAAAGAAACCATTAATGGCTGGCTGCTACATAGAAATATGATGTTGACTGGAACGGTGATATGCTATTTAAACGTGAAATGCCTAAAATAAATGTTTACATTAGCGTGAAAATATTTTTTATAGACAGGCGTAATAATATTAAAGCACAAAGTTATCCATTAAATTTTCTTCTCTTCTGATTTTTCCTATACAAATTAGGCGATAAAAATGTCTTCATAAGCTGTATTGTCAGATGCAAAATTTGCATTTAATCGACTATTTAAAATATCAATAAATAATTACAAAATAACAAGAAATTTGGAGTTTAAGCAAGTAATTGTGACCTGTTCTATGACTGAGGTAGTTGTATATCTCCAACTAGTGCCAGCGATTTGTGTTCGAGCCCAGGTAAATAAAGAAAAAATAGAAAGAAAAAATAGGATTTAGATTTTTTTTTTTTTTTTAGATGGACAGCGCCCTCCTCCGTTTAAAGAATTGTCATAACACGATCTTCTAATCTAACTTCATTCCTTTAGTGCCAGACTAAGTTAAGCAAATTATTCTTTTTTTAAATAAGCTTGTTGCTGTTAGATTTAATATAGAAAATAAATAAGATTAAAAACATCAACAGGAAGAAGAGGGGAAAGAAACAAAATAGCAGAGAAGGAAGGAGAAAAAGACTGAAAATAATTCTTTTTAGTCATTATTGCAAGTTAATTTGAATATTTCAAATAGGACTGTACAGAAAAACACGAAATAGACGAATAGAAAACGAACAGATAAAAAACTTATTTGCAAATTTAGCCATGTAACTACACAATCGACACAGAAGAATAAGTATATGTTCTCGTTTGGTTTAAAAAGAAAAGAAATTGCATAAAATAATTATTCTATTATAACTTTATTTTCTATATTCTTGTTTTCTAAAGGAATAATCGAAGTGTGAATTTTCCAAAGCAAAACATGGCGATATAGTAAGCAATCAGTACTTATTCCTTTACGATCAAGTAATATTTTTCTATGTTCAACAGATTTCTGATTTTTATGTCAGAACATAGTATTTATACACTTGGTGATAATTCATTTATCGGGAAATATGAGTGAAAAAATGTTTCATAAGATGGTGATGCGCTGCTGCTGATGATGATGATGATATTATTATTATTATTATTATTATTATTATTATTATTATTATTTGCAGGTAAAGGTTATCGACGCGGAAAGTGAGATCAGAAAGCCGAGTTCAAATTACGGCCCAGTCTATTGCGTCCAGTTTCACACATAATAATCAAGGGTGTTTCAGTCAAGGGAGTTAGGTGGCCAGACATAAGGGGTGATATGGTCGCAGGAACTGTCAGACTGCTTGTGCGACATGGTGCAGAGTCCTGTTGCCAGACATAAGATCTCCCAACAGCCACCCTCTTGATCTAGAGCAGCACTCCTCAAGGCACGATGTAGGCCTCTGTGTTGAGTCTGAGGACCTGTGAGAAGATGAATGGAGGCATACTGTCACCATCACAAGTGATCACTCTAAACAACATGATGTCGACTGGATATATCATCCATCTCTTTCCGAATCCTCTAACACTCTGAAATGTTCGTATTGGAGCTTCCGGTGCGAATGACAAGCAGTATAGCTTGACATTTCCAAATTACTGGCGGAGTGAATTGCGTCATGGTGACCTTTTTTCTCACAAAACGGCGCCCAACTGATCCTACTGTAGTATGCAGTCGACAAAATAAAAAACAATGCGCATGCCCTTAATTAAAATATATGTATACATATATATATTAAAACATAAATACACATATATATATATATACATACATACATATACATATATAGATATATACATATATATACACCTATATACATATATATATATACACATACATATATATAACATACATATATAGACATACATGCATATATTTATACATACATATATATTTGCATATACACATTCTTACATATATATATATAAACAGACATATATACATATATACATACATGCAAACATATATATACACATACATATATATATAAACACACATACATATATATATACATATATGCATACATATACGCACACACACACACACACACACATATATATATATATATATATATATATATATATACTGAAAATCGTTCAGTACATAAGTTTAATGTTTTTCACTTCACAAATAAAAAAATTAATTTTCAAATAAACGCAATAATTTTTTTCTTAGATAAAAAAGATCCTGAAGATGATATTTTGCCAATGTCGAAAGTACTCGGAATAAATGAATATGCATCAATATAGTAACTTTCTTTCTTCCTTTAATAACGGTCCTAAGATGCTTGTCCGTAAATATGAGAGGTTATATTAAAAATAAGTAGATAAAACTTATCTAAATTATTTAATGAGACATGTCTTATAAAAGCCATATACTGCTTAGAAGCTGTATATAATCGAAATAATTTTCTTATCAGAGAAAGTTCTTATTGCTTCCTTTTAGGAAAGCCTAATAGTTGTTGTAAGACAGCTGGTCAGTTAAATAAACAGATAATTGCTTTCTACTTGGTATATCAGCATATATTTCTTATTGTTTTAGGTAACAAAATATCAATATATTTTGACTTATTTGAGTTATTTGAACTGAAGATGGTCATAATACAAGCTGTGTACTAATTGAAACGTTGTGTCTAAATAACATCAATAACAATCAAAGATGAGAATAATATTTCGAATAAATCACAATCTTCTTATTCCTACTTCTTGCCCATTTGTCTTTGTGTTGTACGAAGTAAATATGGTCACATTGTTATTCTAGGTAAAATCAAACTGTCCATCTCTTTCTCACACTTTTCCCATTTTCAGTATTATCTGATTTTTTCTGATTATCAATTCGAGACATTATCTTCCTCTTGCCATAATCCTACGTTTTCATTGAGATTTTTCAATAAAAAAATCTCGTCTCGTGTGGACAAATAAAGCTGATTCTAACAAGTCTTTCATTAGAATCATTAAAGGTTGTGATGGATTTTATCGAAACTATATCGATTACTGGATGATCCGAACATTTCTCTAGCTTTAAATCACTTGCCCTTCTTATTGGAGAATTGGAAGTCAAGAGTACCACTGATCATTTCATCGTTCATAGGATAATGACATTTATGAAAAAACGAAAATACTAAATAGTTTTCTCCAGTATTAAAAAATTTGCTTAACGACAACACCACCACCGCCAATAATAATAATAATAATAATAATAATAATAATAATAATAATAATAATACAAGTGGACACTGTACTTGTAATTCACTAACCCTAGTTTGGTACAAGGACACAAGTATAGAACAGCCAGTGACGATCAAACTCACGACTCAGAAATAATCATCATCCAAGCTACCTCGCTAATCATAACCCACTTTTAGTTATTTACGAAGCCTAGTTTAATTTTAGCACAAGATTGTCAGTTAGTGAGATTGGAAGTTACTACTCATTAACAATGATCCGTGACACCAACCGAGAGGCCCTGATTGATACTGCTGTTTGGCACAAGGCCACAAGTATAGTGTACCCGGTGAGGATCGAACTCACTACTCAGCAATGACGCTCAACCAAACTATTTCGCTAACCATTTAACCCTCACTGCGATGGCTATGTTGACTCCTTTGGGAGGTTAAGTGGCAGTAAAAAACATCTCATTGATCTAGCACATCTCTTGAAAAATATCGCAGTCTTTTGTAAGTTTTTTTTGTTGTTATTATTTTTTTTTTTTTTTTTATCAATTTACCCTAAGCAATGAGATAAAGCTACTAAGACGCAATGGGCTACTGGGAGTGAAAGAGAATGAAAAGATTTTATGACCCAATCCTAAACATGGATGAACCTGTACTCCAGTTCAAAAGACCGGAGAGGAGTATGAACCGGACAATAGGCGAACATATCTACTCCTATTAAGAAAAAAGTAAAACAAAAAAAGTAAATAAATATTTAGTAAATAAAATTCAGATGTTTTAGGCGGAGATGTTAGAAGTCAGAGTTTACTTTAGAAGGAACCGGAAACCCAATCCTAAACAGGATATAATGGATAAACCTCTACTCCTGTTCAAAAGGCTGAGGAGGTGTAGGAATCGAGCGATAAGTTTTTCAGTAACGCAATTCATCATTAGTGCGATCGTCATTAGAAAATTTCTTAAACGATGTCTTTAATATTATTTAGAAAAATACAAAAAAATAAACGGCATCTTTGTAAATTCACTAATTTTTAATATTTTTTCTCGTAAGTTAATATCACAAAAAGAAAAATGCTTTTTAAATTCGCAACATTTGCATTGATGCACACTTTCTGCTAATCATTTTCTGTTGTGATGTGAAATTGAAATTCTTTCGTTTAAAAAAATAAAAATAAACAAAGATTCCTTAAAACAATGATAGATGATGGTCAGGAGACGTTTTGATTGAAGCAATGTGAAAGTTAACTAAAAAAAATGTGTGTCAAGTTTGAATAACTAAATACTCATTCCAATGTCTGTTTATTGCTTGGAGAATGAAGGAATTCCATTTCTGCGTGACCCAACAAAATCGAGTGGAGCCATTTTAAATAGTTAAGACGTGCTGTCAAATTTCCAGACGATTGTTTTCAATTCTGGACAAGTCAGATCTAATCAACATATCAAGTTTGTTTTAGGGCAATCGAGCGAGCTCATAGTTTTTCTTTAGTGCGTGTGTGTATGTATATACGTGTGTGTGTGTGTGTGTGTGTATACGTGCGTGTGCGAGAGAGAGAGAGAGAGAGAAAGTGAAAGCGTGTATGAATCTGTGCGTATCTGTATTAAGGCAAGAAATATCATAAAGTAATTTTACTTCGATCATGACTAACGATATTAATAAGAAGCAAAATATCTAATAATCATAGAATACATAACAAATATAATAATAAGAATTATTACCATCATTACCATTATTATTATTATTATTATTATTATTATTATTATTATTATTATTACCATTATTATTATTATTATTATTATTATTAGGAAGGAAGGAAGGAAGGAAGGAAGGAAGGAAGGAAGGAAGGAAGGAAGGAAGAAGAAGGAGAATCACTACAACAGTAAGAATTATACTGGATGCTATTAGTATGCGATCATGATTCTCTACTACTTCCTATCTTTTGTAGCACTTACGGACAACTCAAATCGTAAGGTTATCTCTCATTCAGTTAAGATCTGAAACGAATATTCTGTTCCTTTTTAATTATTACTATTACTATTATCATTATTAATATTATTATTAGTAGTAGTAGTAGTTAGGAAATTACATCATCGAAATAAACATAAGCATTTATATATGTTGAAAGAAGAGTATATAGTCTCATGTTAAAAATGTCTGATGGCGATCAAGTGATAGCAATTTTCCAACGAACTGCAACACTTTCCCTGGTTATATCTGCCATGATCTGAGCATTTAGTATTTACCTTTGACTTAATAGAATTTCTTTCTGCTTGAGATGATTTCAAAAATTTGTTAAGTATTTCAGTTTTTAAACTATCAATTTGTTATTTTGATTGTTGTTTTAATTAGCAACCTTAATATTAATTGCATCCATCAAGTTTTCACTCAAACCACGAATAACTAGTGGATCTCACTGGATATTATGTGAAAACGAGTTTCTTCAACGTTTTCCCCAATATTCTGAATGCTATTGTCTGGATGATTTAAATCTTTGGATTTCCATTATTTCCAACCGCTTTACAAGCCGTTTCCTGACTCTTCCAAGTACTCCTTTGATGATGAGCATAAGTTTAACTCTTATGTTCCGCAATTTTTTCAATTCTCTCACAATCACGATTGTTGTTGTTGTTGTTACAAAATCATGAATAAGTGTAACCGAGAAATTGAGTCGAATGAAAATTACTAATTGAAAATAAATATATTTTCTTGGATTAAAAAAAATATTTCGTGAGCCGCATAAAAAAAAACATTCGGTTTGCTTTCTAAATCTCGCAATCAACTGAATTCTTTAAAAAAATAATTTGATTGCTATATATAGAAAGTAAAACGGGTGAGATTCTCGTTTTAACATATTGTGATTTACTGTTGCCAAGGCCGAAAGTATGGAGTACCTAGTGAGTATCGAACTCACTACTCAGTAGTAATTGATAGGACGAGACAAGCATATTAACAATTCGAAGAGGTCGAAGTGCTCTCTCGTTTTAATATATGAGAAGCAACAGAATTAAATACAAAGTAATTTCAACCACCAAGATATTTTACAATAAAAAGAGAGAAAAAAATTAAAGATGCAGTTTTATTTCTGTTTATCATTTTGTTTGTTCCTTGGCGACTCATTTGAATAAACGTCTCTATCTTGGACTCAGAAGGGATAAATTACTTATTGCCCGCAAATATGAAATCGTATATCAGTCCAATTAAGTACAATAGCGATAATTGGAGAATAAAAAGAAAGAAAGAAAGAAAGAAAGAAAGAATATGAGGTATGAAAACAAAAGAGAAAGGCGGATTGAAACAGACAAATTAAAATGGAGAAAGAGAAACACCTGAAAGAAAAGAGAGAAAGAAAAATAGAGAGAGAAAGAGAGAGAATAAAAAGAAAATGGAGACAAAACGAAGAATAAATAAAAGAACAATAATCAAGTGATAATAGCGAATAACAGACTTGAGCTGGGGGCCCCGGGGTGTCGGGTAAGTATTAAGTGGCGGACCAAGGAGACGGGTTGGGTATTACAAATTAGATAAATTGAAATGTCAAAAATTGTGGCCCGTGGGCTTGAGGAGAAGAATCCATCTGTCAAAGAATTAGCTTTTCTCTCTTTCATTAGCTCCCTCTTTCTTTCACCTTCTGTGGTCCACCGTTTCTGCTGGGAACCACGGGCAGATTTAATTTGCTCATTCATGCATTCACTATGAACTGTCGTTGGTAGAGTCGGGGGAATAAGGAGGACTTTCTGAGATTGGTGAACAGCGAGAAGATGAGTTGGTCCTGTATGAAGCGATTGATGGACAGTTCGAGTTTCGGCTGTGCAAGCCGAGATTCACTCGCACAAACATCATAGCCATTAGCGCAGTAACAGACGTTAAGAGATTGACTGTAATGCTTTCAGTCAAGAGTTCGAACCTTTGCAGGATTTGGATTTAAATTACGTGTCGAATAAAAATATTTCAAATTCAAGCTCCCCAAAAATTGACAATGCGCCAATAATGAAATTTAATCGAATCCACTGGCGTGCCTGTGTCTGTGTTTTCTGTAATTTACTCAAAGCTGGTTTGCTAGAGGCTTCCTTCTTCAACGAGTAATTTGGTATGAACTTATTGTGTTTAAATTAAAGCTGATGAGCTGGTATCTAGACCTTCCAAAGAACTCGTAAATAAATAGCAATTAAGCTTAACGGTCAGCTTTCTTGTAGAGAAAGTAGAGTATACTTTGAAAAAATTCAAGAAAAGTGTTAGTGAATATTTGAAAAAATCGGTCTAAATATGAGATTTTACAACCTGTGAGTGTGTCTACTTGATAGTGCATCTTATTGAAAATGAAGGGATATCAATGTTTGTGTGTGTGTGGGGGGGTAATATTGATAGTGTGATCCTTTAGGAGGTTGGTAAGTGAATACAGAGGCATGCGTTAACTTATATCATTAATAGGCATTTCATACGACTGAGAATTTCCTTATTAGTAGGTGTCGATTTCACCTCTCCACGTGATAATTAAAACCATCAAGTAATTGCACAATGATTTCGTTTTCATTGCCTTCTATCGTCACTTGATCAAAAGGAACTATCATATCTTTAATTATAGTAAACATAGTGTATATGAGTGAATAAATAAGTTGGTAGGATATTTCTATTTTATATTTTTTATGTTTACTTAAGCTCCATACAATATTGAGCCCTTTAACTGAACATTTAACATTAGTATTGACTAACTACAAGTATATATATATATTCAATTTTTTACAATGATATTCACTCTGTACAAGGCCCAAGGGCCACTCAAAGCAGAGAGTTACATAAGGAAAAGGCTTTAGAAACCCAATCCTAAATAGCAAACAATCGATAAACCGCTACACCTGTTAAAAAAAAAAATGAGGAGGAATTTGAACCAGATATTAGGCAAACCTATCTACACCTATTGAAGAAAAAAAAGTAAATAGAAAATAAAAGTTCAGAGTTTTAGACGTTAGAAGTATAGAGTTGAATTAAACTTTAGAGGGAAGGGGAAGCCCAATCCTAAACAGTAAACAAGAGATAAACCTCCACTCCTGTCCCCAAAATTTGGGAGGTGTGTGAACCGGATGATAGGCAAACCTATCTATTCCTATATATATATATATATATATATATATATATATATATATATATATATATATATATATATATATATATATATATATACACAGCCTTTATATTTCCCGAAATATGCCGTCTTTAGTCTGTTAAACAGTGATCGCTGAACAAAAAACTTTCCTTCCTATTTTCGTTAAATTTGAAATATAAAAATGATTTGCTTCCAAAGACATCTAAATCAAAACAATCTTGTATTTTTATATTTGTATGGAAATATGTATGACGGGAAGTAGAGAATTCTGTTCTTTTGTTTTTTATTTGTTTTTGTTTGTTTTGTTTATTTTGTATTCTTTCAAATAAATAAGGTTTTATTTATTTTACAATTTTTATATTTTTTCTAACGTAAATAATTATTTGTTTTTTACTAATATTTAAAAATACTCATAAGAAAGCTAATTAAACAAAAAATATAATCAGTAGTAATATAGTAGAATATAATCGATTGCTGTAAAGAAATTATATATCAGAAACTATAAAATTGTGCTAATTTAAATCATCTGATCACAAGAGGGTTTCTGAGATTTATCTGCCTATTTTGATAAGTGCATATGTTTAAATCCGGTATTAGAATTAGTTCGTAAGTAATACTAATCAGTAAATGGTTGTTGATTATTAAACGTAGTTTAGTTTTAATACAACACAACAAGGTACCAAATGAGATTCGAACTCACTATTAATGATTTCTAAGTTTAGCGTGATAATCTTCACAACACAATGAAGCATCATTTTAATTTTAAAATAAGGTTTACTTTTGACACACAGGCAATGATATAAACCAGTCAGTGATTTATCAGTAATGATCTGCGATATTGGATCGCTCAACATTAGACCACGTTGAGGAAGCCTAAGATCTAGTTTTGGAATATCCACAAGTATGGGGCACCCAGTGAGGATTGAACTCACTACTAATGATCAAGCCTGCTGACTATTAAGCGCTCAACAACAAACAGAAAGCTTTTTGACATTATGTTTGTGAGGGTCTGTGTCACAAAAATATCAGTATTAATGTGATTATATTTATCTTCTTTTATCTCCCAATTAATAATAACTCTATCTTCATTATTATATGTAAAACTTCTAACTACAATCATTTCACGATTGAAAGTTTATAGGTTGAATTTTACGATGAGACATGCGAAACGGTAAGTAACTTAATAGATAAACATACTGATCAATCTATTCAAAATACTTCGAATTTGAGGGTAACATCTACTAAATACTGACACATTCGTATAGATAGTAGGTTGGTGCAAAAATAACGACGTAATAATGTCGTTTTTTGACGTTAAAAAATACGTCAAAAAACGACATTATTACGTCATTATTTTTGCACCAACCTAATAGATAGATAGATAGATAGATAGATAGATAGCCAACCAATGAAATGTTGAATGGGAAATTACAAAGAGTTAGGGAAATAATTTGATCTTGGAGTATCTCAGAAGTGCTAAAAGTATTTTTGCGTTATTTTAACAATACTAATTAATTTATTTCTCGCCTTTGTTATCATCGTCAATACTGCAATGAATTGTATCAGTATTTGTGGTATTAAGCTGATTTAATTCTCTTTTATTTATATTATATTCTTATTACGACTTCATTATTTGTTTGTTTACGGCAATGAAACATACATGGAAAAAAAATTGAAACTGAACAAAAAAAAAAAAAAAAAGGTCGGAAAGGTTCTCTTTTTGAGATGCTGTGAGCGCCCTTCGATTTATGAAGACCGGCCATGTTCTAAGATCCCCTCATGACGCCACTTGTAAAAACGTGTTCTGGCGAAGTGTCTCTCCTTGGTGCCTAAAACTTTGCCGATAGCTGAGAAAAGCAGACACCCAATGCTAACTGAATAAAAGAAATATGTCATTCATCTGCCCAAGCAAGGAAAAAAAATTAACAATTTTATTTTTTCATTGACGGGTTCCGTTACTTCGCTTCCACGTTCCTTTCAAAAATAAAATAAAAATTATATCTGTACACATGTACAGTTTCTTAAAAAAAAAAAAATTAAAAAGAAAAATGAATATTTCTATAAAACTGCTATTCACTTGTTTAATCCGCCCTCAGTGAAATTTTTTTTTTTCATATAAATGAAATACTTGAGCGCAGTAAATCCCAAAATATGAAGTGTTATTTTATACTATTTTTGAGATACTTACAGAATAATTTTTTTTAAACAATCATCATCATCTTCATCATCAGCTTTGCTCATCATCATCATCATCATCATTATCATTATCATTATTATTATCATTATTATTATTATTATTTGTAGTAATAGTAGCCGTAGTTGTTTTTTTTATCTCTTTGTAGTAATATACAATGATTTCCCTATCAGTTTCTCTTCTATTTTTCTCATCAATCCTCGTCATCTTATTTATAGTCGGTGCTTTTTTTGTTTTTCATTATTATAATATTATTATTTTTATTATAATTGAAATGATTAACATTACTACTACTACTACTAGCGCTAAAAATTTATTTGTTAAGTCCTTACTATAATTAAGTTTTATGCATGATTTTTTAAATATATAAATAAATCGCCAATGCAATGGAGATAACTCTAGCACAGCAAAAAGTTACAGATGTTACACACAAAATGACTGAATGTACAATATTTTGAGATCATTATTATTATTATTACAAATTAATAATAGTAATAGCTTTATTAATACTAAACCTTTGTCTTTCTGTTTCAGTTAGCATTTGCTTTTCATTAATAAAATATTAATAAGTTTTAATTTGCCTGAAACTTTTTAAATATTCAAATTCACGGGATCATCTTTCCCGAAAAATATTAAAATAATAATAATAATAATAATAATAATAATAATAATAATTCGTATTTTGAGTGTATAAATACTGGTGTTAAGTGATATTTAACATATACAGTGTTTATATTTGTCTTACATACATAATACTCTCCCGAGTATATGAGCAGTTCCATACAGTGCAATTTTTTAGTTTATTGGGTTGCCTGAGATTTTGTTAATGCTCATATCTGTACCGTTTTATCATACCCAGGCCTGCAATTATTATAGGTATAACTTTTTAAGTTGCCACATTTTATCAATTTCAAAATTTATATATTTATTTATTTTGTCAAATTCTTAAATAGATTTATTATCTGACGGTATTGTTATCTACTATAAGGCATTTTTGGTAGTTATTATTTACAATGTCTGGTGTATTACTTTTTGCTTTATGTATTATCATTGTGAATATTATTGTCGTCATCGTCATTATTTTTATTATTGTTTTCATTGTCGTTAAGAATGCTGATTAAATAATGAATTTCATATTATTTTGCAACTCTGATATATCTTTGTAAACATAAAAGCATAAAATAAAGGCTCAAACTAGAATGCGACTTCTATTTTAAGGCTTTTTAGGCAGATATGTAGATTCAATATATTTATGGCTACACATACAAACACAAATAAGCAGACCCTCGCAAAATAACATTTCCCAGCGTTATCTGAGTCTAATAGCCAAGATACCCAGGAGCCTACATTTAACAACATTCAAAAATATGCACACACACACACACACACACACACACACACACACACACACACACACACACACACACACATATATATATATATATATATATATATATATATATATATATATATATATATATATAACCGCGCGTCGTTTTGGTCACTCTGCAAGTAAATAACTCGTTTTACATGTATTGTTCACAACTGACAGCAATATTTAACTAATTTTGCAGTTGTATTCTACCTATAAATATTTACAACTTTATATTTGGCATTTTCTAGTTTCTGTTCAGTCGTTTTCAATATTAAACTAAGCCAATAGCTTTCTATTCACCACTGTAAAATTTATGGAGTTTTATTTCCCACAAGTTTCAAGAAACGGCTTCTCCATGGATCCGAGGTTGTAGATGATGAATTAAGGTAAAATAATTAGAAGGAAACATTAAATTCCTAAAATGAATTTATATTAAAAAAATTCCTACTCTGAAACATCAAAATATATATATATATATATATATATATATATATATATATATATATATATATATATATATATATATATATATATATATATATATATATATATATATATATATATATATATATATATATATATATATATATATATATATATATATATATATAGAGAGAGAGAGAGAGAGAGAGAGAGAGAGGGAGAGGGGATTCACGGTGGAGTAATGGATAGCGGCTTGGATTGAGGAATCGGAGTACCGAGTTCGAATTCCAGTCGAATCCATTACATTCACTTACGTGCTAATACGGGCTTGGGAAAGCCGTGAATCCTCTTCTTCTCCCTCCAGCTATGGGTAAATAGCAGGACAGACTAGGTTCTATAGCCTTGGATGGCAACTGGTCTAGGAGAAGTACAACTTTGAATTCAAAACCTGCGGAGGGTCGTTTGGTGACCTTGTAGCACGTAGTGCACCAGGTCTCTGTATTCGGCCCTTCAAAAAGTGTGGATGGTCCTGCACGAAACCTTCACCACTATAATCAAATCTCATATGCTGTTGTCAGGCTGTCGGTTTCCTGGGAACTGATCTGCTTGACCCTCATACGTCGAATTCGACGGGAGAGTCATACATATATATATATATAGCTGAAAGAACAGTAAAAATATATATTTTTATTGTACTTTCAGCTATTCTTCCACCATCTGACCAAATGGCAGAGAAGCAAACAATAGTGAAACTAATGGCTAGCATCCATTGTTATCCATTTGAGTCTTATTAAATTAATTTTTGTTATGTACTCTGCATGAGCAATATTTATCTGCACAATTAATTGTATTGTCGAATGTTATGTTACAATAAAAAAATCTCGGTAAAAAAAATCCAAATAAAGTTAACAGGTACCAAATAAATAATAGCAATATATTACTTGATCTCATTGTTATGGTCACTTTGAGAAGCGTCCATATAACCATAACAACGCAATAGCTCATTATCTCAAATAGAGGATGTCAAGAAAGTGGCCAATGGATGAATCTAGTTACACTGAGTTTTATTAATTAGATTATTATTCCATCTTCCCATCCACCATTCCTATATGGAGCTGCAGTAAGTACAAGTCTCGTGAAAAATACTTTATATTCTTCAATACCTACAATGAGTATCTACCATGGACTCTATGGTTTCAACACCTTCTCAAATATTTCTTTTGGGATTGTTTGCCAATTATTATTCTCGTATTCCACAGTTCTTCGACAATGTTTTAGCATTTATTATTTTAAAAAAATTCAATTTCACTCTGTGGTTTGATGGAACAGCTGCATGAACGACTTTGAAGATTTTTTTCTCTTTCTTCACAAAAAACAGATCTGGTTCCATTGCTTGAATGGAATGGTCTTTCTCAATTTCAAAGCTAAAAATATTCTTTTAATTTATTTGTAAATATTTTTACTTATACAATTTTCTTTACACAATCAAAAACAAATTACTTGCACGATTCATTATAAGTCCCTTCTTCTTCTTCATTATTATTATTTTTATTATTATTATTATTATTGCCGTTGTTATTGGAGTTCGCATTTAAGTTCTTGCTAGTATGCGATTAAAAGTGAAGTTATTGTAACCTGTTTATTAAAACAAAACCGTATTACTCAATAATATAGTTTTTCTTATTTCTTTGATTTATTTTATCGTGATTGTCTCCTATACCAACTGTTTATTGTATAACTTGGTGTAAACAGGTGTGTCTAAGGGAAAACGTACAGTAAGTCTTTAAAAATGCAGCAAAAGATTAAATTTAATATGCTCCTATGTCTGTAATAAACTCTACAAAATAAACAAATTCACATTCCTTTATGTGTAGGGGAGGTGTCAAAATGGATGAGAATCCAACGGATATATATTTTTCCATACGATGGCAGATATTGATGCTAATGTCATATTTGGAGTCTCTGTATTATCAAACTTAATTTTTAAAATCGTTTATAAGAGAGGGTGCTGACATTAATCGGTTTGTTTTGCTTCTCATCCCCATAAAATTTGATCAAAAACATAAATTTTGATTTTTTTTTTAATAATCCTTTCTTGAAATTTTCAGTACTCCATCGAATTCAGTAGTGTAAAACATTATAAAATGAAAACTTCAGATCGAAATTCGGTCAAATATTTACGCATCAG
Source organism: Acanthosepion lycidas (assembly GCA_963932145.1). Classification (NCBI taxonomy): domain Eukaryota; kingdom Metazoa; phylum Mollusca; class Cephalopoda; order Sepiida; family Sepiidae; genus Acanthosepion; species Acanthosepion lycidas. The sequence goes on from OZ010577.1 coordinate 60,171,606, forward strand.
TCTGCAGTTTTATTTATACACAAATATATTAATAATGTTCATTTCATATATATATATATATATATATATATATATATATATATATATATGAATATAATAGACAATCGGAAAATAGTACTTAGTCCTTGCCGACGCGTTTCGTCATTTGACTTTATCAACGCAAATGATGACAAACAAAAGCGAAATGTTGTGTAGTTACATGAAATTCTAAAAATTTAAAAAGACGTTCCTGTCTAATTGAAATTATTTAATTTTGTATTTTTTTTCTTTTATCATCACTTGCCTTGATAAAGTCGAACGACAAAAGGTGTCAGCAAATACTAAGTACTATTTTCCGATTGTCTATTTCATTTAATATGTTTTAGTTTTTTCTATATTCTGAGAACACACACACACACACACATATATATACAAATATATAAAATAATGTTCATTTCATATATATATATATATATATACACACACACATACTCAGGTAAAATGACAACAAACAACTTCTCTGTACGTAACGTAACATTTAATTAAAAAAATTTACAAAGTAGGTCTGAATATTATTTATTTTAGGATATTAAAACAAAAACATGTTAAAAATAGCTAAACAATTACAATTACGTTTCGACACTACAAATACACACACACACACTTATATATATATATATATATATATATATATATATATATATATATATATATATATATATATATATATATATATATATATATATATATATATATATATATATATATATATATATATATATATATATATATATATATATATAGGATGGGCGAGTAGTGTGATGGATAGACTCGGAATGAGAAATCGAAGGGCCGAGTTCGAATTACAGTCGAATTAGTTACATTAACCTACGCTTTAATACCATTAGGAAAGATATCAAACCATCTCTTCTCTCCCCTATAGGTTAAATAGTAAGAATTATATTTGGAAAAATTATTTTTATCTCCCATAAATTGTACATCAGTATTCAATCGCAAAAATATACTTCGGCATTAAATAACTTACAAAGAGCTGGTAATCAGAAAATATATATATATATATATATATATATATATATATTCGACTTCATATGTAGTGTGTAAATATATAGGAATATATCTCTGTGTGCATGTGTGTGAGAAGATGTGCTAATTACATATTACATAACTCTGTGTATAATGCTCTTCTTATATATATATATATATATATATATATATATATATACTGTAAATTGAATATTCTATTATTTTAATGTTTACAAATAAAACGCCATGTTTTGTTCTAGAGTGTTTTTAATTCACAGTTTATTTTTAGCGCCCATATTATTAATTTTGTACTAATAAAATATCAAAAAGCACATTGATACCGCATAATACAAATAATTACCTTTACATATATATATATATATATATATATATATATATATATATATATATATATATAATTTTTCTTCCCTCCTGATATTTAAAAAAAACCTCCAATAACGAAAGACTCTTAATCTAAGATAATTTGTCTTATTTTTTCTTAATAAAGAAATCAATGACAATAAAGGATCTTTTTGGTGTAATTCTAATTCAGTAATCCAATCTGGTCAGCATTGAGATAACATTAAAATTCCGTCTGATCAACACTTCGGTCCAGTGTGTGTGTGTGTTTAACCCGACCCATGTATCAAACGGACTAATGCCTCCATCAAGAAGAGTAATCATCAAGCTACAATACAAACCACAAAAGTTCGATAGAGGAAAGAAAAAAAAGCTACAGAGAGGGAGAAGCTGAAGGGGTAACGTCTCGTCGCCCTGGTAGACATGGTACTGAAAGCTGTCCCTAGAAGAAATGTTATTTTGCAATGCGACTAAATGCGCGCTCGATAAACTGAGACTATCCATCCATCCATCTTGTCAGTGGGTTTCAGTGAGCACTTATGTTGATGTAGAAGTGCGCATGCGTGCACACATGTTTCTGGCTGTGATGTTATTTCTTTCTCAGTTAATCTTGCTCGTTTAACTTTTCTTTCTTCATCTTATACGTAATTATCTGTCTCTCTCTCTCTCACACACACACACACACACGTGTGTGTGTGCGTGTGTGTGCATGCACGTACGACGTTCGCAGTACATCTGGTAACATTGAGTTCCTTCTTGCTTTCGTTAAAATAATCACTCAGATCGATAGATACATATTTTAACATGTTTGTTTGCGTTTCACATATTTTTGTAGTGTGGTAAATTTTAAATATTTTTGGCATGTAGACGTACGTCAATAACTGAACAGAAAAGCGACCCTAAACGACTTCTAAGCAACATTCAAATTAAAAGTACAAATTGAATTAACAATAAAATCTATAATTTTTATTAATTCGACCATTTTAAAATATCCCCGAGGAAAGAAAAGAAAAGAAATGAAAAGCTAATCGAATAAAAGAAAAGCGATGTGCAGGTAGTATGACGGGTATCAGCGCTGAAAATGAAGTCGATGAGCCGAGTTCAAAATCTAGGCTATACTGTTGCGTTTACTTTCGCACTAATGCTCTTGAAAAACCCATGAATCCATTTCTTTTCTGTCCCCACCCGACCAGCTATGTTTTAAACAATGTGATCGACTGGGCCCTCCTGTAACCATTTTTTTTTAAAGAGAAATTCCGAAATTGTGGAAAAGGCAACTGGAAACCACTCCAATTCACAGATAATAAAGAAAAGGAAATTGTGAAGTGTCATGATCGTCTACGTCTTGGCATTAAAAAAAAAGAATGAAATTGTTTTACATATAAAAATAAAACAAAACGAAGGATAGAAATAAAAACGACAAAATTCCTAACCAGTAATTTCAAATATAGTCGGGTAGGCTAACATGCACACATCCATCATAGATCACCCGGTTTTGATTCCCAAAATCTGGTCACTTTTCTTTTCGAAGAAAAAATGAGAAGATGGAGCATATGTTTTACTGACTATCACTTCTTCCTATTTTTTTTTTTTTTTTTTTTTACACCAGAGTGGCCGCTGAGTAAATGGGCCATGACGATGCGAGAGAACAAGTTGAAATTTAGATCGCCTCTTGGCCAGCTGTCTCTCGATCTCTTTTCTCTCTTTTCGCTCTCTCTCTCTGTGTATGTGTGTGTGCGCGCGCGTATGTGTGTGTGTGTGAGTGTGTTCATGCATGTAGAGAATGGTGTGAATATGTGAGTCTTTTTACTTGCCCGCTGTGATCTCTTTTACCCGAACCCGCACCTCCCGCGTAAGGTTAACGACTTTTGAAGAGAAACACAGCCGGACCTTTTGATGCCTATTTCGTTAACTTTTTGTTTGTCTGAGCAACACACACTTCATCTACACCCTCCCGACACACACACACACACACTATCTATCTATCTATCTATCTATCTATCTATCTATCTATCTATTTGTTTGTCACATACACACGTTACCTTTTCGTTTATTCCTTTCACAGTCGCAACTTATCTACATTCAAACTTCTGCACATAATGTTCTCTTGCAAATTTGTTTGTTATCAGCATTGTTCATATTTCATAGTCCCAATTTAACATGTAATTTTTAGTTTCAGTTTTGAAAATTCAATTATTTACAGAGCGATTTATAAATGCAAGTCTTTCTTCGTAATTTTTAATATCAAAAATCTTTTTTGGGATACTTATTTAAATTTTACAATAAAATTATAATTTTATGCCAGTATCAGTAACTTCTTAAATTTGTTAATTATTTAACCTTTGTTGGTAAAAAAGATGGAATTGATTCAAAGCTGAACAACAGTTTTCGTTCGGATATGAACAAGAAATTCTGTTTTCTGCTCAATCATTCATTTATTAGCTTATCTTCAGTACAATCATTTACTCAAGACCTAAGGTAAGGTAAGGACAGTACACACACACACATGTTCGTGTGTGTGCGCGCGCACGTGCGTGCGTGCGTGTGTGTGTGTTCTGCTCGCACAAATTCTGATGTTAAGTGGTACTTAAAGTGTAAGCAGTTTATATTTTCTTCACATTGAAAATATTCTCCAAAGCTGATGAACAGTTCCACATAGAGCACTATTCTGAATCTCTCTTGTAAACAGGGTCTGCCAAGGATTTTATGTTCTTGTCTCTACCTTTTTCATATCGTATCTAAATTTCTACTTTTTTTTCCAATTTCAAGATCCTTATATTTATTTATTTTGTCATTATTTAACATATATATTTTTAGTTGGTGGCACTGCCATATCTAAAGAAAGCATTATTATTATTATTATTATTATTATTATTATTATTATTATTATTATTATTATTATTATTATTATTATTATTTCTTTTGATTTATTATATTTATTATTATTATTATTATTATTATTATTATTATTATTATTATTATTATTATTATTATTATTATTATTATCATCATCATCATCATCACCATCATCATTATTTGTTCTCTCTGAATTATTACACTCGTCGTATCTGGTGACTTATACGGAAGATCAAGTGACAGTAAGCTCCAGCATCACACTAAATTCGAGCTATTTATTCTTAATGTTGTTGTTGTTGTTGTTGTTGTTGTTGTCGTTAGTGAAAATAAAGGATGACTTGCTCTTTTCACTTTTACATGAGATTTTATTTTACAAGTTTATATCTGCAAAACCCGATACATTTTGATTTTTGAACAGATTTGGATATTGTGCTCATTCGAACTGACTCTAATTTTATATCCTAATTCTTATTGTTCAGAGTTTTGTTTTTCTTCCTTAATGTCTGCTGACTATGTTGACACATTGAACCGAGTCCACCCCTTTCGATCTGGCGCTACGATAAGGGTGTGATGGATTTATTTAATTGATACTGTTTTTTAATATGTGAGCAATGCCTCGGACTTCTTGTATTTTGAAGTTGCCAGTGATTTTCTTGGTATATTTTTTTTTTCCTGTCCTTTTTTTGACCAGACCGTGAGTAACTATTTGCTACTGCTACTGTTATTGGTTCTCATGTCCCATTTTATTACTGTTTATAAATTGTTCCATTTTTTACGCTGATTTTAACGATTTAAAAGGATTTCGAGATTGGTATTTTCCTAGTCTGAAGTAATAATGACCTCAAATCTTTCTATCCGCTCTGCTACTCACTGAGCCACACTTTAAGGGATTGTTTTGAGACAAGTATTTAAATATACTTTTTTATACTCGTTAAAGGACAGAACATGATAATGCAAACAATGTATTCCGATGATTCAATTATACAGTAATTTGATCAATCAAGCTAATTATGTTTCTTAATTAAATATCGATCAAAATGTTTCTTTGAATATTATATGGATGAGATGAAAGCAAAAATACTGATCGGTTTTTCTTTTAAAAAATATGTAGTGGAACAAGAAGGTGATGCTTATGTTATTCTGAGTTAAGGAGAATAAAAAAACTGGCACAGAAAATATCATATAGATGTCTATTGTGTGTAATTCGCTAAATTGTATTGTTTTTATAACATGAACTTTTATAACAATAAATGGATTACATAGAATTATAAATGAATTACTGTTTATTTATGCATCCACAAACACACTCTTTCTCACGCACATACGCATATATATATATATATATATATATATATACGACGGGGGGTAATGGATAGATGTTTTATTTTGTTATTGATATATATATATATATATATATATATATATATATATATATATATATATATATATATATATATATATATTATGTTCGTGCTTTAAGGCTATCAATAAAAATCTATATTCATGTTATTGTTTTTGTTTGCGATAACTAGTTAGATAACTCGACGTCAGTTTCATTTTAAAAGAATTGATAATTCGATCTCTGATATAACTCATAAAGAATTCAATTTGAGAATTAATAAAAAAAAAATTATCAAGATTTCTTGGTATGATTTAATACAGTCGACAATATTTCGTTAAAAATATGTTTTTAGTTACAAACATTACCTGCTTGCAAAATAAGTTTAGTTACCGAACATAACTTAAAAAACAAAACCTTAAACCAGATATTGAAATGCTGCTGCTGCTGCTGTTGTTGTTGTTATTGTTATTGTTGTTGTTGTTGTTGTTGTTGTTGTTGTTATTATTATTATTATTATTATTATTATTATTATTATTATTATTATTATTATTATTATTATTCAAAGATCATTTGATGTTTGAATATATTTAATATTTTTGTAGGACCAAGTAAAAACACAAACTTAGTTAAATATAAATTATATAAAAATAAATACAAATTGTATAAAATAATAATAATAATAATAATAAATCTTAACTAAATATAAATTATATAAAAATAAATATAAATTGTATAAAATAATAATAATAATAATAATAATAATAATAATAAATCTTAGCTAAATATAAATTATATAAAAATAAATATAAATTGTATAAAATAATAATAATAATAATAATAATAATAATAATAATAATAATAATAATAATAAATCTTAGCTAAATATAAATTATAAAAAATATACAAGTAAAATTTGCCAGTCATCTTTAATAGGGTGCAATTTAAAATGTTTATATGAAAATATTTATGACGGAAGAATAATTGCCATAAATCTATCACAAAATGTGAATATTTAAAAGTTGATGAGAATGAAGCGCCAAATGGTTTCAGACATTTTGAATTTTTGCAAAATGATTGTAAAAAGAGGAAGTGATATGGAAAAGTTGTTGCTTACGTAAAAAACAAAGAAAGTTTTTCCTTAATAACCAGAAACAGTTTTTCATTCAATGTAGTGCTTTGTAAAAATAAGAGATTATATGTTTTGCTATTAGAAAACTTTTGACTTTAAAAAGCATAAATCTGTTCCAAAACATGATATATATATATATATATATATATATATATATATATATATATATATATATATGTGTGTGTGTGTGTATGTGTGTGTGTGTGTATTTCTTGCTATTCTTCCTAAACTGGACAAGAATTAAACTAAGAAGTTTGGATCAGAGAACAGAAAAATTTATGTCCATATGTAATAGTTTATATTATGTTAAAATTATGTCGACCTTATCGGAGGATTGGAAAATGTAAATATTTACTTAAAGGACAAAATTTGATTATCTCCATGAAAACAGACATTTTTTTATTGAAGAGCAGGAAAGAAAGAAAAAGCAAGAAAAGTTTATTATTACTGTAAATGACAAATCGAAAAAAAATGGTAAAAAATGCTGATCGGTTTTCGTTTCTCACTCTCCAGAGTTCCATCGACGAATTAAAACAGATGTGCACAGAGACTAAAAAAGGAAAAAATTCTTAATGATGGTAAGGTACACCTGTATTAATAATATTCCAATATATGCATATAAATCATATCCTAGTCAGTTATGTGCCATGCGTGATACATGTTTAGGTGGTTATGTATCTTTCGATACTTGATTGACGAGACAGATTTTTTTTTTCTCACATTAGGTTGCCATTTCTTTTTGCGGTAGACCATTTGCCATCCAAGGCTATAAAACCTGGTCTGTTCTGCTATTTACCCGTAGCTGGAGGGAAAAGTAGAGAATTCATACCTTTCCCAAGGATATTAGCACGTAAGTGAATGTAATGGATTCGATTGGAATTCGAATTCAGCTCTCCGATTCCTCAATCCGAGACGCTATCCGTCTTAAGTAAATCAAATTGAGATCCATAAGCCACTCCTATTTACAGACAGGAAGCTGTAATGTATGTGTCTATATCCTATGCTCATTAAGAACGTTTTTCCTTTTTTAGTTGCTGTTTTAATTTCTCGATCGAACTCTGAAGATTGAAGAATGAAAATCGGTCAGCCTTTTTTTCGAGTTGTCATTTAGGGTAATTATATTTTTAGCCATAATTGGAATTTTGTAGTTTTACCCATCATTATTGGTGATACGTTTAGTAAAACAATGTTGAAGGAGGAATAGTACTAGTCAAAATCGATTCGTCTATCGAAGGACTTGAGAACTTTCACAAAATTAAAAAATAATTATGACAAGCAAAATTTACAATAGCACTTACGACAAAAATAAAACTCTAAATGGAGAAGCTGCTAGTAGGTACAAAAAATCACTGACATTCCAGAAGATAAAGAAAAATAATTGCAAACATAATAATATGGTTGCGCAGAGGACACTTGAAAAGCGTGGCTGAATTTATTAATGGCGGTCCAGAACAAGTTTTTGTTTATCAAAACCTACTCTAATAAAGCCACGATAAACAAGATTCAGCAGAATAATGAATGAAGATGAAAGCGTCAGTCATATAATAAACAGTTGCAGTTGAATAGCACATAAGAAATACAAAAATAGTAGGTATGATTGGAGGAGTAATAAAATCCACTTGCATATAACTGTTTATAAAAATGCAAATCAGAAACAGACCTAGAGAAAAATATAAATTTCTATGAGATACTAAAAGTTAAACGGATCATCAAATGCAGACAAGAAGATCAGTTCTATTCATTGCAAAAAATAAAATTAGATAGTGAATATCGCTGTTCTGTCAAAGTAAAAATGAAAGACCATGAAAACTGAGAAAATATTGACTTTCTTAAACAATTAACAAAGGCTGTGGAAGATAAAATGTTACAAATTTGAACCATTATTATTGGCCCGCCTCAAACAATCTCGCAGAGTGTTAAAGGGAAATGGAGAGACTTTCTATTACTTGATCTTTCATGAAAGCCACTAGATATTTATTGGCGTGAAATCTCAACAACAGTGACAATAATAATAATAATAATTATAATAATAATAATAATAAATTCCCTGTTGCTACACGAGATATGATTAGAGGTGTTACCATCTACATGTTTTGCCTTGGTTAATTAAGGTGTGCTACAGTAAATATCCCGTTCGGTATTTGAATGAGTTGCTTGACCTTAACCGGTCATCTCTGTTCATGAGCCGGAGCAGTGGGTGTAGCATCATAGTCGAGGTTGCCAAGACTACTTGGAAGTCACATCTAGTTAACTGGGAAGACCGATTGGGTTAACCGCCCAGAATTTATTTATAACTGCAGGGTTATTCACTGCTTTTATCAAAACCTGTCAGTATATCACGAGCACTTGTCTGCGAGGCATGTACTAGGTATACTCTTTTCAGATTGGATAATGTATTGGGCTTCATATATTTGTACTTCATAGTCACTCTTTTGGCGTGTTGCTCTCTCACTTAATAATAATAATAATAATAATAATAATAATAATAATAATAATAATAATAAAACTTTTATCTATAAATTGCAATGATAAACTTCTTAAAAAAGAAAAAAGAAAACAAGAAGTGTATTTTAAAAATATCATCATCAGAAATCGTTACTAGGAGCATTAACTCTTTACCTGCCCATGACATTTGGTAAATCGAAAAATGCCAACGATTAAGGCAGAACCAGATCATGGCACCATCCTGACCGAAAGGCAGACAGAATTAGATTAACTGATCAGACTGAAAAATCGAGTTCTACCTATGCCTTCTTTGTTGCTCCCTATGTGATAACTTGTATTAGGTTGGTGCAAAAATAATGACGTAATAATGTCGTTTTTTGACGTATTTTTTAACGTCAAAAACGACATTATTACGTCATTATTTTTGCACCAACCTAATAGAACCAGTGAAAACATTCAGTTTTTGTACTTAAATTTTCTGATAAACATTTCACTGTTTTCCGATTTTCATTTTCTCATGACTCTTAATTCTTAAATTAATGACTAAATTATTTTCTTGCACGGTTCACGACTATAAAAGACCCGTAGAAATTCCCTTTTTGCATCATTAAATATTTGAGCTTAACAACTTTAACAAATATTGCAATAACAATCATAAGTATGAATGTAGGTCATTATTTAAAGAAGTAAGAGGGTACAAATGAAAAGATTCAAAATTTGCAAGGTTTTCCATTTCACTGAAACAAATGTTAAATGCATGAGAACGTTAACGCCTTCTCTATTTCCCCTTGTTTTCTTTCTTCTTGTTATGTATGCCTTCTTTTTCTCACTAAATACGAACAGCGTCTATGATATTTCTTTTTTCCACCGTCTTTCCACGTAATCAAAACGGGATGGTTTATTACTCATATAAAATAACGCACGTGCTAAGTTACTAATGGTGGAACACGTAAAATAATAATATGATTATAAATAACCGAAAATATGAAATTTTATCAAAAGAATGTTTGCACTTTGTAATTTGCATCGTTTTTATTGTATTTTTTCAGTACCCGGATGTGTTGTAAATCCTTTAAATTTCCCACTGAATAGGAACCATTTTTGAACAGACGTCACGTTACGAGTTCCCTAACCCATTAAAATCATAGAGACCACACATACTGCAACCATAACATTACTGGTGCTTTTAGGACAAGATAACCTGACGGAGCCCATCCCTCTTCTGTCTGATTTTGAATTAAGAGTTTTCCTTCTCCTAAATGAGTTGCCACCTCAAGATAAGTTGAGTCAGCCATACATTTAATCCATAGCTGAGCGGTAGAAGGAAAGAGATGGATACATATCTTTCCCCAAAGATATTTGTGTAAAAGTAAAGGTAACAAATGGAATTCGAACTCGGTTCGCCTAGGCGTTAAACTTACTCCCTGTAAGACATAAATAGCGTTAAATATATACTTTGAAAAATGAACTTGAAGCCGACAAATTAACGATTTAAAGGAAAACTATATTTTAAGACTTAAATTGGGAACAGACATAGCTTTGGCTTAGTCTATTGCACAATGAAAGTTTACATTCGCGCACTTGTAAAATCCACAAAAATTAAACCTTAAAAATAATTTTACCGTATTCAGGTTTTCAAAGAGATTTGTTTGTTATTGTCTTGTTTTTATTTAGTTCATTTTCTATTTGACTTTCGATTTGCAAAGTTTTTTTTTTTTTAAACCTCATCCGTTAATCACATCATAGAAAACATATTTGATTTAGGAGGGGAAGATATAAGAACAAACATTATCATTCCCATTCGATAGATAAGTAGGTAAATCAATAAGTCGGTAGCCTAATGATGAAAAGAAAGCAACAGATATTTATTTCCTAACATAAGTGCATTACGAAAGAAAAAATATGAATTCATCGCTGAATATTAGTCATTTTTTACAGTGAAAATTTCAGATCAAAATGTATACGTACAAGGCCACGGAATTATCGGTCCACTATCATATTTACATCACTTGGAAGAAAGAAGAACTTCCTAACTATTTTCTGTATATGCAAATTCATATATAATATACAGTCTAAGTTTGAATCGCCATTCATAAAATGTCGTACCTTTAGAAAAAAAGTTAATTTATCATTCCAATATCAAGTGAACAGGAAAACATTTTTCAGGATTCAATGTTTCATATGAACACATTCACTTGCAAAATTCTCTCTAAGAATTCGTTCAGGAATCACTTTTAACGAGCTCTTCCTGAAATATAAACAATTATTAAGTATGTTTATTAAATATATGCATTCTGACCTATCAGTCTGTCTATCTACCTATCTATGTATCTGCTGTGCTTATGTATGCCTTTTTGGGTAGTACACGTACCACATATGCATATATATATATATATATATATATATATATATATATATATATATATATATATATATATATATATGTCTGATCCGAAGTTAGAGACCAGCAAGGTTGTTGCTTGTCAAAAAAATAAATAAGTCGTTCAGGTTATTTTCAGGAGATAACGCTTTTAAGGTAAGCAGTTTTTGTCAGTAAAGTGCTGAATATCAAGAGCTATATTAGAAGTGAACGTTTAATTTTATGCAATAGTTTAAATCTATCTCAAAAGCTGTTAATAGATAATTCATATCTCTTTAAACTTTTACCCAATATACGGCCTTGGATCAGCTTCATCTCGACTTAGTAATCAATCTACCTATGTATGAAGCTATTTCTCCACATCTGTGTGTGTGTGCGCGTGTGCGTGTGTGTGTCGATATGTAAGTGTTGCTTTGTGCGCGTGTGCAAGCAAGCATGAGATACTTATCCTGAAGAGGTCTAAATGTATATCTGGATTTAAATATAAAGACATATTTGTCGATGTCTTTCAAACATTGCATTTGTTTCATTTTTACATTTGTCCGTTTAGGAAATCCAAATATTTTTTAAACTGATTTAAACTGCTTAAAATATATTAAAAAAGCGAAATATATCCAAGGTAGCAAGCACTAAACGATTGAAGTGCATGCATGAACGCATAGAATCAACCAGGCATGCGCTCTCTCGACCATATATATATATATATATATATATATATATATATATATATATATATATATATTAGAAAGAGACGAGAAAGAGGTATGTTTCATGAGACATAGGTTTTTGAAAAGTTTGAAGTCAAATAGATTTTTTAATGAAAATGTATTTATGTGTTGGGATATATATATATATATATATATATATATATATATATATATATATATATATATATATATATATATATATATATATAACGATTTATGGCGCATTTATGTACACATAGATAGATAGATAGATTTGTTTATAGCGTTTGGGTATGTTAATGCATGTTTTTCTGTTTATGCATACACATGGGTTTTGGAATTCGTGAATTTGTGTTAGCAGAAATATACCATATAATCACATACACTATATATATATATATATATATATATATATATATATATATATATATATATATATATATATATGTATATATATATACATGTATATATATATATATGCGTGTGTGTGTGTGTGTTTAAGTGTGCGTGTGCGTACTGAAAAATTCTTGGCCCTACCAAGACACTCTTGAAAAAAATATGATGTTTGGATACTGGGTCAAAATTTGGCCAGTGGGTCGGGCCGAGAACTTTTCATCGCCAAGTATGTATATCTTCAAACCAGAACACCCACGAATGGCTATTTCTTGAAAATAAATGGATATCTGCCTGTATTCGTAAATACTGTAAAGAAACGCTACGTTCATGATAGAAATATCTATATCGAAAGCAGAATGTAACGGTTTTGCTTTTAATATATATATGTATATATGTCAATAAAAAGCAAGATTTGGAATAATCATTTTATCATAATTAAAAAAAAAATTGATATATTCATATTTATTTATTATTTATGTATTACGAAACTTTATGAATTTTAATTATTTGTTTTGTGTACATAACTCTTAAACAGTTTTCGGTTGAATTTGCATTTTTATATAAAATTTGTTGACCAGATTTGCTATTTTCCTATCCAAAATTCCTAGAATTTGAAAGAAAATGGCCTGTCTGTTGATTTATCAAGTTACCCAATAATTTCTCGTGTCTCGCCGAATATATTTGGCACACATCATGCATTCCAACTAGAAAATATAGAATTTCGTTTTCTATCAGATCTGTGAGTAAACGATATATATTTTTTTTTTTTTTTTTTTTTTTTTTATATGAAGAACAATTTAAGGGCGGGGAAATTTTAACAAAGTAGAAAAAGTTTTTGCGTGATGTGTTTCAACCTCTAGGACTTTATGGAGCTAAAACTGATGTGACTACACATGCTCCCGAATGAAAGAGAGATGCTTAGAATTTTAAATTTATTTTATATATATATATATATATATATATATATATATATATATATATATATATATTATATATATATATAATACGTATGTATATGCGCACGCGTGTGTGTGTGTTGAAGTATATTATCTCTAACCGATTTAATTTAGTTTTTTGTTTGTTTTTATCACCTTTGTTATTAAATATCCCACATTGTGATAATAAAAGATCTGCCAATACACACATGTATGCGAACATACATATTTATATCTGTTTATCGGTCTTTATATATATATATATATATATATATATATATATATATATATATATATATATATATATATAAAGAAATATAGTCTTAAGGTGTGCTATGTTTATGGAATAAAGTGCTCAATATCAGAGATAGAGCGTGATATATATATATATATATATATATATATATATATATATATATATATATATATATATATATGTTAGGTAATTCATGCAAAATCCGCGAAGCTCAGTGTAGGAACAGATTTAAGAGAGAGACAAACAGACAGGCAGACAGAGAGAGAGCGACAGACAGAAAGGAAGGAAGGGGGAGAGAGAGAGAGATAGAAAGGAAGGAAGGGAGAGAAAGAAAGAAAGACTAACAAATACACACGAACATCATACGCACACAAATGAACTCTATTATTTTTTGGCATATCCTGTCTTTGTTTTTCTTTAATCAAGATTTTTTTTTTTTTGCCCCAAAGATAGCTGGAGCAACGCCAGTAAAGTTCTTAAATGGAATCATGGTGACAAATCTTTATTAGAAATCTTGACACTGATGATCGGGCAGGCGTACTAGAAACATTTTTAAAACTACTGTGCAAACCTCATATATGTAATGTTACAGTTGACAACGAGATGACCTTTGAAAAGGTTCACAATTCATAAAATTATCTAAAATTATAAAATAAAACCACATATGGATGATATAGTTACAATGGGGTCATTATTTTTTCTGTAAACAATATTAGAAAGAAATTTTATAAAATGTAGCAACCACAACTATATATAAATATATATATATATATATATATATATATATATATATATATATATAATGACGTATATTGAGTCATTTTCTTTTATGCATGTATTATCGAATGTAAAAGAATATTTTTATTCAAAATGTAACCATTTTCCATTTTCTATTATATTGAACAATACCTATATATTTATAAATTATAATACAAGAAAATTAATGACAAGGTGAAAAAAAATTCATGATACGCGTTTTATCCTTTCAGAATTCATTGGATTACATTGATGTTTATTTTCATGTAACAAAACATGCACACGAAAGAGGGGGAATGCTGAAATTTTTAAATTTTAAGTTTAATTTTAGACCAGATAATTTCATTTTTCCCTTATATATATATATATATATATATATATATATATATATATATATATATATATATATGTACATATACGTATAGCATATATTCGCGGTACTTATTGAAAAGTGCTCAATAGCAGTGATAGAGCTAACAATCCATATAAGAATAAAGATAAAAGGAAAACTTTGTTTGCCAACAATCTTCGTTCTTTGATAGACTTTATGAAGGCAAATGTAAAGATTGTATTTTCTAACATATATTTATAAACAGAAGTAAAAACATAATTTGTTTTTCAAAATTTTTTAATTTAAGAACGTTCAAAAAATCTTAAAGCTGTGAAAATGCATTAAACTATGAAGGACGTTAAGTTATGTAATTTAATGTTTGATAAAGAAATGTTTTCCTTTTGTCTTTATTCATATTCTCTTTTTACAGATATACTTTAAATATATCTGAATATTTGTACACATACACAAACATACGCATACACACACACACACACACACATATATATATATATATATATATATATATATATATATATATATATATATATATATATATATATCAGGTATAAAAAGAAAACACTCACATTAGAGGGGATATATATTTAGCGAGATTTATTAGTCCAAAGTATATAAATACTTCATGTAAAAAGTTAATTATTTTCCTCTCATAGTATATGCAGAAATTATATATACCCTCTATAATTTTTTATGGTATATTTTTTGTAACATAATTTGAACTAGAAGATATTGAAAGTTATCTGCCAAATTATTTGGGAATCAGTAAATTATCTATGACATTTATTCTTCCTGGTAAAATATTGGAATTTATACGAGGAACTGTTAAAAAATGTCAACACGGTCCACTTTATAAAATTAGTATCCTAATACTCAGTTTCTGAAGTGAATCAGGCCGAAAACTTTTCAAACTTTATCATTATAAGAGTTATTTTATTATCTGTATTTCTTATTAATATTATAATATTTTTTTCCGTTAATGTTTATTACTAAAACCAACTTCGGGTTATTTTCTCGAAAACTAAATTGATACCGCTTCCTCTGTTATTACTAAGATTAAAGTACGAAAGAAAATGTGCTTGATTTATTAAACCAATCTTTCAAGTGAAAAAATTATGCTTAGAGAATCAACTTTAAAAAATCCTGAATTGTACCAAAATTCAAATAATACCGACTTTTAATACTCGTAGGAAGTAGAGTGACATCTGTCTTTTTTAATCAATTCACCCCAAGCAAGGCGATGATGCCACTAAGATGCAAGAGATTACTGGGAGTGAAATAGAATAAGAAGACTTTAGAAGGAATTGGAAAACCTAATCCTATACAGGAAACAAGGTATAAACTGTTATTGCCGGGAACAGCCATAAGAGAGCGTGTTTTCACCCAGTGAGGATCAAATTTGTTAATGGTTTGTATGACTATTTGTTGATAAAGCCTTGTTCATCATTTACCTTACTCTGAAGGAGATTCCTCTATTTTATGTTTTCTAGACGATCTATTTCTATCGAACATTCACTCAATAAAATTTGAACTTGTAAATAAACGTATAATTTCCATTCATACAGTAATATGAATGAATGTGCGTTTCTATGCATCAATGCAAGACTGTTACTGTGTGAACTTTGGATTTTCTGATTGCGCATGCGTATGAGTCAGTGTGAAACTGGTAAGAAGGTGTAGCAAAAAAAGTGTTTAAAAAATGGACGATTAATGTTTCAGCTTATCTTTCTACCTATTTAATATAAATAACAAGAACCAACATTTGTTTTTACCTGTCGTCTGCTAAGTCAGCAGCTGTCATTGTAATAATAATAATAATAATAAAGCAAAGAAAAATAATTAACAGAAAGAAATGCAAAACACATATACACATATGTATATGTACGAGCAGACGTACACACATACAAACTTACACACACACAAATGTATGCTTTTATATACATACATATATACATACATATATACATATGTATATACATATATATATAGATACATAACATATACATATATAGAGATACATATACATATGTACATAGTGAGATATATATATATATATATATATATATATATATATATATATATATATATATATGCAAGTAAACATACATACATACACATATATATTTCTTTAGTAGGAACCTCAATCTCTATGGTGGTAGACATTAATTTCACTGTTTAAAAAACAGATATGTCTACTGAAACACGTGTACCCTCGAAATATTACATTTATATATACTGATGTTAATTGTAATTAATCGCTTAAAAATATCAACACAAAAATAATCTAAATCAAAAAATACCAAGAATAAATTTCACTCAATCAAATAGATTTGAATGGTTTTTAAACAGTCAGTTGCGGTGAAGATTTGCGAAGAAAGGTGTTAAAATAACCTTTTCATTTTTCTTTATGAACGATATACGATAACAAAATCGATGAAATGTATAAACCTATGAATCTGTACAGACACATGTGAAATTAGGTGTGTATATGTGAATAATATTTTAATAAAACTTATATATGTGTGTATTCATGCGTTTTTATTTTCTATAAGAATACATAAGACGCAGATAGATAGATAGATAGATAGATAGATAGATAGATAGATAGATAGATAGAACGTGTTTAAGATTATTGAAATAAAATACGTTATTGTTAGCGTTAACGGTGATTTCAAACATATGGTTCTATTGAAAATGATGAGACAAAGTGGAATTATTTTATCAAAGATGCGTTACGCCGAAGAAAGCTTATGCTTTTTTTGGCATCATCAGTTTGGCTAAAAGAAAGACAAAATTATGACGAAAATGTCTTGGTATCTCTGAGAATAAGTGGGTATCGTAAATCAAATTAATTATACTAGCTTGTCGCTTCCAGATTTGAAGAAAGTATATATGCCTCTGTGCTTGTTTGTTTTATCTGTGTATTAGAAACGTTTGGTATTGTAGGATTTTAATTCAGGGACAATTTATTATTTTTTGCATTGTGTGTGTGTATGTATATATGTTTAGGTGTGTGTGTATGTATATATATATATGTATATATATATATATATATACATATATTAGGTTGGTGCAAAAATAATTTCGTTTTCTAACATATGTGAGAAAACGAAATTATTTTTGCACCAACCTAATATATATATATATATATATATATATATATATATATATATATATATATATATATATATATATATATATCCGCGCACATACATACATACATACACTGTTATAAGTGTGTGTACATTTACATCCACCAAGACATATACATGTAATTGTATTCGATCCCTTTTTATTTTTCATACTTGTACATACATGTACATATAATAGTTCTATTTGAATATATTTTGGGATAAAAGCTAAGTCATTTTGGGATATATAACTCAAGTTTTTTTTATTCTTCTGCAATGCGTTTAGGTCTGTAAATTATTAGACAATGTTTTTAGCGGTGCATCCGTCTATATACGAGCTTAGTTGAAAACATTTCCTTTCGTCCGTTTTGATGTGATAATATGCCGGACTTTTTTGAGTGTGTTTGTGAATGTTGAAAGTTCATATGTAAAGCAGCTGTCAGTGTATGTGTAAAATAATAGTATATAAATATATAAACGCTACTATATGAATGTGTTTCTGTTTTGAATGACTATGAACACACACATGTGTGTGTTCAAACGTGTGTGGTTCTTCGTTTGACTTCAATCTAGCCTGGTCTGATCGGATGAGATGGGCCAGCCTTCGACTTGCAAATATCGGGTCAATCCCCATAGTTTGAGAAAACGAATCAATAACATCACGTTGATCTAGTCTCAGCTAAACGGAGGTTCGTTTAAGACCGGCAAAATCGGCGAGTAGAAATCGATTCGACAAAATACTTGAAAACACACACACACACACATACATACATACATACATACATACATATATATATATATATATATATATATATATATATATATATATATATATATATATATATAAATTGTATTTGAACGTATGTGTTGAAAATCATTCATGCTCTTATTCCATTAGCCGTGTTGTCGACCTTCCTATTATATATTTGTGTGTACATTGGACTGTCTACACATATACGTAGTTATATATAATACGGTATTTGAAAATACCCATGTATCTGTCATTTCTCTAGGTGTATATGCACGATTGTATGTCAATGTTTGTGTTCGATTATGAACACACGTGTGTCTGTATGCCTATATTTGTATGTGTGTGTCTGTATGTATATGAATGTATCATTTAATGTTTTTTGGTGGGGCATTTAATGCGTGTACTTTAATGCCTTTCTCTGTGTGTGTGTGTGTGTGTGTGTGTGTGTGTGTGTCCATGTGCGTGCTCAGGCAGCCGTGACGGAACGTGTATAAGGGCTTAGTAATGTATTTATACAAATCTGAGTTGATTATTTTTTTTCCTTTTTCTCCTTTCTTTACAAATAAATAATACAGCGTATGAATTTTCTCTCTAGTTTATGTATTTATTCATGTATCTATTCATTGCTCTGAAATCAAAGAAAAAAATTTTAAACTTTAATCCGGTCAAATATGCGGAACTATATTCACTTGAGAATGAAATCTTAGACCGAACAAAAATAGTCTAAGTTCGCTCCTTACGTAAACAGGCCCTTAAGCTGACACACACACATATAGTAACCATAGAGGGAGAAAAAGAGAAAGAGAAAGAAAGAGAGAAGGGGAGAGAGACAGCTCAGACTCATGCACACAGACACACAAACAAAAAGAATAAGAAAATAAAATGAATATTTTTACTTGAAATACATATGGTTTATATGCGTACAATAATAGGCGTTTTTTGTTTTTAGACTGGACATTTAAAGTAGAAACACATAGGTTCCTAATATATGAAGGGGGACGTTTATTTTATTTTTTTAATTTCTTATTTATTTAGTTTTTGTTGGGGTGGGGGTGTTCTTGAACCGCGTCTGGTCTTATAAAGTAAAGAGCACACCGTTTATTAATTTTGAACTATTTGACCAATTCAATGATTTCACCCTTCCCCATTTTATTAAAACTTCCCGTTTATTGCGTAGTGGGGAAAATTCTGACCACCGATTATTAAGAACCTCTTTATTAGGCATACAAGAAAAATAGTTTAATTTTTTTAATTCACTTTCTTCATGAACTAACAAGTTTAACGAGCTTTCGCACTTCAATGGCTAGACGAGAAACTAATATACCAGGACGATCATAAGAATTTAGTTGCGTGAGAAATGTCTATAAATTTCTAAAACTTGAGATATTTTTTTTATTATTCAGAACTATTTTTTCTTTACTATTTTTTTTTTTTTTTTTTAAATTCCAAAATTTAATCTCTCAACTTGTATTTTCCGCTAATTGTCCATTCAAATAGCGACCGTTTTGTTGTGGTTTAAATTTCTAGTCGAAGTAAAAAATAAGTTTGGCCTAAAAACTATAATTATTTCATAACAATATTAAGATCTGCATTTTGAAATCAGTCATACACTGGCTTTATGGGCTGCCGGTGATCAATTTATGTTCACCGGCAGCCAATAAAGCCAGTGAATGACTGGCTTTATAAGTGGTAGCTTTTTGATAAAATCAAAACCTTTCGATTGAGAAAGCCTCTAAAGTTGACAGAGTAATAATAGAAAGCATACCTATATATGTATGATTAATGGTAAATAACCAGGTATACACACATATATATATATATATATATATATATATATATATATATATATATATATATATATATATATATATAAGAATCAGGCGATTTTTTTTGTTGTATTTTTATTTTTTTTTCATGGTAGAGAAACAATATATGTCAATTTAGAAAAGTTAATATTTCCATGCATAATTTACAAAATATTATTTATTAGATTATGACAAAAGGGACCACTAATTCTGTATCCAGTAATACTATTATTATTGTTATTATTATTATTATTATTATTATTATTATTATCATTATTATTATGACTCTAAAACAGAAAAACTTGAGAGGCGATTTAAAAAATGGAATTCAGAAATCCGTATTATTGTAACAAATACATTCTGTTTATGTATGCCTATGTATATATGTCTGTATATATGAGCAGAAACAAGAGCTATTTTTGAAGGTTTCAAAGAAGAATTTATTTTCTATTGATTCTTTTAATGAAATCAAATTCAGGGATTTGTATTCTTAGCTTGCTTCAGCGGTTTTCCACTTATGTATGGTAAAGCTGGCCTCACTTTCCTTCCTTTCAGCATAGTGCTTCGATCGGCATTACTTTTGGATCGTTTGCAGTGACATACCGAAAAACAATTCGTGAGAACAGAAAAATGAAATAAATCTTCCAAACTTTAGGAAATCCGATTTTCTGTAAAGATTCCAGCAACACAACACACGTTATAATTACTGAGAAACAAGGAATATGTAAAAACACTATTAAATTTATTATTTATTTTTATTTACTCCGATTAAAACATAACATTCATCTCGCATGATATATTATCTCAGCATGCACAATCCTACAGAAAAACCTTATTTAAATACATATTTGCGAGAGGATGATGAGATTTGTGTACACACACACATATGTAAAGTCCAAAATTCATATATGCATATATATATATATATATATATATATATATATATATATATATATATATATGATACATATATTTATGTGTATGCGTGTGTGTATACATGTTCGTATATAATTATAAGAATATTTGTATTAAATATCTCGTATCGTGTGTATAGTGTTATAGGGGTGTGTCTTTGAATATATCTCTCCCAACATGCCTGTGTATATTGTGTACACTTTAAAAAATGTTAATAGATAACAAAACTTTTTCACTGAGTGTACATGTGTGGATGTTGCAGACTATACAGTGTATGATGGTAGAAATATTATTAAAAACAATTCTGCATCTCCTGTACACACACACAAATACACAAACACGCACACACACATATAAATATATATTAAAATAATAACAATACTGTATCTTCTGTATACACAAAAACATATATATAAATATATTAAAATGTTGATAATATTTAATTCTATAATTATAATATACATATATATTTTTATAAAATAAGAATAATATTTAATTCTATAATTAAATTTAAGGTTTAGTTTCAGTTTTTGAAACATGGTAATTCCTGTGTAGCGATGGAACCATATTTTTAAATTAGTAAAATTATAGTATAATATATATATATATATATATATATATATATATATATATATATATATATATATATATATATATATATATATATATATATATATATATACACACACACAAGAACTGACCAAAATTCATGTTAAAAAAATAAAAAACAAATGAAAACTACAGACAAACGTTCATTGTCTCCATAAAGACATTCATTTCTGTAGTTCACTGCTACCAGCAAGCAGAAAATTATTTTTCTCTTGATGATGGCCATGTTGGCCGAAACTAGTCGCGGAATCTAAATGAAATAATAATAAAAACGAAGGAATATTAATATACAACCCAGTGTGTCTGAAGATTTTAATTTTTTAATATTTTTTATTATTATTATTATTATTATTATTATATATATATATATATATATATATATATATATATATATATATATATATAATTTTGATGAATTCGTTTATTTGTAATGCAAATCAAATTTAATTATATATATGTAGTATCTAAAATTTTATCTGAAACTTAAATTATATAATCATTTTTTAATATATACAAATATTAATGTAAGAACCTGAATATTTATTTATGAATGTATAAAGATAGTTTATACATTTAGCCGAGTCCAGTTTAAGATCAAAAGCAGAGAAACGTGATGATCCATTTTTTTTAAATTATACATGTATGTATATGTGTGTGTATTCATCATAAAAGAAAATACAATTGTAAAATATTTCAGTGGAATCATTATAAAATGTATGTGTATTACTTATATATCAAATTTATAATTATCAATATATATATATATATATATATATATATATATATATATATATATATATATATATATATATATATATATATACCCCAAATATATATATTTATATATATACATATGTGTATACCCAAAATACATATATATATATATATATATATATTTGGATATATCCCAATATATATATATATATATATATATATATATATATATATATATAAACACACTTTCTTAGGTACATTTATGTGGTTTATACTATAACTATACTGAGCGGACTATAAAGCCAGTACTCTCAAACCCTCTGTCACGATGATTTGTGACTTCATGCTAGCTCCTAAATTGTTCCATCAACCGAATTGGTATGGTTTTCAGGCACCTCACAAAGGTGACGCACGTTGGGATCGCCTCCACAGACCGATAGCGTCAAGAAGTCACCTTCGTATCAAATCGACCATAGTGAGATTCGGAATGTAAACGTTCTAACCACTCTGCCACGTTCCCACATGTATATATAACGATTCATGTCGCTTTTATGTACACTTAGATAGATAGATAGATAGATAGATAGATAGATAGATAGATAGATAGATAGATAGATAGATAGATTTGTTTATAGCGTTTGGGTATGTCAATGCATGTTTTTCTGTTTATGCATACACATGGGTTTTGGAATTCGCTCATGTCCACTAATTTGTATTAGCAGAAATATACCACATAATCACATACTATATATATATATATATATATATATATATATATATATATATATATATATATATATATATATATATACGCGCATATGTATATGTATATGAGAGTTTACTTATCTAAAAATGAATGGCATTACCATTCATTTATGTTAATTCTTATATATAAAAGCAATTCTATTCTACCCTCTCTTTTTTCAGTTTCTATATCTGCATATATATTGCTGTTATTTACTAAGTTTGGCATAAGGCTAGAAGTATAACCGCCCAGCAAGGATCGATCTCCATCGTAATGGTCAACTACATAAGATCATTTACTATTACTGCACTTTGAGGTGCTCATCTTCATATGTTTTGTTTTACACTCACAAAGGAGCAAGCATGATATCTTTCATATTACAAAAAAATGATATATAAAATACAAACAAAAATAAACAAATTATACAAATTAAAAAATCTTTTCAAAATGGTTAGTAATTATTTAATATTTGGTAACTTTATTTAAAATATTTGCTTCTCTAAATGTATCAATTGACCGTACAAAATTTTGGAAGTAAAACAAATCGTAAAATTCAAACAAATGTTATTTGTAGGTTACATACGTAAGGACCGTTAATAGTGTCCAGAAGAATATTTTTGCTGAAAGAATTAACTATGTATGTTATTTAATTTTGATAAATAATTATTTTGAAATGTTATTTATATTTGTCTGAATTGTTTCAAAAATTTATTTTTAAAGTATTTTTCTTTTAAAAACAAGTAAATTTTAATACCGCAAAATTTTCAAATTCCATGGATTTTATTTGCAATGATATTTCTAATGGAGAATTACTACTGTTCAAATTTTATTTTTCTTGGCAGCTGGAAGAAATCACAAACTATTTATTTATTTTGGTAGCTGAAGAGATCAAAACAAACTTTGCCAGTTTGATATTAATCTTCTAATGACTCTTACAAAGAATCTTTCCCACTAATGTTTTGTTAATGGTTGATTTATTAATAAATAAATTAATAATAAAAATGTTAGTCATCCTATAATTTTTAAAGTACTAGCAAACAACCAACCTCTCAGAGAACGGTATAGCAATTAGAGATACAAGCAACACAAATTATGACATCGTTAAAAACCTACCTATCAAAAGAGGTTAGGTTTTCTCAGCAACATAGCATTTTAAAAATATGCAGTAATTATCATAATAACAATATCTGAATTTTGTGCTAAGCTAAATTTGTTGCGTATATTTGTACATTTAATTAACTTTAAATTTGCCAGTTATGCAAATTAATTATGGTGCTAATAATTAAATTATGGTTACTACATTTAAATAATAATTTGTTTTTCATGATAAAATTCTCTGATATTAAGCGTTTAGGATTATTGTTATTATTCAACATTCTAAACGGAATATATTTCTGTATAAATATTTCGATTGTATTTAATTTGAAGTGAATTACGTTCTGTAATATTTTCTTGTGTGTTTAAAGTGATTCTAAAATTCAGAGAAACAAAGTACAAAAATAAAATAGCTAGTAATATGTGCCAATGTGTATGCGTTGTTTTCTTAGTTTTAGCATCTTGAAAAGAATTAAACAAGCAAAATAAAATATATTTCTATTTTGCACAGAAAATCCATATTTTATAATAATTGAAAAAATTGTATTTCAGTGACTTTCCTTCATGTCTACGACTTTTTTGTTCGCACTCAAAAATATTAAATTAAATCTAAAAAATGTTTAGTAGTGGAATAATAATAATAATAATAATAATAATAATAATAATTAAAGCATTTCCACGCAGTATACCGGAATAAGAATATTTCAGAGAAAATTGATTTTTTATTCCACTGAATTTCAAAAGTAGAATTTAACACTTTAGAGCGAATGAAAATAATATTTAAATCAATTATTTTCAATTAATGGCTTATTGCAGATATATATTTTTTTCAAGGCATTTATTAACATTCCGTATAAGTTTGCAGAAAAAATATCAATATGTAGATGAATTTTAATAATTAATCGGCATGTTTCTTTCCGTCTTGACGAAATGACTAATGATAGCAAATAAGATAAATACCTGTTATATTATATAACATGATAATATAATAAAATATATCTGTTATATTAACTTAAGCTACCGACCAGTTATAATATAATTTTCTCTACTATTACGAAGGAAAAATTATTAATACTTCGGAGTCTTGTTATATACGTTTTAAAAACAATATAGATTAAATAACAGGAATTTTCTTTTCTTAATTTTTGCACTTCTATTTTCTTGTTTATTTGATTTTAACTACTGTCATTTTTTTTGTTTTGTTTTTTGGGTTTTTTTGTTTTGTTTTTGTTTTTCCCGTCATCTGTAACAGATTAGTTGGAAATAACTTGCAAAACAACCTAAGTTTGTCAATATTGTTTTGCTCTATTTCATCAATAAAAGATTTTTTCAATGAAATTAATTCTTCAACTGTTCGGTTAATGGTTTTATTTTTAAAAAACTTAAAGAACATCATCATAGTTTGCTCATCGTTAAAAGTATTTACGTCTTTTCGCTTCTTTTCGTTTTTGTTGTTGTTACCTTTTATGCTTTTTATTAAAAAAAACAAAAAACAACATAAAGCAAGACTTAATTAAAAGAGAGGAAAATGCAACAATCCAATACACCTGTAGATGACATCTCGCCTTTGAGCAAGTAATTATTCGACGCCCAATAACTGCCATCCATGTCAGGGTTTCCATTCCTTTTCAAACGAAATGGCAATCATATGAAAAATAGGTGAACATTCATATAGACGCATGTGCACACACGCATTCATCGAAGGGCGCACGCTTGTTCACCGCGCATACAGAGGGGCGCAGAGATATATGAACTTAAGCCACACCCCATAAAAGGATATATATATATATATATATATATATATATATATATATATACATACATATATGTGTGTGTGTGTGTGTATGTATGTATGTATATGTATTGGGGAAGGTGGGTGTATGCCCGTACTTATGTCTTTATGTTTACACATATCTTCTCGTTTGAAAACACAATTTATGTTTTAAACTTATTTATATTATATCTTTATAAGTAGGTACCTCCACTTTTTCGCGGGAAAACAGCATAGCGTAATAAACAAATGCCACAAACTTACCGAAAATAAATTTTTATCGTCAAAACGCTTATGTTATTATTAAGATGAAAGACCAAAGTGTATTTTAATTATTTTTTGATATTTTTTAATATTTTTTAACACGTTCGAAATTTTGGTTAAAATTTTCTTTTTTTTACGTCATCGCGGTGCTGTAAAAATAACATTGTTTTTTTTTGCGCTTTTTTCCCGTTGAAAACCCATTGATTTGGAAATTCTTGTAAAATTAAAGTAATTGTCCGATTTTAATGAAATTTTCAGGACTTATTTCACCAATGAATGAAATTATTTTTGAAATATTTCTTTTTAGTAAATTTTAGTAAAAAATATTTTTTTTTTTAATATGTTACACCCCACTTACTTATTTTCCCGAAATTTTTTTCAATTCTTTTTATTTCCTTACAATTTTTTTTTGTTTAAAGTAAGAGTCATTGGAGATGGTAAATCACCTACTTTTATTTTTCTAATTTGTTCCAACTTTTGTAAAATGAGCTTTGAATAGAAAAATAATGAATCCAATAAAACTATGATATTACTTAATTAGAAAAGCTTTTAATTGCTTTTGTAAATAAGTAATATTAAGGTCATTATTGCCTGAAGAAATAAATTTTTTCTGATGAATAATTAAATTTTACAAGAATTTTTTATTTGTTTTACATTTTGATTATAATAATTTATAATAGTTTAAAAATCGTGCAAAACTCTGTATTAGCTTATTTCCTTTTGATAATTAGTAATTAAGTAGAAACAAAATTTACGAGTTCAAAATTGCCAAGTTTAATAAATTTATTGATTCCACTTTTTTTTCAAATAATTTTTTATGTTGTATTTTTCTACTTAATACATTCCTTATTTCCATGTACGGTAGACTGAAATTGCCATTATTATAAAAAGAGTTTTGTCCCTTTATTCTAATAAATAGACATAACAGTAAAACTAAAAATAAAAGGGTTCACTCAGATTTCTAGTAATTTTCATTTATGGTCATCCGTCATAGCTGTCATCACTTGTCAATCGACACGTGGATCAAGTATCGGATCAAAATTACGGTACCAATCGTTAATAATTCGTTGTATATTTCTTTTTTATGCCATAATTAAGTAATATTTTTTTTAAATCAGATTAATTTAACATTAAATTTTCTAATTTTACTAAAATGACGTGTCAGAAATTTTTTTAAATATTTTTAAAATCGATAAATTTGTGTTTGTTTACAAATTTCTTAAAATTAAGAAAATGGCGGGTTTTTTGAAAATTTAAAAATTTAAAATTAAATTTGACATTCCAATGTATATAGTTTCTATCTGAAATATACCAGAATTGTTTACTTAATGGAAATAATAAATTTAATGATTCAACTTTCAAGTAAAGCTAAAATGAAATCTTCAAGCATGTTTTTTCATTTTAAAAAATGTATTTTAAACTTGGGTATCGAAATTTATGCCGAAAAAGTGGAGGTACCTACTTTATAAGTAGAAGCATAAATTCCTAAAATACAAGTATACATTTGGAATTTAATATTTAAATCTGGATAGATAGATAGATAGATAGATAGATAGATAGATAGATAGATAGATAGATAGATAGATAGATAGATAGTCTGAGAAACAAGGGATTCCTTAATAAATGAATTTGTGAAATGAGTTGGAACGAAAACTTTTCTACACCAACCCCCATATGATGTGTGTGTTTGTTTGCTATTTTAGTAAGTTTATCTGGGTACATATATACACACAGAAACACAGACACACACACACACACACACACGGAAGCGGAACTACAAAAAATGATTATAGGAAGACTGTGTTGCTCCAGTTTTCTAACAGTGGTGAGTTTGATGGCTTTAAAAATAAGCATGAAAAAACATAACCTTGTTAAATTTCGGGCACGGACCACAAACTCTTGTGTTAAAAATGCAACGATTTACGAAACAGAATATGTATATTTGCGTATCAATTTATTTGAATCCTAATCCTAAATACGATAGATAGATAGATAGATAGATAGATAGATAGATAGATAGATAGATAGATAGAAAGTGAGAGAGAGTGGGAAATTTTTAAATATTTTCTAAAATCATATAAATGTAATTTTTACATAAGGCAAAGCCGCAAAATATAGATAAACATTTTTAAAATAACATCCTTGATTACATACTATGTATGTACGTATGCACTTATGCGTATATTTTATTAAATTGTATTTGAAACACAGATACGCACACACATACACACACACACACACACA
>OZ010577.1:60205562-60253062 GCA_963932145.1 Acanthosepion lycidas
TATATATATATATATATATATATATATATATATATATATGGAATAGATCCGACAAAATGATTAAATAAGGAGCAAATAGAAAAACTTTTATACATTTAAGCTTTCGTTATTTTTGTTTTATCTTCATCAAAATATTTTTGTTGAAGTTAAAATAAAAATAACGAAATATTTTAAATTTAAAATGTGTGTTTCATGCGAAAATAGGAAAACATTTAAGGATTGCTTAAGCTATTTAAGAATTATACAAACTTATTTTCTGATTTACGAGAACATAAAACACAATTCCATTGAATTATATATCAATGTATTTTATTGGCTGTTTCAATGTATTCGCTATTAATTTATTAATACATATTGTTAAACCATTTGTAAAGTCTCGGGGAAATTTATTATTCTTAAAATTATTTTACCAATTTCCAATAGTTATTAATTTCGAATTTATAAGATTGTTATTATCATTCATCAAAATGTCACAATATTTTCACTCCTAGATAGATAGATAGATAGATAGATAGATAGATAGATAGATAGATAGATAGATAGATAGATAGATAGATATTTTCTGTTCGCAAAACTGTTTTTATCAATTTCATATCAATATTTTTTTTACCGATTCTACTTATTTTTATTCCAATTTTTTTTTATCATTTAGACGAAGTATACAATCGGGATAAAACATAAGTATTTTTAATAA
Source organism: Acanthosepion lycidas (assembly GCA_963932145.1). Classification (NCBI taxonomy): domain Eukaryota; kingdom Metazoa; phylum Mollusca; class Cephalopoda; order Sepiida; family Sepiidae; genus Acanthosepion; species Acanthosepion lycidas. The sequence continues at coordinate 60,206,257 of OZ010577.1, forward strand.
TAATAATAATAATAATAATAATAATAATAATAATAATAATATATGGGAAAAAATAAAAGCATATAAAAACAATATTTCAATATAAAATAGTTTTACTTCTTTTCTTGTTAAGACGCTGAGTTTTCCTAATTTGTTTCATTAAATTTAATTATTATTATTATTATTATTATTAATGTTGTTTGTTTGTTTGTTTTTGTAGTTATTGTTTATTTTTTATGATTTGATGCTTAATATAATAATTTACCAAGTCCTTTCCGTGAGACCAATTTATAAATGATGGGTTATCTTAGGACGTCATTAAAAGATTTGTTTTCTTAGACAGCGGTACTCATTATGATAATCTTTTGTATTTCAAATAAAGACAAATTTCATTATATTAATTATTGTTGTTGTTATTATATGACTGATCTTGATTCGGGTGTAAAACTGTTTTTAAAATAACATTTTCATTATAACAATTTTAGAATAAAATGTATTCGTGCCTGAAAAAGAATATTGTTGAAATATCAAGCGACCGTTTTTGTATATATGTGTACATGAAAAGTTTGCCACTGGAAAAATATCAGACAAACAAATGGTAATTTTTCAAATATATATATATATATATATATATATATATATATATATATATATATATATATATATATATATATTGGGGTGGGGTAAAGAAAAGAAAAGGAAAAAAGATAATTACCCGCCGTATCGCTGGCCTTTTCCGATAAGTCAGTGCTGTCCGTAGAGGAAGTGTCCACCCAAGGATGCCAAACTCTGGTTTTGATGCACGAAGACGTGCCTGTAAATTTGGTGGGGTCAAGAATATCAGCCACCGAGAAAGAAGTCGTTTGGCTTCGTTGTTGTTGTGGTTGTTGTTGTTGTTGTTGACTAGAATTGTTGTTTGAAGTGTTGCTGTTATTGGTATTATTTGAAAGATTTGTGGCTCCAAGAGCTGGTGGAGAAGATCTGGGAGTGTTAGGGTTTGGTATACTGATTGGCGTCGTCGAAGACGGAGATGTCCGAACTATGGAACATAATTGCTGCTGTTGTAACTGTTGTATTTGTTGTAGGTGGTGATGATGGAGATGTTGGTGGTGGTGTTGTGTTGGTGACATTGGTGGGGATGTTGGAGACGACGGCGATTTGTTGTCCGTCTCTTCGTCGTAATTGTTTGGTGAGTCGTTGCAGTTGCTAGGTTCGTGATGTTGTTGCAGCCGGCTGGTAGTGTGATGGAGAGCGAACCTGCGCCGGATGTGACCGTGTGAGGCTGAAGACGCGAGCAGAGGTGTCGGGGCAGGATGTAGGGATGAATGGTGGTGCACTGCCGACGAAGCAGGAGTAGTTGATGCTTGAGAAGTAGAACAGGGTGCCGTGGAAGTGATAGCAGAAGTTGTCGTTGGAGAAGATGAAGAAGTAGAAGAAGGAGACGAGGATGCCGACGAGGGCGAAGAAGATGAAGTCGTTGATGACGTTGTTGGCAATGGCAGTGCGGCCAGCGAAAGAGGCAGTTGTAGAGAAGAAACTTGCATGGGTGTCGACGTCACTGCTGCCGTCATAGTCGAAGGAGACGATGAAGATGACAATGATGACGACGAAGACGACAATAGAGAACTGGAAGACGAGCCCGCAGCCGTAACCATAGGCACAGGACTGTTCTCGCGTAAATTCGAACAGTACTTGGACGATGAGCCCGCTACTGGAGAAGTATCTTGGAAATTGTGAGGGTTGTGGAGATGTTTCTGCTGCTGCTGCTGTTGTTGGAGATTTAGGAGATGCTGCTGTTGTTGCGATGACGTAGGGGGCGGAGGAAGAGGAAGACCGGTACCTCCTCCTCCTGCTCCTCCTCCTCTTCCTGATACGTGATGATGGTGATGGCGGTGACGGTGACGATGGAGGTGGCCATGGTGACCCTGGGGGCCGGAGTTCGTATTGCTGCCACTACTACCACTGACAGAGAGTCTACCGTTTTCTCCTGCCCCTCTATTGTTAGTTTCTATGATAACAACCCCAGAAGGGCTACTGTTACCCACCAGACGACTGTTATGGTTGTTGTTGTTGTTGTTGTTGACGACGGGTACTGAGGAACGATTACAATTGCCACTCTCCTCAGTTTCGCTATCTGAGTGAATGCCACTGTAAAGCGATCGCTCGGGACTCGGACAAGAACTGTCATCGACATTCAGCTCACTATTTTCCATGACGAATAAATCTCAGTTTATTTGATGCAAATAATAATAGAAATCAATGTAAATACGTCTATAGATTTGTACGAATGTGCGGGAGAGAAAAGTTGTGTATGTGGATCTCTATTTCAAATATATTTTAGTGTGTACAAATTTTTTTTTTTTTTTTTTAATAAATATTCTGTATTTTAAACTTAATTGATTGGAAGTAAACGTACCGATCCAGTCTGTGTAGTAAATCCTTCTTGTGTAGTTCCAGATACAAGTTCTTTGGGTTTTTTTAATCACATTTTTTTGCTGGTAGACAAAAACGATACATCTATAAATTGTTTTTTTTTAACCCATTAATTTTGATTTTCTATTCATCTATTTTTAAAAACTTTTGCATAACGGAAAAAATAAGCCGTTTAAAATAAATTTTTCGTGAGAAGTTTTCCTTTTCTAATATTCTACTGTTTGATTAAATATGAATTTTTCTCTTTACATTCTGATAGATAGACATTCTTTTTAAATAAATTGATAAACTTGCGTAAAGCACATTCATATGCAATCATGGAATTGTATATGTTTAACAGTTAAAAATATAATTATTGTTTTGTCACTGAATGAAATATATATACTTATATATCTCTCGAATAACTTGCGAGTTTCAGCTCTCTTTGAAATGTTCAGGAACTCGTGTGAATCCAAGAAAACCTAAGTACCAATACTGATGCATCAAATCAGCCATGCAGTTTTTGGTCCGCCTCTTTTACGAAATGGAAGAAGAGTGCATCAGGGAAAAGAAAGCAACGATAATGACGTTCCAATTGTTGTTTGTTCGTACGAGGCGTTCCGCAATTTTTTCTCTGGTAAACCGTAAAACCGAATTTTCTTCGAACAGATCTTGCGGCTTTTCCTGTATTGGATAATAACCGGAGATACGTTTCACCATGATTTTATTATGTAATTGTTCGTTATAGCCTTTTCTTTGAAAGATGAAAAAAAAAAAAGGAAGGATGACTAGATAATAAAGAAAGGTCGGACTCAAAATAAAATCGTGGGTGTTTATTTTCCTCTTGTCGAAAAGGAAAATTTTTAGCGGGAAAAAAAACAAGACTAAAGTCAAAGCTTATCATATATATCTTTTTTTTCTGGTTCACTTACTTTTAAATTTTTATTTATTTATCTACTTCTTCTTCGTGTAACGAGCAACTACATTTTTTGTTCAAATGATTAGATACTGAGTTGCATGCGTTTAACTGTCTTTAAACATACTTTCTTTCTCTCTACATTTGAATAAAGAAAGCGTAACCGCTGATTCCCTTACGGAGGGTATCTGCAATATAAAATTTGTATGTTATGCAGGACAAATTTGAATAAAATGATAAAAAGGACAATGATAGCGCGAAGAGATACTAATAATTATTTTCAAAACCTGACACGCATACACATACGAATGGGTTTGTCGACAACAATGAAGACGACGACACCCGACAAGGCTGGAAATCTCAAAACAGAATGAGATGAATGTAAGGAGGGGGAATTAAGAGGAAGTAGAAAATAAAGAGTAAACACAAGATGATTGAGTAGGTGGCAGTAGCCATGATGCCAAATCTTATAGTGGTGGGTGGAGTGCAAATTTTAAGCGGGTGGGAGGAGGAGAAGAGAAAGCAGTAAAGAAGGGGAGTGGTACTGAATAAAACAAGGCGTAAGTGGGAGGAGTGTAAATAAGCTTGTGGTGAAATTTTGTCGTGAAGTGAAGAGAAGAGAGAATGAAGAAATATTTCAAGTAAACAAAAAACGAAGAGAAATATTTTTGAAAAGCAGCACATGAGAACACTAGCTGTTCCCTACCGCAACACACCAAAATTAAGGCATGTAAATTAATTATGTTTATCAATAATTAAGTATGATCATTTTATTGAAGTCTTTCGATGGTTTTGTTTTTGTGGGTGGGAGGGTTCTTATTGTAGTAAAGAAGTTATTTAGAGAGTCGTGTATTATTTGATTGTGAATGAATGACAACAGAGACGAGGGAACTGGTAAAGAGAGAATCAAAGTTACTTTGAGCAACAAAAGACAGGAAGTTGTGGAGAGCCATATGATTCTTTATCTTAATGGATTTTTGACATCAGAAGATGAGAGTAATTTATCCCTTTAAATGAAATTGTAGAATTTAAAAGTGTTTGCGTAAATGAATCTTGCAATAAAATAAAATTATAATAGTATTTTTATGGACAGATACAAAGATAAATTTGTAAATTGTAATTTTAATTTATAATGCAGAGTACATCAAATATGGATAGACAAAATGCTTTTAAGTTTTATTTATTAATTTTCGCACGATTGTATGTTTATGGTACGTAATAACAATCGTGGTTAACATTAACTTATAAGAAAAAAAGATAGTAAAAAAAAGGAAGAGAAAACCTGAGAAAGAGCAAATGAATGACACTACAGCAATGTGTTTGATAAGACTAAGACTAAGAGACAGATTAGTTTAGGCGTAATCTAAGTGAAAAACAAACAAAAAAACAAAAAGGATTAAAAATAACAATTATCAGGGCTTTCATCAAAATCTTTTTTTTCTTTTTTTATCTTCTTAATTCTTTCAATCTCTCTTCTCCCTCGTTCTTTTGCCATGATTACAACGTGTTTTTTACAGAGATGTGGCTTAGACGTAATAAGCAGTTGCTAAATTATAAATAAATATAACTAGAGTTTAGCATCAATACTCGTTGAGAATGTTGTAGATAAATGCATTTATTTCGTGTGATTAATTTGCTATCTTCATTATAAATTAAATTAGCTCTGAAGATGAAGATTTTGGGGTTTTTTATGTTGTTGTTTGTTAAAAATTTGGTATACTAGTTTTGTTTTTTTGCGTTTGTTTTCCCACTTATGAAGTAACAAATCTAAAATTCTTGCACCTTTGAAGAAAATTCTATAAGAGGTTGTATGTTTTCGCGGTAACAAAGATCTAATAATTTTTCTTTTTAGTTAATAATATAAGTAAATATGTGTTTCAACTGATCAACACTAAAAAACGACATGTTGCTATTAGTTGAGTATGTGTCAAGTTTTACGGAACAGAACTAGGAAATGGTATTTTTAATTTTTTTTTTTTTAACGTATGTAGTAAGGATTCTCACCAATCCGTCATTTTTTGGACCAACAAAAGTTATATTCTTATAATCAAATTACTTATGTATTATTCCAAAAAGAGGAACGATTTTGTTTTAAATGCATTCTCTCTTTCTCCTTTATATAAACAGGTTCACGAACCCAATAGTCGAAATAAAATTTCTGCCGAGTTATAGCAGAAATTGTTTTAATTAACTTGATACCATAATATTTTACAAGTACAAAGTACACGGCTTAATTGTGAAGAATAGAAAATTATTCTTCGTTTTTGTATTAGGCTCAAACGCAAACTTTTCACGATACCAATATGCTCAATTTAAAATATTTGGCTCAAATAATTCCCAGTACTTATTCTGCTAAAACAGAGAGAGAGAGAGAAATATATGTGTGAATACGTATATGTTACTTTTTGTGTGTGTGTGTGAGAGAGAGAAAGAGAGAGAGAGAGAGAGGGAGATGGAGGAGATGACGAATTGGCCACTTTATAGAATATTATTCAACTATTTCCAAATAGTTTCAGAGATATTGAAGATTTACCGATAAGATATACAGTTCAAAACCCCCGACCTCTCTGCCATTTATCTAATATTCTACCAACATATCCAACTCATAAACTTACTTACCGTAGTTGTGGCAATAAATAAAACGGTAGTTTCAAAGAAATCTGTATTTTTAATTTGTGTTTGGCATCCTGTAGTAGAACAGTGCAGAGTTGGCCTCACAGTTTACAGCTCGGAAAATATATTCAATGAAACGTGTTCAAATTCCAGCAAATTAGTTTGCGTTCACTTCGTGCTAATTAATAGTTTTTGAGTAAGGTGTGAACATGCTTTGTCCAGTAAATCAAGTCAGAGATTACTTCCTCATGCTAGTACCCTGTAACACAATACAACTTGTTGCCTGCTAACTGGAGAGGAGATGGACGCCGACAAGTAAACCATGATGCTTCGAGAAATTCAATGAAAATCTCAACAGAGTAACTCGACGATTCAGACAACGAAGTCAGTCGATCGGTAAATTTAGCGTGAAAACAGGTGAGTAAATATTCAATAAGCGAATAGATTGCTATTTGAGAACTGAAGGGAGAAAAATCTTTGAAAAATTGCAATAATATTTGATTAAATAAGTAAATAGAACACAAAAAATTAGATAATTTAACTAAACGACACTTCTGAAATAGTTTTTTGATTTAATTTTGCTTTCATATTTTAAATAAATATAGTAGGTGAAATAGTTCACTTATTTGCAAAGCGAAATTGTTTCGTGTGGTTTACGAAGACGCGATTTTGAATGCTGATTTTTGAGGTAGTTCCAGAAATTGCCATTACACAATTTACCAGTAAATAATGTTAAATATCTGAAGTAGGTGATCTATCTATCTATCTATCTATCTATCTATCTATCTATCTATCTATCTATCTATCTATCTATCTATCTATCTATCTATCTATTTCACCGTGTCGGTCCATTGCTGAGAATTAGATAGATTAATAAAAAGATTGATTTTATCTAAGCTAGTCTGTCCATATTTTTCTACGCATGTAATCTATCTATCTATCTATCTATGTGTATCTCATAATTTATATATCTATCTGACCTTGGGTACATATTTCTCTCTCAGTCTTATATATATATATATATATATATATATATATATATATATATCGTCAGTGTCAATTAGTTAAGTTATTATTTGTCTCACTTTAGTTTTGATTGCTACAACACGAAATTGTGCGAGTAAAGTAGTTTTTCTATCCCCTTGCCGAATGTTTATGTCTCAAATATCAAGGGAGGGATTCGTGTGGTTTCGGGAGCACAGAATAAGCGTCGAAAACGTTTACAAATTCATTTTGTTTTGGTTCCTATACAAACGAGAGGCAGGTGAAAATTTCCCTCAAAGTTCGATTTCAACATGACTGACGCATCAGAAATGGCTTTGGAAAGGAGCTAATTGTTGCCAGACTGTAGCTAAAAATTCATGAGAGCATCACTAAGCGGCAGAAATAACGTCTTTATAACCAAAGCAACTATTTTCAGATGGTAAAACTCTCTCACTCTCTCTACAATCGATCTTTCTTTACTCATCTATTTCCTCTCTGCTTATCGATCTTTCGATCACTCTTTTTCAACTGTCTCGTCTAACTAATCTTTTCGCATTCACACACACACACATATATATATATGAACTTTAATAGTAATAGTTAGCAAACTTGTTTCGTTAGGTCAGTTACAAGTAGTGAGTTCGATTCTCACAGATTGCTTCGTACTCTCGGCCATGTACCACATCTAATCTATACTTAGTATATCAATTGTTTTCTACTTTACAATTTATTGGATGATTAACACAGACACACACATAATACTTCAAATGTTATAGATGATAATCGTATTTGAAATAAACGCCTCATTTTTACATATGTGTGTGTGTGCGCCCGTGCGCGCATAAACACACACGTACGTAACATATAAAACATCTTGACTGACGGAATACATTGACACCAAACATTTCTTAATACTTTCCATATCTGCAATAATAATGAATAAATACAAAGAATTATTGCTACGATAACATCAATTTTCATTTACAAATACATACAATATTTTTATTAATACATAGCATATAATAAATTTATCTTTGTTATATGATTGAAATGTAATTGTTAAAGACGTTAAGAAAAACCTTAATCTTCCACTTAATAAGCGAAGTTAAGCAATGTTCTGCCTTGAGTATGGTAAATAGGTGATCAAAGAAACATTTGTTGGGAATAAAGATTTCATCTCGTTCTAGTCATATTCGACTCCTGAATTTTTTGCATGAATTTTAACCACTCAAGAAAAAATAACCTGTGTAATGCAACCGCTCAACCGAAACTCTTTGATTTTTCATCTGTTCAAAAAATTACTTTACTGTATTTTTTGCGTAAAAACTGATCATAAAACTCACGCTATACTCTAGTATGTACAGTATGTGTACACAAATTTATACATTCACACACAAATATTTACATACGCAAACACACACACATTCATACAATATATATATATATGAGCAATCATACACGAAAAATTTTGCACCCCTTTGTGCACACACACACACTTTTTAGCACTCCATTATGTGTACACACACAATATAGATATGATAAAATATAGTTTAAATATGGTACATTTATGGGAGAAAATTGCTCAATATCAGGGACAGCGTATGTAAGTATGTATAAGCAGTGTGGACATATGTATTAATAATGGATGACGACAGCTTATTTCATGCTTAAAGGTGAAAGCCAGGCCATGTATAAATAGATAAACGATGTCACAAAAGAAATTTAAGACATTTTCTTTTTTGGTTGGTGGTGAAGGGGAATATTGTCTCATAACGTCAAAACATAAGAATTTAAACAGAACGTGTATAATTAAATTTAAAACACCCTCAGACACACACACACACATATATATATGTGTGTGTGTGTAGGTATGTGTGTGAGTTTGTGTGAGGTGTCTCTTTTTGTTGAGATCACACAGACATACACTCAAGAATATAGATAGATACATAGAAAATCCATCACAAACAAACCACCCTAATCACCTGTAATCTGCAAAACTTTTAATTCTTATTCTCTTTCACTCCCAGTAGCGCCTTGCGTCTTAGTGGCATTATCGCCTTACTTAGAATAAACTGATAAAAATAATGAAATCCGACCAAGAGGCCAGACTTGTAAAACAGCATATAACGACAATAATAAAAATATATAATTAAAGTTTAGAAGTATAATGCAAGATTTTACAAGCATAAGACAGTTTGAATCTTTCATATAGGTTTCAGATTATTTTTTTTACTTAAATTTAAATATAATAATGCGTGTTATTGATTCGGCTTAAATCTTATAATCGATTTTTACATCATATCGGATGTAAAATTCTTGGATAATAATTAAAGTTATTCATTGTGAATTTTTAAAAATAGTAAGAAAGCCTCCTATTTTTATTTAATGTGTAGGAAGAATGGGTGCGCCAGGTTTATTGTCGAGTTTTGTGCATCGAACTGGAGTTCTGGTACGGAGACACAAATCTCACTCAGGTTTGGAAGCGAACACACGAACACAAACATTCATCTACAATACATGTAACATCGACAGGAGTTTATGAATTTCTGTCAAAGTGGATAAGAGTGTATATTATATACAAATACGAGAGTTGGTAAAAAAAAGTTCTTCACGCGATTAAGAAAGGATTTCCTACGAAAATCTGATGTTTAGTTATTTAGCCAAATTTTGGGAAGTGATGTAAAATCGTAAACTTTTCAGCATTACTAGTATGTATGCCTGCCCAAATATGCATTATATATATATATGTGTGTGTGTGTGTGTGTGTGTGTGTGTGTGTGTGTGTACAAAACCTTTATGTATGTGGTGTACGCATACACATGTATACAAACATTTACATTAAACAATCGCAAACGTACATATCAAAATCCAGACATACTTTTTTTATACGTACATTTATTCTACCACGATATAGGTTTGTAAACCTGCAACAGACAAGCATATATATATATATATATATATATATATATATATATATATATATATATGTGTGTGTGTGTGTGTATGTGTGTGTAATATCTTGTCAGTGTAACGATGAGGTCACTCAATTCCCATCCGAAAACCTGCCCAGATACATCATAACTTTTTTTTTTCGCGGAGGTCTCCTTGGTTAGTTCGAGAACTTTTCGAATAGTTGTATTAAAAGGACCAAAAGAAGATAAAATAGCCACACATTTAATCTTAAATGCTGAATGGTGTCTTGTAATTTTTTCAGAAATTTTAACAATGTTATATCAACATCTTCATTTATATATATATATATATATATATATATATATATATATATATATATATATATATATATATACACAGACACAACTCGCACTGATTATCTTTTTTTTTCTTCTTGGTAGGGCTAAGTACTTTCCAACACGCCTCGCTCGCATGCGCACACACATACAAACGCACACACACATAGATAGATAGATAGATAGATAGATAGATAGATAGATAGATAGATAGATAGATAGGTTTATATATAAATAAATATTTCATTATTCATTTCATTAGTTCCTGGGGCTTACGGCCGCATCACGTTCAAACATAGGTTCCCGAATGATCACCGAAGTTAAGCAACGTACTTAGATGGGTGACCGCTTGGGAATATCAGGTGATGTAAGCTTGTATGGCTCGGAATTGTTAATCGGGGAGCCTAGTTCCAGTTCCCGTTGAGTTCTTTTTTATTCACTTAGGAAATGTATGAATTCATCTCTTCTCTCCCTCAGCTATGGGTTAATTAGTAAGACTTGTATCACTAAACCATTATCATTTCCCAAAAAATTCTTAAAATCTAAAAGAAAAAATTCTGACTTTAAATAACCTGCAATGAATTGATAAGCCATAGGGAACGGATCAAACAATCAATCAGTTGAGTAATTCATTATTTCCGTCCGTCATAAAAACAATAAATTTTATAAATAGTTTAAATTAAAATCAGGGCGAGTAAATGATTGTTGGCACAAATTTCACAACTGAAAATTAGGAGCTTCAATCTGTAAAGCTTTTATATCCAAAATTGTGGATGTGGATGTGTGTGTGTTTAGCCTCCTATTATGTACATGGGCGCGTCTATGTTAAATTCTAGATAGTATGCGTAGATATTGTATTTATTTACACAGGCTTTTCGTTCTGGGTGTCTTACGCAGTCATTTACTCCTAATTTCTATCGTCACTCGATCCCTCACTGCCGTAGCCCTGTGCCACACTAGACTATGTTTCTTCGAAATATTTTTTGAAAATCTAGATGCTTTTTTATCTACTTTTTCCCTACTTATCACCGATCTTGGGATTTTGATAAAGTAGTAAAATCATAATTAAACTTTTTTTACGGCTTCCTATGAAGATTTCTTTATTTAAATATTTTTCTCCTACAACCATAGTTATTACAACTATAATTATTTCGTCACTAATCACCAAAATGCGTTGTCGCTGTTTTATTGTTGTAATTGTAGTTAACGATGTTGCCTGTAAAAATGTTCAAATCTTAGCTAGCATTTCTTGTTGCAACCATCTTAAATTCAGTCCTACTCAAGCAATTATAGCAAGGTTGAAGTTTTGAGATAAAACATTTTCATTACTTTAGAAATCATTCACACCATTAGCCTCATCTTTGTTGCTTTTAAATACAATCGGCCGATATATTCTTTGGCCTTATTTTAGTGTACGTTGATTAATAGTCTGATTGTCACAGTACGTTTTTTTAAGAAAGTAAGCGTACCGTATTCATAGACTAACAAATATGACAGATACAGGAAGAAGGTCGAAGTATATATCGGCTATCTTCATGTTTGTTAATAAAATCAACATAGATGAAGATATTCTGAATAATTCGGAAAATAATTAATCTAAGTAAAATACGAGGATTTTAAAAATAATCAGAGTTATGTTATTAAAATCATTTTTCTTTATTTTCAGTTTTTTAAACTATCCCTTGATAGGATTTGAACTCTAGACAAGAATACACGTAAGACAATTTATGTTCCTTCTTCTTTAGTTGTCGTTGTAACAGTAATTTACTAATAATCTCAAGAATTTAATTTTCCAGCTTGGCAACATTTCTTGTCCATTGCAGTTATACTTCTAAGATGTAGATGTTCTCGAGTTTATTTCAAACGAGGAATTTATTTTCTAAATATCCTCCAGTAAAACATGAGATTTATTTCTAAACTGCGAAAAAAAACAAAAAAACTTGACCGTGACTTATTGTCCGAATAATGCACTCGTCTGTAGTAAGATAAACGATTCACTGCTGTCCCTAACGAGATGAATGAAGAAAATAGTTTAATTATTAGGGGAAAATATTTAACCAAAGTGCATAATAAGTAAAAATCCTAAGTAATAATAAGTGCAATAATAGCAATGACTAAATTAGTATTAAATATCTATAAGTCTACCACGCGTCCATGCTTGGAATATTGCTTCCATATATGGTTCGGTGCCCTTGTTACTTACCTGGAGCTTCTTAATAAAATCCAAAGAAGAATCAGCAATATTATTAGTCCTGATCTGGTAGCTCTGTTTCAGTCATTTTCTCACCGCCGTAAGGTTGCCTCTCTGTGTCTTTTCGATAAATACTTTCATGGTAATTATTCGAATAAGCTCTTCGCTATGGTACCTAGACTTTATGAATTTAAGTGCAGTACTAGACTGGCGTCGAGATCTCATCAATTTACAGTTGGGATGGCTCGATGTAACCGTAAATACTATGCTAACAGTTTCTTTTCTCGCACTTCTAGTTTGTGGAACTCTTTCCTGGCTCCATCCATTCCAGCCAACATTAATCTGCATAAAATTAAATGCTATCTACTGTCCTCCTGATTACTCTTTTCTCTTCCTGCTCATTATTAATGTTTCTGTTCCTAATTCTTCCTCACCCTGTAATCCCTTGTGTCTTAGTGGCTTTATTGCCTTCCATGGAGTGATGCCGATTAAAAAAAAAGAAAGATACTTATAGAATTTTCACAAAATTAGTAAATGTTGGATCTTCTATTGGAGATCAAGTGACAGCAAGTCTCCACACTACACCAGTTGTCCTGGCTGAACTACATCCCGCAGAGAGGCATCTGAATGGGAAATTTTGAGGAATATGGAACAACCTCTAAATTGCTGTTGTTCCCAGGTTCTCCTTTTTTCATTTTGGTAGCACCTGTTAGGGCAAATAGAGAACTCCCAAACTGCGGTCAAAACATGAAAATATAAAAATTCATCAGAAAAAATTACCCGCAATATATTTTCATAGTTAAAAAATTAAAAAAAAATTTAAAATCACCAACAATGTATTTTTTTTTTTTTTAAATTACCAGCAATACATTTTTGGAAAAAGAAAATTACTAAAACACACAAAAAAATGAAATTGGCATTAAATGACCCATAAGGAGTTGATATGCTGTTAAACAAACTAAACCAAACCACTACACTAGTATTATTATTCGCAGTAGTCTCGCCAATTTTAGTAATGGCTTTAGTCTGGTTTTTTTTTAGATCCCTTTTCTTGTTGAGAGAGAGAGAGGGAGAGAGATAGAGAGAGAGAGAGAGCTGCAAATTGACGGTGGTGGACAAATATACGAAGCCCACCCAATAAATATGATATCCTGTCTGAAGGGTATACCGGGCGCATGTATCGTAGTCAAATGTGTGCGATATGGTGACAGGTTTTGATAAAAGCCGTGCATAAATCTGCAGGTGGGGCCCAGTCATAAATACATTCAGGTTCGAGTAATGCAGCCTGCACAGACGATTTCCGATTGAGGGTGTTCCCCCAGTATATCTCGATGTGACTTTCAAGTTGTTTTCGATGTCAAATTTGAAAGAAAGAAAAAAAAAACAAACAACCAGCCATAATGCGCCCCCTCTACTCCCGATCATGAACAGAGATGTAGTGTACGTCTGTCCCCAGGGGATATACCCAATTGGTTAAGATCAGGGAAATGACAAGCCAATTTGTGACACCGGATGGGATATTTATTGAATCCCACCTTAATTCACCATGACAAAATATGTACATGTTAAACACCTCCAATAAATTAAGATCAGAAGACATGAGTGACATGCTTGATACAACATCAAAATGGTTGTTATCATTATTATTATTATTATTATTATTATTATTATTATTATTATCATTATTAATATTATCATCATCATTATTAATATTATCCTCATCATTATTAATATTATCATCATCATTATTATTATTATCTTCATCATCATTATTATCATCATCATCATTATTATTTATATTATTATTATTATTATTATCATTATTATTATTTATATTATTATTATTATTAATATTATCATCATCATCATTATTATTTATATTATTATTATTATCTTCATCATCATTATTATTATTATTTATATTATTATTTCCTTTGATTTCTGTTGTATACACATTTCCTTCCGGGTCCCAACTAAAGACCTAAGGTCAGAAATGGCTTCATGACATTTTCCACTGATCATTTTTGTAAAAAAAAAAAAAAAAAATGATCACACACATTTTACATAAAGCTCTTCGGAGTACATACTGTACTTGCGATTACAATTTGTTGTATTTCTTCAGATCAAGGGCTACCAGGAAATGCATTCAATGAGTCTATCGGAATCTTTTTTCTAATAAATCCGAGGTCTCCAACTACAACCGGAATTATAGATGTCCTCATGTGTCACATTTTGATACATTAGATATATCACAATCTGCAGTGATTGCCATGTCAATAAGAAGGCACATTTTTAAAAAAATTATAATTATTATTATTATTATTAATAATGATAATAATAACAATAATAATCTTGAATATGATAAATCTGCATTAATAAAGAAAACAGGTAAATAGGATTCCAAATATCCAAAATTTGGTATTTTATGATTAAAAATGATGACAATCATCACTATCACTCAAACAGAGTATGACAATGGACAGTTCAAAAAACGTAACAGAAGGAGCAGTTATGATTATTAAAATAGATAAAGAGAAACGAGTTGATGGGATTGCAAAAAGAAAGAAATATATATAAGTTGTTATTTACTAAATGTAGCATTGTTTTGGAAGAATGTCACAATTTTGATCACTCAAAGAGAATCGAACTCACTGATAATAATCTAAAAGTTCGGCTTATTGCTTATTACGCCACAATGAAGCCCCTTACGCATATATTTTTTCTCTAGAAATCTGTTTTTGATGTGACAACTGCTTTGCCGATTAGGCCACGAAGCCAACCATAACAAGTAAAAATTACAGGAAAATAAATGAAGCCATTATTTAGAAAACTTGTCAAAATTGGTAAATTTAGAAACATTGATAGGTGACGAGGAAGAAAATCTTTTCATTTATTTTTTTCAAAAGTTTTTACCAAAATATTTTTTACTAGTAAAAAAATCTTAATCGTAAAAACTTAGGTAAATGCAGTCAAGTGAGCGAATAGAACCACTATCCACCAAAAGATAAATGTTGTCAATTATTTAATAAACATCAGGGTTAATTAACTGGGGATAAAAATAAAATATTAAATAAATGAATAGCAAGGCTTTGGGTTCAGTAACATTTTTTTTTAAGAACTTCTGATATTTGGAGACAATTAAAACAAGAATTTTAATGAAACCAAAAGGTAATACAGACAATAAGATGGTAAATTGAAAGAGGTTGAAGTCATTTAATCAAGCCGCTAAAAGAACATGCACCTCCCCCCTCACACACAAAGCACACACACACAAAGCACACACACGCGCGTGTGCATTAAGGATATGAGAGGGGCATGTATAAAATGCTGTCGAGGAAGATAAAACCCCAAAAATATTTTAATAAGAAAAAAGTTTTTTATTATTTTTCAATATTTTTAATTTTTTTTCTTTCTTTATCACTAAATTCTTTGTCTCTAAGAATATTAAAAAATAATTTTAAGATTACAAATTTATTTTAGAATTTTTTATTATTTATCTAAACATATTAAAATTATTTACCATTATAAAAATAATTTAAAAAGACATAAAAATCATAAAAACCATTTCATAAATTAAAGTTATATCTCTGAGTACAAGTCATTAAAAGCTCCCAGAATGACTGTATTATATGGAATAATATGAAATACAAATTATTATTAGTATTGTTATTCTTCTTAGTTATTTTTTTTCTTTGTTTTGATTTGCTAATTCAATCATTTAGCAAATCTTTCAGCTAAGCTCAAAAGCTTTTCTTGGAAAGTTATTGGGCATTTTGGATTGAAAAAGTTTTTGTAAGCTGAACTCATTGCTGCAATCATTATTATTGATCTTACCAGGTAAAATGTATATTGAAATACGTAGATATAATTTAAATAAGCATAAATCAACATACATAATAATACATCATATAATTACTACATTTATCTGAAACTTTTACACTTAATGGCAATGACAGAAAGGACACAAATGCAAACAAAATGCAATTGACTTTATAAACTGACATAGGTCTAACACGACATGCCTGTTAAAATGATGATGATGATGATGATGATGATGATGATGATGATGATGATGATGATGATGGTGGTGGTAAAGTGGGGGAAAGAAAAAGGAGGGGGAAAGCTAATGGGGAGGAATCTAAAATTGTAACAAGTGATCCTTCTAGGATTGTGGTCTTTACAGATACCCTCTCTATACTGACTTATCACCCGCCAGCACTCCACTCTTTTTCTTTCACTCGCTCGCTCACTCAATCATTCACTCACTCACTCACTCACTCAAATTCCATTTATTTTACCAAACATTCCACTTGTGTGATTTCTTTCTGATCTTATTTGATGCATATCGACATTTTCTCAAATACTACGCCGTACGGTATCTCCATTTTTAAGCGACGTCAAAGTTCCTGATGTTTCGATCGGTTATCTCCGAGCTTGATCAAATTAATCTAGTTGGCGTCTGAACACAAAGAATGATAATGTGCTTCTATGATCTGCTTATACAAGACAAAACTGAAGATAATCAGTGATTATTGGTCGAAACGTCACAATTATTCAGTTTCGTTTCCAAATCGGAATGTCGTTTCAGTTGCCTTCTTTCCTTTATAGAATAAATTCTCTTATTTTCTTCTACCCCATTCCCACCCTAGGTGTCTTTTCCGCTTCGTTGTGTTGAATTTTATTTCGACTTTTCTCATCAACCAACTTTAGTCTTGATACCGATTCTTACTTTATTTGAATAACTATCATTTACAATTGGTCTTACTTTTTAATGTGATGTACGTAAATATATGTGTATTTGTAAATACATCTTTATTTGTCTGTATTCATTTATTTATTTATTTATTGCGTTTTTAATTCCGTTTTTTTTCTCCCAAGCAATATCCTTTGTGATAAGGTAACTTTTGCTTCCGTATTTTTTCTAACACGATGAAGTTATCAAAACACGGTTACCATTTAGTTTTCAATTAAAAGACCTAACAAATTTTATCATTCTTCATTATAACCAAATGATACCAAAATTCATCAAATTTAAATTAATATTTGGCACCATTCCGTATGAAAATTCCAAAACATCAAAGCTGAGTCTTCTTCTATGTGCCGTGTCCCTTCAGAACGTGGATCATCATGGATTTCCGCAATTTCCTATCCTTTGTAGTTCAATATTTATCCTCTTAATATCCCTCCTCAGTTCATGTACTACTATCAATTTACACGAGCTCGTGAGCTCGCTTTTTTCCTCTGCTTCTTTTGCCTTCAATATGTCCTAGGAGTTTTAAATTGTCTAAGACGTCCTTCCTCATTATGTGTTCCAGATATTTTGACTTTTTATTCCAAGTACAATTTTGCTTTTGTCTACATTTCCTTAAAACTTCCTCATTGTTCACATATTCCTTCTATGGTATTCTTAGCATACATCTGTAGAACTACATCCCTGCTTCCTCTTCATCTGATGAGAAAATTGTCCAGCATTCAATACCATATAAGAGAATAGGTATTACAGAATATTTTAGAGCTTATCTTTTTAACCAAATTTTCCTGTTTCTCGCACTTTGTTTCTAGTACTTTGTAGTACTTTGTTTCTAGTACTTTGTAGTACTTTGTTTCTAGTACTTCGTTTCACTATTTCAATGTGTCTTCATTATTTATACTTCTTATTCTAATTTTTTTTTTTTTTCAATTTTGTGTTGGATCTATTGGCTGTATTTCATCATTAGTTTTAAAAAAAGATTTTTTTCTGATAGAAATGCTTGTAATCATTGTATTTTAGAGGTATAATTACAAAAATAATTTATTAAACCTTTTTCTCATTCAACAGTTAAATTATATATACTAGATTTGAATGTTCTGATGAATCATAATTCTCAAGGTAATATTTGAATAAATTCCTTGCGAGTTCTACGACTATAAAATACACCTGGAAATCCCCCCTATTGAATCGGTAAAAGTTTAAGTTTAACAACTTTAGCAAAATATTGCAATAGCAGCCGTGTCTGAATGCAGGTTATTATTTAAACAAGTAAGAGAATATAAATTAAAAAAAAAAATTAAATGGACGTTATCCAGTTTCCTGAAGCAAACGTTAAACACGCGAGAAAGTTATCGTCTCCTTTTATCTTTATCTTTTCTTTCTTTCTTTTTTTTTCACTCAAACTAAACACCTTTTTTCACCATTCCTTGCAATCAAAACAGAATAGTCCATTATTTATGAGGTACTGACAGGGCGTAACAGTCGTGCTAACAAGTAGAATTGTAATTATAGAATTATTTCATGTTACTTATATTTTCTTATTTAGCAAATCATTTTTTATTAAATTTAGATAAAAAGAAAAATCTCCAATACTGATTATCCCTATTTTTGACAATTGATTAATATTAAATAAAAAAAATATAAACAACTGTGAGATGAAAAAATTAAAATCTATAAAGTGTTATCAAACTCATTTAGTTTTGGGCACTTTAATGTGGTGTAAATGGTTAGTAAGCTTGTGTAGCTAGATTAATAACGACTGAAAAGCGAGTCCGATCCTCACTGAGTACTCCTAAACTTCGGCCTTGTGCCACATCCGAACAAAGCTTAAAAAATCAACGAACTCATTTAGTTTCCGAATTGGTGAGCTTTTTGTTATTTTGTTTATTTATTTTTTTGCTTAATACATAAACACAAAAAGTTAATTAGATTGTAGAATCCGATCATATTTCGATGCTTTGTTTTTAGTTTCACGAATAAACAAAGACTTTTGGGTAATTATTTATATTATTTAAATTTGAATATGTTATTATTATCAGTGATAAAAACAATAAAGATTAGGATATTAGTCCGATGTAATATAATGATAACTAGAGAACACAATTGCCGATATGTTGTGATAACAACAACGATGAGGATATTAGTGTGAATGTCAATAATAATAACTCATCCTCCCAGAAATTCACTCAGTATATATGTAATGAGAAAAGACTGGATCTATCTATTTTTACGTTCGAATCCTGCTTCATACAACATGTTTTACATCTACGTTTACTGTACTTTAAAAAGTATCATGTTCTTTAAGTAATCATCCCATTAAAAGAAACAGCTCAGCAGTCTATTAACAAATGAGATGTTCTGTTCCAAGAAGAAGAAAAACAAGCAAGGAGAAGGTCGTTATAAAAGATAAAAAGAAAGAAAAGAAATGAGGAAAGACAAATGATTTCAAACTGTGATAAAATTCTTGTGAATTATGTGAGCTCAGATCTCTTTTCGCTCAAATCTCCATCTAAATTTATCTTTTAATTATATTTTTAAATTATTATATTTATCTTTGCTCACTTATATCGTATGACTTTTATTTCATTTATTTGGCTTAATAATCAGTGCTTATCATTTGATAACAGATAAATTTAGATTGATTTTGATAATTATTTTCGATAAATAATTCCATTTATAAGATGTTATCTTTTGTTCATTTTTCCAGTTGCTTAGCGTATTTTAAGATATGCCTTCAATTACGGCTTTTAATTCTATATTGATATCATAAATAATACATTCATTTAATTTTATGAGGGTTACTGAAAAGTTCTCGTCCCAACCAACTTCACAATATCTGAATAAATAGATAAATCTCAGATTTTTTTTTTTTAATTGATTTTTTTAGTTGGACCGAGAACTTTTCAGCATTTCATAGCACTCTATCATCATCTATCAAGCCAATTTAACGATTTTAATTGGTACTCATTTATTTTTCTTTTAGGGAAATTTTAAGAAAAATATAGTTCGCAGGTTTCCGGGGTCATTTTTTGTTTTTTTTTTTTAATCCAAAAGAATAAGGAACAATGTTTCTTAAATAAACGGCCATTTTTTTTTTTTTTTTTTATTTTTTTAGCCTAAATTTAAGGAATTATTATTTCGCCTTATTTATTAGCAAAAATGAATTTAAAAAAATAATAAATAAAATACGTTTAGTATTTGTTTCTGCTATTTTATTTTAAATAATTTTTTAAAGATATATTAAAGATTATTTTTATTAAAAATATTTTGTCTAGATCTTATGAAAATTATCCGAGATACCACTTGAGAGTGGGAATTAAATAAGTTATCTACTTTGCCACAGGCCTCAACGGTCATTGTTAGATTCCAGATAGTCTCTCCAGATTGGCACAACACAATCTTCTTACCTCCTCTTTTCACCTCATCTAAGCTAGATTTGTTTAATAACTGTAACTTAAAAATACTTATTCATAAAAAAAACAGATAATTTCAGTAGTTACAATAATAAAAATTAATTTTAAAAAATATGATCATATATAGGAACTAAATAGAATTTAAACCTATGAAAAGCATGTCACTAACAAATTAATCGTTACTAAGTAATACACACCTGTTAGAACGATTAATTTGTTTTGAGAAGAATATGACAAAATCATAAATAGTTTAAATAGAAAAAAAATCAAAATAAACAGTTTCTAAACATTTATTTTAATTAATTTGAAAAAGAAAATATCAGTTTTTCTAATATTTTATTTTTCCTTCGATTTTTAGAAAGTTTGTGTGTCGAAAAGATCAAATTGTGACATGCATATAAGAAATTCTGCTCAGAGACAAAAATTTTTAAATTGGTTGTAAAAAATAAATGCAAACTAATTTATCAATTTTCAAATATAAACGTCTCTGGATCGAAGTGTATCAGTATAATTCTGCGAGCGCTTGAATGTAATGTTCAAATGCTAACACTTCTGTTTTAATTTCATAAAATGTTTAACACATCATCTTTAAATATCAGATCATTTACAATGACATTCGTTTCTTTTTATTTGCCTTTATATTTTAAAATGACAATTTGTTTTGTTTTTTTAATTCGCTAAATCTGCAGAAGTACAATAGTTATATTTTCAAAGGGACGCTTTCTACACCATTTAATCTTTTTTCTTATATTTCCAGCTGTGAAATAAAAACTTGAAATGGACCAAGTAACAAAAACTGGTAACAACATCAGAGCTCAAACATCTGCAGGTAACATTTAGTAAAAAAAAAAAAATAAATAAATAAAAAATAAATAAATAAAAAATTTAAAAAAATATTATTATCAGTTTCAATCAGTGTTTTAATTTTTTCTGTTAGATCTGTTTTGAATCTTCATTTAAATGTTCACCAAAAAAATATTTTCTCCAAAATCTTACATAAAAACTGCAAGAAAACTGAAAAATATATAGAAAAATTATACAAATATAAAAAAAACTAGAGTTGTGTTTATTACATTGTATTTTGAAATAATATTTTTAAGAAAACAGAACGTGTCAAAGACTTCGTGTTAATTTTTTAAATATTAGATAAAATATTGTCAACTATTTCTTTTATTTTCGATCAGCGCTATTTACTCACTACCGTAGAATGACAGTCTGATTAAGTTACAATAAAAAAACAAGTAAAATTAAGTTAAATCCCCAGAAGAAATGTTTTAATTTAAATAAATGCTCAAAGACAATCAGTTGTAAAACAGGAATTCAAGCGATACTTTCTTAAAATGAAAACATGCCCAATAATTTAGAGATCAATGAACATTTTTAGAACATTGTATCGGACTTTTCGTCAACCTCTCTCAACCCATAACAGATTATAACTAAATGTTCTGAGGGCCTAAAATTGGCTAAAGAATATAAAAATATTTTGTATTGTATTCTTTGACTTCTTTGTCATTTGGAGGCTATAATGAATGCCTTGTAAAGAAGACATTACTTCGTAAAACAAAATGACTGTCACATTTAAATAATTTTGCGAATACGTTCTTTTTATTTTCTGTATGAACAATCTAGTGGCTTTATCTACCTCTGTTGTTACATGTAAGAATGAAAAATAAAATGAAAAATATCCAAATCTAACACATCATTACAGCAAGCTAAAATGTGTAGAATCTTGTAATACTTCCTGTTACTATAATAACGGAATATCTGATTACTAAAAAGGGGAGATCATCTTACGTGATTGATGAGTGTAAATTTAGATAGTGTTTTATATTATATAGAAGGTAGATATAAATTGAAGAGGATAGTTCGTAATTTATCCATAACAACATGCGTGTCAGTATTTTCCACATCTTTCTTGGCGCTATATACATTTTTTTTTTTTTTACACCCTCCCTCATAAATACTTCTATAATCACTCTGAGTAATTTGGTGGACCTGGATAAATAGTGGAAATCGGCGAATATCTGTTTGCATAGAGACCCCCCCCACACACACACACACACACGCACCAAAAAAATAAAACGATGCGATATGATAGATGATTACTTTGCTGAGTTTATGCAAAAACAAAGACTAAAAATTTGTTATCATTTTTCATTTGGCATCAAACCGCAGTGGATTTATCCTGTTTAATATAGGTTTTTAAATTTGGATTAAATTGAAAGCATTTAGTATTGATTTTCACGATTGAAAAAAAATCATAGTTTCCAGACGTTCAATATAATTTAAATGTCATGATGCAAATTTTAATGCGCGTAAAATAAATATATGCTGTTTTTATGTTTTCTTCTTTTTTTTTTGTCTGTGCGTGTGGTGGTGTCGTAGGAGGGGGGTGACAAAATTATATTAACGTATCGTTCTTGTTTTTTGTGCCAAGGGAAATAAATAATAGAAAAAAAACGTACTGATGAGCTATATCCGAAGAACCGAACAAGACAGACTGAAAGTAACACATAAAATAATAAATGAATAATAAATTCAGAAAAAATGTATTCCGTTTTTGAATCAAATTAAAAGAATTTTTTTAAGAATGGAACCCGTAATTACTGTTGATTTTTTTTTTTTACTTAATGAACACAAAAAATAAATTTCAGAATGTTCGTACACTGGTATTGAAACTAAATCAGCTGCTTCAAATCGAATTCACGAATCGAATTAATGTAAAAAAAAAAAAAAAAAAGATTAAAAAAAAAATCGACTTCGTAATTTCTGTTGATTTTAAGTTTTTAACCAATGAACAATAAAAATAGATTTCAAAATGTCCGTATTGTTATTGAAACTAAATCAGCTGCTTAAAAAGCTTTATGATTTTATCAAATGAGCCACTTCACTCACAATTAAAACTAAAAGGAACTCATAGCGATGGGAGTGGAACCAGACAGTAGTCCTGAATGTTTATATTGGTAGCAGTAGCAGCAATAGAATTAATTACAATGGGCAGTGGCTTTTAGCCAAATAAGCTGGGAGGAG
Source organism: Acanthosepion lycidas (assembly GCA_963932145.1). Taxonomy (NCBI): domain Eukaryota; kingdom Metazoa; phylum Mollusca; class Cephalopoda; order Sepiida; family Sepiidae; genus Acanthosepion; species Acanthosepion lycidas. Next base: position 60,229,793 of record OZ010577.1, read on the forward strand.
CTAACACAACGGGCGATGTTATCAACATCCAATCAAGCGTCAAAGCAGTTAACAAAAGAAGAAGGGCGCCATCAAGTGAGTGAGTGAAGGTTTAGGGCGATATGGGATCAGGTCTAAACAAACAAACAAAAAAAAGGTAGATAGAACTAAATAGGAGGAGTTAATTGCTACAATGAAATAATGACTGCTTGATGTTCAAATAATAATAATGTTTTTATATATTTAAGTTTTATATTTTTTGTACATGCCCCTCTTTGTGTGCACACACGTATCTAATTGTTCTCATTCAAGTCTGGCACAAGGAGATAATTAGCGAACCCCCGTTGAGGTTTGTTATAGGTTTGTTTTTGTAGTATTTCTACAAGATTAGCACGTGTTCGTAAAAGGTCTGTTACAAGATCATGCGTGCTTTTCAAGAGGAAATCCATTTTACCAACAAATATGATTATTGAGATGTTTCATTTATAACAATTTACGTTTCACGGTTTCACTGTTTAAATCTCGTCCATTCTATGACAAAAAATTTTTTGATAAATTATTTAATAAATGTTGGTAATTTAATAATCTAAATTAGTCGTATATGGTTTTTTACTTCTTTTTTTTCCGAAATTTCAAATTTTCCCTGGTTTTCCATGATCAAAAATCAAATTTTATTTTTTATACCAAATCATAAAGCATAACGCCACAAAATAAGGGGGGGGGGCAAATCACGTGCTAAGAATGGTGGTGATGAGGATGAACTGAATCGGATTTTAAGTTTGAAAGATTCTTATCTTGATTCTATATTTTTATCTGATCGTCTCAGAAAATGAACTTTTTTCTTTCTTTTTTTTTCCGGGTATTATCCTATCTATTGTAAATATATTTTTGTTTTGATTTGAATACACATTATTTCCTTTCGTTGCTACTAACTTCCTGGAATGAAACCTATATACGTTTTCTGCATATAAATATTATATACATATTTTAGAAACTAGTATTCCGTGGATGGGGAAGGGAAGTGAAGTTTTATTTATTTTGAAAATTAATGACAATAATGATTCAGAATTATCATAAACTGAGGCCAAAAAGTCAAATTTAGTCTTTTGTTTAGTTACAAGTTTCAGCAATATTTAGAACGGCTGAAGACACCCACACCATGGGGAATTTACGCTCAGACTATTTTTATGCGCTTACTCTAGGTATTTTTTTTATGTAAGTAAATGTATTCACAAATAAAATTGGTATTACTATTAAATCGACCAGTGTTGGTAAAATTATCAGGATATATACTTATAAGATGAATATAACCTGAGTTTCAATCTGTTTTTATTAGACATTTTCATTAACTTACGGAGCGTAACATTTTATTGTGTAATTTGAAGGTTGTTTATCATATCGTAAATAAACGTATACAATGGTACAGTTATTGATATTTATTATTTAAATTAAGCGGTATAAAGATCACCATAAATCATTTTCCCCACAGATGACAGAACAAAAAAAAAATGAAAAGGAAAAAAATGAAAAATAAAATTGTCCTTAAGAATGTTACTAAAAACGAATTGATAAATTTAAAAAAGGTAATAAGCATGAAAAGTGAAATGACCTGTAAGGAAATACTTGTAGAATTTGCGAATGTAAACACAGAACAGATTGGAAATATTAAGAACATTGGCTAAAGACATAAAAGCAACCAAACTACCACTTTTAAATAAGCAAAACAAAAACATATGTATGTTAGACAAAATAGTACATATGCTTCTATTGATGAATGTAGAGCTATATTAGATGGACCTGAAGTTTGGTTCTTAATGGAGAGAAGACAACAGAGAGAGAGGGGGGTGGAGTAAAGATTCATATTTGAATTGTTATCAGTAAAAATTATTTGTCCCTTTCAAATTAATGATAATAACAAAATAAATGTGAATAATTATTGGGAGTTCTTTGACAAAACATTTTTATTGGTACCAAGATCCCAAGAAGTATTAAGCTAAAGAGTATATTTTTGTATTCTGAAAAGCTGACTACTGCCTATCTTGCTAGAAATTTTTTTTTTTTTTTTAAATGAATTAAAAATAATAGAATGACATCTAGCCTTTCTATATATTAACCTAATAGAAATATTTTAATCCATCATTAAAAGCGGTGTATACGAGAATGGAAAACAATATTCAAACAAAGAATATCTCTGGGAAGTAATGAAACCTGTTGCAAGTAATGTTAAATTCGCAATATTAAAATGCTAAGGAAATCTATGAGTAAAGATAAACGAAAGTAAAAGAATTTCAAAAACTCAATGTTAAAATGTAAATAAATAATTATTCAGTTACATGGAATATTCTACTAATCAACTATAAGGTTTTATAGACTTTATCTTATGCATTTATTTATAAGTCAAAATGTATATTATACTTGGTTTGTTTACATAAAACCCAACACCCTCAACCAAATCAAAATTAATATTTTTAAATAGGTTACATATCATGAACTGAAATTCATGCAATATATCTTTCATATAAATATATGTATATCCTGAAAAATTGATTGATATCGTTTGATTAATTTCTTGTAAAACATCTTGTTACGTCAGCAATATATTGACCATATATCGTAAGTTTGCAAAATCCTTAAACATTTTGCTTTCCAAATGAGTCAAATTTCATAATGTAGGGCCGAGCGAAGATCTCTTATCTAAGCTGTCGGTTTGTGCGCACATGTTACTATAATGATCATAAATATGTACATATATCGTGCAAAATTGAAGAAATTTAGAAGAATGTTCATATAGATTTTGTATTCTTATATTTATAGTTTCTTTGAATGGGATATTAGTAAAAAAATATATATTTCGAGAGATAATGAAGCAAAAATGACTTTATTTGGTTTAATTAGGTACAATATTTGAAGTAATTTGGAGGTAGAATTAATGTTATATTTATTTGATAATTAGGATAGGATCAGTTTGTTTATAGTTTTCATTTACATAATAAATGCAAGTGTGTCACTATGTCACACTTGAAAACTTTACTCCTAGAGGCTGTAGCCCAACATAGCATACCAGTTTGGAATCAGGGCGACTCCATGAACGAATTAAAAACATTCCGGGCAGGATCCGGACCCGCAATCCTGAAATTTTGCATTCCCAAATTTTCATTATTGCGATTGTTTTCGGATTCTGCCATCTTGGCTTCTACTGATAAAAACAATTAAAGGGACACAACTCTCTAACTATAGTTCATGTTCAAATGAAAAAAAAAATCACTCTTCTCAAATTTCAATGTTTCATGTAAAATTGTCCATGTTTTCAACTTTACTCCTAGAGACCGTAGCCCAACATATCATATCATTTTGGAATCAGAGAAACTCCGTGAACAAATTAAAAACATTCCGGCCTGGATCCGGATTCGCAATCTATAAATTTTGGATTCTCAAGTTTTTATGATAGCAATTGTCTTTGGCGAATTTTTACGTGATTTTTTTGCGACGAAGATTTTCGTAAGATAACAATTTTTATAACTTCGAAATAAATTTGGGAGTAATCGAAATTGATTGCGAAATCCAGAAGAATCTTCAACAGAATGCTGAAAGCTCTGGACGGCCCTTTCCCCCACCCCCTATTTGGGACTCATCAGCAGTGCGCATCTACTACCCTGAATCAAACACGGACGTTATGATACAATGCAAGCGTCATACCACTGGACCAACGGGCATCGGGGACGAAGAAGAAACTGAGCACAACCAGTTGGGGGTTACGTATCACAACGGAATTTAGTTAGTAGCGGCGCTATATCGAGTCTCGTCAGTTTCTTCTTCGTCGCCGAGGACCGTTTTTTCCTTGATATAACGTTTGTGTTGTAATGTAACGGTCCGGGTTCGATTCTCCATAGTGGACGCGCGCTGCTGATGAGCCCCAAATAGGACGAAACGGCCGTCCGTCCACTGTTTTCTGCTGGGGATTCTTCTAGACTATGAATTAATATAAATGATTATTCAAATCTCCCCCACAGATATATATCACTTATTTTAAGTTATATGGTGTATTTAGGCAGTAAGAATTTATTTCATACAAGCTTTATTAAACAATTTCGACTACATTTGTTTGTTCAACCTTTTGTTCAGTTCTAACTTTCGACTAACTTGTTTTAAGTCAGAATTAACTTTCCAGTGTTCTTTTATTATATCCATCCATATAAATAAATATGGGTACAATAAATGTATGGATGCAATAAACAGAACTTTGGAAAGCTAATTCTAACAAAAAAATAACGTAGTCGTAAGTTAGAAAACATAAATGAAATGTTGACCAAACTCATTGCCGAACCGGAAGCCGGTTTGCTACATTTGTCTTTGACACTTAAGAGCGAATAAGGAGAGAGAGAATAAAGTGACAATAAAAACGACGAAAAGTAGAAATAACCACGTACGCAGGTACAGACAGACGCGTGGACAGGCACATGCAAACGCACCCTCACCCCAGCCAAACACACACACACGCACATACACTGAAAGAAGAAGAAAAAAAATCAACCTTATACTAATGAAAAGTACATAAAATATTTTCTAACTCAATATAAAAGTGACGATAAACAAAAAAAAAAAAAGTCTACTACGGATATCTCATGACTAGTGGACGAGGTGACCACTGGAGAGTTGGACTAGATACTGAAAATAAAATCAAACAGAAAATATCAATCCTATATAAGTTTTATATAAAAGTTTTATATCACACACCTTGGAGCTAATGACGAGAATCAGACAAGATAATTGTATGTGCTACATACGATTCCACTTGTCTAATGTTAAGACATTGCTTTAAGATTTTAATAGTAAAACCTACCAAGGCTCTCAAAGAAATTAAATTTCGGTATTGAATAAGCCATAATGAGTTGATATGTCGTTAACCAAACCAAACCAAAACAAAATCACCTCTATACAAAAGATAAAAACTGGTTTCAAGCCAATGAATCCTTTAAGTTTTAAAGAAGTCTATCAGTCACCAGATCTTTTTAGTTTAGCACGACAGAACCATAAACAAGGAGCTTTACCAAATAACAAAATAAAATCGCTTAAAGAATTCCAGTGATCTAAGATTAGGAAGGAAACTCCAATCTATACTAAAAAGAATAACAGTGGGCTTAAAAAGGCTAATTTCACGAAAAACTGTTTAAAAAAAAAAAAAAAGAAAGAGATTCTATAGATTTCAACCGCGTCACGCTAAATTTTCGGTAAATGAAAGCCGAACTTTTTCTCTATGGAAATTTTTTACTATTAACACAGCCATGAACATAACCAGAGTAGAGTGCATTAATAATGGATACCTTTTAGTTATAGGTTATGTAAACGCATAAACAGTCCCCCCCACTGCAATTAAAATATATTATAAATTTTGTCCAATAACTATGTACTTACTCAGCAGCTGAAAGTCAAACCAACTAAGCTCACAATTTAAGGGATTAATATTTACCTTGATGTGGGTGAGATAATTATTGTATGTATGTATGTATGTATGTATGTATGTATGTATGTACATGTGTATATGTATTTGAATGTCGATCTACACCGTCATGTTTTTATACAGAGTAATATATGCATGCATTAGTCGAACATATGTTTGATACATTTGTATACATCCATTAAGTCAGGCCACATTATTCTTGGGATTAATCCTTTCCCTTATCTTGGTAACTTTATCCCATTGACTTTTGATTTCTTTCTTTCCTTTCTTTTCTACCTTTTCCGTCTTCTTTTTTTTTTTTTTTTTAACTCTCAATTTCAAATTCCCCCCCCCCCCCTATATTAATTCTTGCATTTTACTTTCATCTTTCTTCGCCTTTATTAAACAGTTTCTTTTTCTTTTTACCCACCCTTTCTCCTTGTTTCCCCCGGGCAACCAGTTACTATTTCTATTTTTGTTTATTTCATTTAATATTATTTTGTTTTATTTTCTTTCCTTTTACTGTTTTCTTCATCTTTTCTTTCTCCCATTTTGTTTTTTGTTTTTTCTTTTCATCTCACGTCTTTCTCCTTCGCCGCCAACGAAACCGTTTTATAAACTTCCCAGAATAACGGAGAGAGCCGATTAATTTCTCAGATCGTTTATAATTGGCCATCAGTTTAATTGAGAAAGGAAGTAGGAGGCTTGCTCAAATGATCATCTACAGAATACAAGCCTCAGGGTGGCAAGGATTATGAATGGGAGAAATTAAAAAGCGGGACGAGTAGCAGTTTTTTTAAAAGAAGAGATTAAGAGGCAGAGGATAAAGAGAGATTAGAGAATGTGGGAAAAGAAATAAATAGAAAAAAAAAAGGAGAAGGAGAAAAAGGAAATGCAAGAAATATATAGAAGTAAAAAAGAGAAAGAATGGAGTAGAATAAAATAAAAATGAAACGCCACGGGCGAAACAAGACCAAAAACAAAAGACAGTGACAAGATGGAGAAAACAGGAAAAGAGGAAACAATAGATGAATAGTAAAAGAAGAGGCGATCGGGGATAGATGATTGCAATCAAGTTATACCGAAATCAATATCTTTTGATCAACCGAATTAAGCAGAATCGATTCTAAACAATATTAAGACGTGTGTCTGTTTCAGACGGGGCAACAGTTACTGTAAACTGACGCCTTGTGCCAAACAAGGTAACAATGGTAAACAGAAGCAGTAGATGATAAAACAGATGAAAACCTTTGATACCGATGTGCGGCTGAGTGTAACAGATAGTAAAATCGGCAAGCCGAGTTCAAATTAGTATGTTACTAAGTAGTATTCACTTTAACACTAATGCTCTCGAAAAAGACATAAATCCGTCGCTTCTGTCCCCTGCTATGGGTTAAATAGCAGAGTAGTCGTAGCCTTGAGTAGCAAAAAAGAAAAGAAAAAGAAAACTGAATTCATGTAGAAAGCGATGCGAACCCACTCCAGGCCGCATAGCAAGCCACAGATAAAGAAAAAGGAATCTATGGAGATTTCGAATCAGCCACGTCCGAAATGGACATGGCGATAAAAGAAAAAGGATGGGGATTTGACTTTGTGTATCATGAAAATAAGACAGAGATTCTTGTAAGCGCACAAACAAATTTGCCAATGTATTGAATTGTTTATTTAGTGGCAATCTACTAAATATTGCATAGTGTCGCGAAATCTAACCCACACACTTACCTACGTAGATTGACTAAGAGAGAAGAGGAGAGAAAGAACGAAGACTCACAAATTGTGTTAAAATATATGAAAAAAATTTTTGATAATGGCTATCGATAGCCGAAAGTATTCAGATATTGAACAATTTATATCTAAATCTTTTGGAAACCAAGAAAACGGTACAAAATATAGAAAAATTAAATAAAAGAAATTCGTAACAAAAACCTAGGACGGTCTTGAACCAAACCTTTGTTTGAGTTTGTGCATATATATATATATATATATATATATATATGAAGAAATATAGTCATAAGATGTGCTATATTTATGGGATAAAGTGCTCAATATCAGAGATAGAGCGTGTGTAAATATAAAAATGAACATAGCAGTCAACACTTAGAGGCGACAGTCTGTTTCATGCTGGAGGCATATAAAGTTTTTACTCAGTACATAAAGATTGCTGTATGCAAGAAACTCAGATCCGTGATAGCAGTGAGGAATAATACATATATATATTTATTAATATATACTTAATAGCTCTGTTATATTACATCGAGCACTATTTTATTAGCACCAGTACTCCATGTGCAATATTATATATATATATATATATATATATATATATATATATATGTGTGTGTGTGTGTGTGATATATATATATATATATATATATATATATATATATATATATATATATATATATATATATATATATATATATATAATAGCTCCGTTATATTAAATTGAGCACTGTTTTATTAACACGAGCACTATATATTCGATATATTATAATACATATACTCAACTCTCCCTGTCGAATTCGACGTATGAGGTTCAAGCAGATCAGTTCCTAGGAAACCGACAGCCCGACATGAGATTTGATTATAGTGGTGAAGGTTTCGTGCAGGACCAGCCACACATTTTGAAGGGCCGAATACAGAGACCTGGTGCACTACGTGCCACAAGGTCACCAAACGACCCTCCACAGGTTTTGAATTTAGAGTTGTCCTTCTCCTAGACCAGTTGTCATCTGTCTGTCCTGCTATTTACTCATAGCTGGAGGGAGAAGATGTTTCACACCTTTCCCAAGAGTATTAGCACGTAAGTGAATGCATATATATATATATATATATATATATATATATATATATATATATATATATATATATATACACGCAGACTCGCACACATATCTGACAGAATTCAATATAATTTTCAAGTTAATTTAGATCAACACATTTACTTGATATAAATATCCATGAATACACGCACACACACACACACACACACACACACACACACAGGTGTTTATTCCTCTTTTGATTTTGCATTCGACTCTTACCAACGATATTGTTTTCAAATATTTTCAAATCAAAATAACGCCTAATTCATTAGATATCGACAATTACTAAAAACGCTACTTTTGTTATCTTATGCCATACTTAGTTACGCCGGCGAAAAATCAATTCAGCCAGCCAGCCAGCCTCTTTTTTCCTGTCATGTCATTTGTATACTGAAGCAAGGGGAATTCCCAGCTGAACGAATGCGTGTGTTTTTAGTAAAACGTTGATCCAGCAGCACGAACACACAGATACACGAGACAGTATTCCGTGCGTCTTGGACGCGTTCATTTTGTATCGTTCACTCCAGACTTGCCTGATGACAGTAACGTGAACAGTAAACATTCATCAGATTTAATTGTATTTAATAAGGAGAAGAACGAGTAGATGGTGAGTGTTCAGTCGTGATTGTCCAGTTGATCATCTTCGTTCCTGTCAATATAATAAATAAGCGATTCTCTTTGACAATGTCTTTCAGTTTCTCATGAAGGGAAGAAAGCGAGAAAGGATAGATCAACGCACACGCTCTTCAGGGCTTGTAAAAGATTACGAAGTCTATCGCAAAATTAATGTATTCCGAATCGCTTAATTTGACGTTGTTAAAAATGTTAATTACTGATCATGATTTCGAACTTATTTGAAAGCACGTTTAAATTGCTTAAAAAACACGCAGTCTACAGTGCAGTTCGAATGACGTAATAAGTATTTGATGGCTGAAAAAAACGATCCTTGCTCGGGACATTCATCCACACTGGTGACACCTGTTAGTATTAAAAGAATTGGTGTTGGTTTGATTAGGGGTGAATCTTACCTTGCGAATGACACACAGGACCATCTTCGGTGATTTGCAGCATTTAGTGACAAGTTTGCAGAGGAGATTGTGTCTAGTAATTAATTAGCCAATATTGCCCTCTTCTGCTTTGAAAATCTTTCGGAATCAACGTTTAGTGATAATTCCAATACAGTGAAACCCGGATATAAGAGAGTTGTCGGTACATTAGACTCTCTTATATCCGGGTTTCTCTTATATCCGGGTTTGGTCTATTTTATATACATTAACACAGGCTCTAATTTGGGACAAGATAAAATCTCTCTTATAGCCGGGTTTCTCTTATATCCGGGTTACACTGTAGTTCCCATCCAGCCTGCTTCAGTGTTGGGGAATACAGAGTAAATGTCAGAGAGAGGAAGACAGGTACTACACCTTGACTAAGGATGACCTGGAATTTTTCAAGTCATGACACGACGACTGCGTATGGAACAGGTTAACCGATGCCTGGTGTGAAGAGTCGTATTCATTATGTACTATAATATTTTCTTTCTTATTTATTGTCGGAGTGCTCTGTCTTTAGCTGTTTTGTTTTTTTTTTTTTACTATATCATCCATGCGCAATATTACATAAAAACATGAAATAAAACCTGCACAGTTTTTGATGCGCATGCAACAAGATATAAAATATTTATTAAAAGATTGATTTTTGATCAAACTTACAGTTGCTTACATAACTGATTCATATTATTCACAGAACACGTGTGTGTGTGTGTGTGTGTGTCGTATGCATTAATGCAAAGCCCAACAGAAGGCGATCAGAGAAAGAGAGACATTGTAGTTTCACATCAAAACTCTTTTTTTCTCGTACATTATGAGAACTCTACTTCCCTTTCCCTAGAACTCTCTACTTCCCTACAACCTAACAAGGCAGGGGGACGTAACTCTTGCTTCTTATTGATGAATCCCTACATATCATCATTTGGGAACTTTGACGTGGTGTAATGGTTAGTAAGTTTGTCTCGCTAAATCAATTACGACTGAATTGTGAGTTCGATACTCACTGGTTGCCTCATATTTTCGTCTTTGTACCACATCTAAGCTACGCTTAGAAAATCAACACCACATATTAACATTTTTAATTATTATACAGCTAACAAAACTATATAGTTATAGTGGTATTACAAAAACGCCAGCCTTGCAGTTGAGTTGTGTAAAATTTCAATCAATTGAGTAAAATCCACCTCTAAACTGAACCAACAGAAGTTAATTTTGAGTTTCATTTTTTAGTTCGAATAGAAATTGATCTATTACAACTGTTCAATTATAAAGACTGGTTTAGACTTTGTGAGAAGAGATAAGGAAGTTTTACACGTTTTAGTGACTTCATTTTGAATTTCTCACGGGCACTTGTCGTTAATGTTCAAAAACAGGCAAAAACAAAAAATTCATTAATTAAAGTTGATTTTCCAAACGTTTGCTCCATTTTTATTTAAATGCTGATAAAAAGTCTTACATATGTAAATAGAACAAAATTCTACTATTTGGGCAACCTATTTCTTATAAACTGAATCCAGTTTTTTATTTTTTTATTTATTTTTTTTTTAATGAATTCACTCCAAGTAAGGCGATAATGCTGCTAAGACGCAAGGGACAACTAGTAGTGAAGGAAAATGAAAAAGACTTTAGAAGGAAATGGAAACCCAACCCCAAGCAGGGTACAAGGGATAAACTTCTACTCCTGTTCAAAAGACCAGGAAGGAGTGTGAACCGGATGATCTGATTGAACACGTTATATTCAGAGTCTGTCTATATTTCTGAGATGAGGTATTATGTACATTATTTACATTATTCGGACTATTGTCCTCATCTTTGTCGCCATATTTATCACAACGTTTCGGCCGTTGTACGCTCTGGCCTTCTTCAAGTGGTTGGAATTTCGAACTGAACCCTTTATTTCGCTCACTGGAGTAGACTGTTCTAGTTCTACGTGTCATGTTTTGATGTGTTCAATACCCGGTTAAGGCAGTGGAGAACTTTCGGAGGGAAATTAACAGGAGATAACTGACAACTGACATCCATCAAAACATGGCACGTGGAACTAGAACGGTCTACCCCAGTGAGCGAAATAAAGGGTTCAGTTCGAAATTCCAACCACCTGAAGAAGGCCGGAGCGTACAACGGCCGAAACGTTGTGATAAATATGGCGACAAAGATGAGGACAATAGTCTGAATAATGTAAATAATGTACGTTATATTTAACACAATAAAAAATCAAAGTAATTTTTTAAAAATTAAATTAAAATTAAATATTATATAATATTATATTTCTATCGACCATTTTCAGATAAAAGTTTATTTTTAGGATGCAATGCAATTTTAACTTACTAAAACACAAAAAAGTGCCTCTAATACAATAAAAACACTTTTTTTTACTTTATATCACTTCAGAAGTTTGGCGATCATGATTCTCCATAGATTATCTGTGAATTTCCATGTAGTCTTGAAAATCAGGGAAGTGGTTTCCCGTTGCCTTCTCCACGGTTTGAAATTTAGAGATTATTTTCATTTACGCTATAAGAGGTCTATTTTATACTGCTATTTAATCTATAACTCAGTGATGTAGGGAATAGACGGATTCAAATCTATCTTAAAGGCATTTACGCAAAAGTGAAAGCATCAGACTAGCCCGGAATTTTAACTCTACTCGCCAATCCCACTATTCGTTGCAACTGGAAAACAAATTCCGAAAACTTATTGGAACCAGATAAACCTCTCTCAAAAGAATTTATAATTTTTAACTCGATATTTGACAACTTCAACCATTCAACGTCTCAACGGAAAAGTTCAGTCTGAACTGGTAAAAAAATAAATAATTCGGTTCTGTTCCAAACGAATTATACGTTCGCATTTTCTGAAAGTTTCTCTTACAATTTACATCAAGTTGTCAGTAATCTTGAAATATTTTTAATATTAAAATATTTAAAAAAGAAAGGAATGAAAAAGAAAATGATTTGACTGCAATAGCTTAGTGACAATAAAACAACCAATCTTCATTCGTACTTTTGTCAAAATATAATTAATAATCTTCTCCAGATCTACCTACGCGTTTTTATACCCGACCCAATATACATTGAGTCTAGTGTGTACTAGATATAGACATATCTATTTCTGTCTAAGATTTTATAGAATAGCCTTAAATGGCAAAAATAAAGTTCAGAACTCGACGTTCACGAATTTTTAGAAATATATAAGAAACTAAGGAACATAGAATTTTGACGATTACTCGCGTTACTTATATTTAGTGCAAGAATTAGTACTTAAGTTACTTAAATGGTTGTTTAAATTTTTTATGCACATGTCTTATTTATTAGACATGTGCATAAAAAATTTAAACAACCATTTAATAATAAAAAATATTTCAATATAACCAAAGTAGTAGTCTTGGTAAAAAAAATTAATACTAATTAATTTAACACTTTTTGTCTAATTTTACTTTTTTCTGAGTTGCTTAAGCTAGGGAATAGCTGATGATTTAATTAAATTTTAGTACACTTACTTATACAAAAAATATTGTCCTTGTTCTAGCTAGTATTGAGATATAGGAAAATGTTTTTCTAAGGGATGTTAATGTATGCATTAAATAGCGCCGACTTCAGAGGAACAAGAGAAAATTTGTAAAAGCTATGATTATTCGACCCGCTGTTATATAAAATATGACTGATTTTTATCAAACAAAATTATAAATGAATAAACTACATTTTAAAAAGCAAAAACACTTTTATCAAGTTATTGAATTATATTAATTATTTTTGGTTCTAAATCTAAATAACCAAAGCAGCTGCAACATTTTCTGAAATAATGTAAGCTTGAATTAACTTTCTATCAAAAATAGTTTTTTTTTTACGTTAGTATACTATACCTTAATGGTATGTTCTTTCTATGAACTTCTTTTTGAATTGAATTTCATCAAATCCTTTCTTACAAGCAAAGGCCACCCGTTAAATGTGGTGGAATAACGGTTCATTTTTCCATCGATAATAAGTTCGGGACACTTAAATGACCGATATATCTAAAATTGCAATCTTAGGATTCTGTTTTCCCAACAAATTACTAAGTCCGTCATTCGTTGCTTTCGTGCAGTGAATTTGCTCTTTGTGTTTAACAACAGGAATACTTTTTCTTCTATTAGCAAGAAACTTTGTTCCTTTCTCCCATAAAATCGTATTATTGTTTTACGTGTCATTATGAATCTGGTTACATTGGACGCACATCGCAGAGATTGGAGCATCGGATTAAGCAATATCTTCATTTTCGATTAGGAATGGCCAATTGCGTCATGCTACAACATTGACACATACCCTAAAGATTTCGGATTAAGCGATTAGTCAACATCTCATTGATAATCATGCTTGCACCCTCACAAATGACTGTTTCAAAATTGTAAGTGTTGAACCTTTTATTTGAAGATTCTTGAATCCTTTTTATTTCTAGCAACAAACGTCTTTTTAAATGCAAAAACTATTTTCTCTTTTTGCTAAAACTACTTGGCATTGCTAAAGTTGGCCGATTATCTGTCTTCCTGTGTGATTTTTTTATAAGATGACAAATAAAGATTAAATCTAAAATTATTTTCGTTTTATTGATAATTTTACATTAATGGTTAATCTTTTAAATTCATCAACGATCCTCTTTGCTAAGAGCTGATAAAAAAAACCTGACCGCTTAAGAGGGGTACATGCATAACATTTTCTTCTTGTTCGCTTCTTCATCATCTACTTAAGTTTCGTCCCAAGAAATCGCTTTTATTTAATATTAAAAATGTTTAGTTTGTTTTTTTATCTGAATAACATAGGGATCACCTACCAAAAATATATCCTAGTATTTTATATAACTTAAATTACTTCTGTTGCAACCGATAATTATAAGTTTGGATCAGAATGTCTTTCAAGTAAAAGAGTAAAATCGAAATTAATGAAAATATACTGTGTAAAGAATGTACAGTAAAGACGTAATTTTCTCATATGTTTTTGATATATCATTTCAATCAAGAAAAAAATAATTAAAACTCTGCACATTGTCGTATAGATGCAGGCATGTAATTATATGCAACAAACTTGATCAAATATGATGTAACTCCTTCAACATTAAAACTGTTTTACTCCTTCTCCTCCGACCCAGCTTATCTGAAAACTAATGATAGTCTCGTTAGACGGGGCATACAATCCAGACAGTCATCTCACCAACTGTCTAACATTTTTATCTTTGAGATAATCTTCTTGCTTCACTTTCTTAGTCAAATGAAATAAAATTTATCAAATGTCGCACATTAATGTGTCACGTTTACAAATATGCGAAAAGAAATAATTCAATGAATAAGTAGAAATAAAGGAGGTTGAAAGATTAAGAGACTGAAAAAAATCAAGCAAAAATGAATAAGAATAAAAGAACTGCGCGGAAAAGAAGGAATAATTCACAAGTGGAGTCTTATGAATAATTTATAAATCAATCATTATCATTTGCTTAGTTTTATGATGCCAATATGTGCCAGTTGTTTAATGAGTTTGGAAATGAAGCACTGGTTTAAGTAAAGGTCTCTATAATGAAATTTCGTGGGTCTGAAAAAAAAATGAAATTTAAAAAATACAAGATCGTTCAAATCCCTTTCTTTCCGAATTTTGATACTTCTGCCATTTTCATCTTTTTATTCTTTCTCTCCTTTATCTTTTTATTAGTTAATCTTTTTCTTTCTTTTTCATGCGTTCGTTCTTTTTCTTTTTCTGTTTTTCATTCTTCTCAAATTCTTTAAACAGCAATCTTTGGTTACGTTTCTTTTGCGACTTATTGACTCTTTCTTTTTTTTTTTTTCTTCATTGCCAGTTTCTCTCCCGCATTATTTTTTTTTCCTTTTTCACTCTTTTTACACATATGTGTCAATCTTCTTCTTTTCCTTCTTCATTTTTTTTTTTTTTTTTTTTTTTTAACTTTTGTTTTTCTCCTTTTAGTCTTGTACAGGGTGAGGTGGGTAAATTGTCGCCATTTTATATTTTTAATTTCGCGCATGCGCGTTGTTTGTTTTTGATTTTGTCGACGGCACTATATAGTAGGGTCAGTTGGGCAAACTCTGTGAGACAAAGAGCACCATGACGCAATTCACTCAGCCAGAAATTTGGAAACATTTCAGTGTTTGGGTGTCAATCTGAGGATAGTCCAGAGAATTCGGAAAAAGTTGGATGAGTCTAATGGTGATTACGAAGGAACAACAATCCAGTAAACTCACTCTGATCGTTCTGATAAGAACTCCCGAATTTGTTAGTAAGACTCAGAATCAACACGGAGGCCTAGATCAATTGCCTTGAGAAGGTAGTGCAGGGGAAGCCAGTCATAACTGTCAGACAATTTCTGCGACCATGCCACTCCTTATATCTGGTCACCTAACTCCCCAGACCTCCTTAGATGTGTGGGATGTAAAATTAAACAAGGAGACCGTTCAGAAGAGTTGCAGGAGATTTCGAAGTAGTCTGGAGGCCGTGGTCGAAGCCAGTGGCAATTTTATTAAATAAATTTACTCTTTACTATTTCAAGATATTTTGTGTAATTTTTGTAAGTATATCTGAGGTATCAATAAATGAGATATCAGTGTTATTTTCATATTGGTGTAATCTAGACGACAATTCATCCATCGCACCCTGTATTTATACGATATTTATCTCTCTCTCTCTTTTTTCTCATAATTTTTCTAATGTTTTCTAATGTTTGCCCTTGCCTTATTTCTCATTTGCTTTTACTTCCTTCTTATCGAATCTTTCTCCTTATTATTCTTTAATAATTCTTTCCTCCTGCTACTCTTCGTCCTCCTCCTCCTCCTCACTGGGTGACGTTCAAGTGTCTGACTGCAGCTGTCCACACACAGGACACACGTAAGCAAAACTATCTGAAGACGTAGACACATACACCATTGAGTTCACACACACACACACACACACACATTCCTTCATTTTCTTTATCTCTGTCTCTCTCTTCAAAACACAGACACATCCATGAATTCTCATTAGCTCACTCACTCACTCACAAATCACATACACACCCCTGATCCAAATCTTTAAAAAGCACCCACGCGTATCGACACACTTACATTTGTGCATAACAGTCGAAGATACGCATTTGATGTATGCACACGATGACAAATATAAACGTGATAATATACAGCTTGTCCCCCAAATCACAACGGTTTAAAAAAATTATATTATCGTTCCCAAAATTATATTTCTATACAGTTGATATAAATTCTAATCAATCAAAAAAATATATACTAATAATAATATAAACTGCTACTATTTTTATTTTTTTAAAATTAATTCTTTGTGACTTTTGGTATATCCTGTATATTAATATAATTATTTACAAACATTTGTGCACAGACTAATATAACTACGCCAAAACACAGTTTCATATGTGAATACAACATAATATTTGCGTATATAAGTATGTACGTCATATGCATTTATTTGAAAATGTAAATGAATTTGATTGATATGAAAACAAATCTAGAAAATAAATACTCTTCACTTAACAGCTTTTCATCTGCACAAATATCCGACAATTACAAAAGGTTCTTGATTATTTGATTTTCCAGAAAACCGGCAGATGAGAGATTAAGAGATGGTGAACTAAAAAAAAAACCCATTAATACTGTAATAATTCCAAGTGCTGAATAGGAATGAATGAAGCTAAGGGCAATTTTGAACAATAATCTTCCTTTTTAAAACATATTCCGTTCTCATTCGAGTTTAATAAATATCTTCACTCCACTTGTCGCCTCTTTAACAACTGGTACACTCCGACGAGAAGCGATTGACGCAGGAGGTGATTTTGCTTATTATTTTTTTTCTCTTTGTGTTGATTTCTCTTCTGCTTCAACTCAACCACTCCACCAATTCAGCTACATCACAGTCTTTCTTTTCTATCTCCCCCCCTCGCGCCAGTTCTCGTTCTTTCATTCAGGTGTTAATAAGAAAAGGGACAACTTTAATTAGATTCCTTTTTGACATCAATTAAGTCTACTTAATGTATTTTCTCGTTTCAGACCAGCTGAAGTAGTTGCCCGTCATCTGGTCATTTCTTTTTGTCTGGATAGAACCCAGTAATGACAGCTTTACCTGATATCAATTTTAATTCAAGATTATGCTCAAAAGAGTATTTTGCATTGTACTATAATTTATACAACGATGGACAAGTGGTTATAACAATTGAATGGATGATTTAAAATCGCCCGTTGAATAACTGAGACCACGCTGGCAAAACATAAAATCACAATGAATTTTTCGAATTGTATTCTAATCTTTTTAACCCTCTACGATTCGACTGGTTCTTTCTCTGGGTCTGTTCAGATGGAAATTTTCTCCAAGATCGAGTTTGTTCTCGACACCAGATAAATATTCCGCCTAAAGAAAAATGAAGAATGAAACCACTACCAGAAGGGAAAATCCTCGGCCTGACAATGGACTCAGATGCTAACGACAAAAGAGTTTTGACGATGACAGCAACCCTGGAGTTTTACAAAAAAAAACAAAAAAAAAAAAACAGGAGCAGTATGACATGACCATGTTTGAAAACGACCCTAAAGACTATTACAGACTTGCACCACCGTGGTAACCCTGACAGGTCTGCGCAGAGCTACCCATCGTTCCTCTTGTTCGCCTGGTCAGTTTCAAGAAACTAGCTGTCCGAGAGACTCTGTGTTTAACGGCTAGTGCAACGTTACCTTTTCATTTCCTCTATCAGATTGTAATCTGCAATGTTAATGCTCTTGATATAACTGAAAGAGAAATGAGAATGCTAAAATTTGGCGCATGCCGCGTAACATCACTTTATGTTGTTTTCTATTTATAGATTATTGTAGAATTGTTCTCTGTATACCGGGTCGATCTTCTTCCGAAATTATAAATAAACATAGAAATGTTTTTTTTTATTTCTGTATTGGTCAAGTCGAAAGCTTTACAGCACCTCCTCGTGTAAGTGTGTCTCTGTGTGTATACGTAAATACTTGACTAAAAACTGTGGTTTGTAGTTGTTTCTATTCCTAGTATATGTAATCATTGTTTCGATACTGAATAAACTATTGCGATTGATCTAGTATTTGCTAGCCAATAAAAGATTGCTGTACTCAAGAAGCTTCAATTACACATAATTTTCAGCCTAATATTACTCTAGTAGCTTACGTCACAGATTATAAAAATACAAAATTACACTTATCTCCAAAAGCTTGAAAGATTTTACATTAATATGTATTATTAAGCGTATTTGGAAGAAGTATCTATAGCGAGTTCTGTATGCAGTTAATTTTCGAATCCTGATTGATACTTTTCTATAATCTGGAACTGTAAATAAATACGTTAACTACAATAAAATGATTAATTAAAATTCTTTGCAAAATGAGTTATTTTTCCTGGACGTTTCGAAATCGATAACTATTACTTTTAGATTTTCCAAACATATGAATAAAAATCTTAGATCTTCCAAATATATGAATAAAAATCATAGATCTTCCAAATATATGAATGAAAATCATAGATCTTCCAAATATATGAATGAAAATCTTAGATTTCCCAAGCATTAATATTAAACTGTCGTTTATTGTTTAGTGCCTGATAGTCAAGTCCACTTAATTGGAGGACGGTGTTCCGTTAGTTCAATGTTAATTGCATTAATGATTGATTGTGCAGGCCACTAATTAGAGTTAATTGCGTCGCCAATTAACCTCGGATTGAGAAAAGGTGGTCCAATGGCGGGTGGCAGATTATGGATGTCTTTGCTCAAAAGCAGAATAACACGCTCGAGCAACGCCATGGCCGATCTACCAGCTTCCAGCCAACAATCTATCATACGCAGGCAGCAGACATTTGTCCGTGTTGGCGGTGCAAGTGGTTGTACTTAATGCCGAACAGTATAAAAAGGTAATACATGCAAGTTACTACATGAATACTATCTCTCCCAGTCTTTCTTTCTATCTCCCTTTCTCTCTCTCTCTCTCTCTCTCTCTCTGACAATTATATTCATATACGCATCTAGTGTTACATATGTTGATTATTTCATAGATGACAAATCAGTTTACGTTTTGTATATTATAAACCTGTCTTTTATTCTAGAAATGTATAAATATCCCGTAATGCGCGTTATTTAATCGCCATCTACAGTTTGTTTTCTATGATACGTTGTATGACGCTTTGGCAACATTCTTTGTTTTGTTGATTCTTGTTATTTTTTAATATTCGTCAATACGAAATCGACAGACAAAGAATACTGCTTAGCGTACAAGTTTTGCAAAGTGTAGCTTAAGAATTCACCCTTTTTTACACTCTTTATAAAATTGACTTTGTGTTAAGTTTATTATTACTGCTCAATAAATCGCAGTCAGGAATAGTTTCTTATTTTAGTTTTGTATTAAATTTGCGTTTTGTATTAAATTTGCGTTTTTCAGCCTCTATGAATACAGGAACAATTCATATATCTTAATAATTTGAAAAATAAATTTATAATATTTATTGTTTAAAATAGTGGTTTATCCACTACTGAATTTATATCGTCTTTCCTAAATACTAACTTACTTATACGGTGTATATAGCCTTGTCTATAAAACTATATGAAAGCACCACATGCATCCTTTATTGTGATAAGCAAGCTAATTTTGTAGAACGTTATAACCGAGTAATTAGTTCGATATTCACTAGGTTTCTCATAAATATTA
Organism: Acanthosepion lycidas; assembly: GCA_963932145.1. Classification (NCBI taxonomy): domain Eukaryota; kingdom Metazoa; phylum Mollusca; class Cephalopoda; order Sepiida; family Sepiidae; genus Acanthosepion; species Acanthosepion lycidas. Next base: position 60,249,767 of record OZ010577.1, read on the forward strand.
TCTAATCTATACTTAGTAAATTACTATGAATATACCAAATGAGCTGAGAATTGCGAAGTTTAATGAGTAATAAAAATACGAGTCGCTGTTCCAATTAAGAGACAAGTTTGACTTTATATTTTCTATGTAAAAAGTTCTTCCCGCGGAAGAAAGAATACGTTATAGACACAATTGTTATTAGGTTGGTGCAAAAATAATGACGTAATAATGTCGTTTTTTGACGTTAAAAAATACGTCAATAAACGACATTATTATGTCATTATTTTGCCCCAACCTAATAGTTTCGAACAAGCGTATTCATACACAAATTTATCTTTTATCTTCATAATTAACATCAGTGTTTCCCAAACGGTACGGCGTGTCTCATAGGTGCGATGGAAGAAGATAGCAGGTGACGCAGAAAGATTGAAAGACAATCAAAGATTTAAAAGAAGTTTAAAAAAAAAATATGCAAAAAATAAGTATGGTTTAAAAATTAAAAATATTATGGATTACTTGTAATAGCATGCATGAGCCCCAGTGTAAATAGTGATATTTTGCATTATATCAAGTATTAAGAATATAGTAACTAGGGTTCACAATTTAGAGGCGAGAGTTATCAATGATAATGTTCTGACTTCGAATCTGCAGTTATCTCCCTTTAACCCTTTCACTTTTTTTTTTTTAAATTTTAAATGTACTTTTTATCACATAAAATTTGGTGAGGCGCGAGAAAATTTTCATTCCGAAAATGCAACCCAGAGAAAAGTTTGGTAACCACTGCATCCTAAGTACTACATACACATCTATAGTCCTTACTAAGATAGATAATAATCGAATTATTAAAGGATGTAAGATGGAATACGTGCAAACCAGTTGGACGTTGAAATTTTTTTTATATGCTTATGCGACATGTTATTTTTATTGTATGTTTATGTTTCGATAATTAATGCTCATATAAAATGAGCGAATAGTTAACAAGAAACTAAAAATGTTAGCATCTACCTGATTTTCACGTATTCCATCTTACATAAAAATCGAAAAGTATTCATAGGTACAAGGTGGGGGGGGTCTTAGTATTAGGTTGGTGCAAAAATAATATCGTTTTTTGACGTTAAGAAATACGTCAAAAAATGATATTATTTTTGCACCAACCTAATAATTGGAGAGTCAGAATCTTTCTCAATATGCAATAAAATGGCACGTAATAACAGGGTCGCAAAATCATTTAATGGGTCAAAAGCAGAGTGCTCTTCATAAGCTCTGCGGAACACGTTTTCAAAAAGGGAATAAACAAATAAAAAAAGTAAACGTCGCAGTCCCATCTATTAGGTACTTAGGTCTATATGTCTGCGCGAAGACAGAGAAATAATATATAGATGTTTGTAGAACATAATATTTTTTAGATTATATGGACGGAGGTAGAAGAATAGAGTTCCAGATCAGACTTGCTCTATTTTCATCGCGATAATGGTTCCGCTGCATATCAAAAAGTTCTAAAAAGTTCTTTCTTGTCTAACCCCTGAAGAAAATCAACATGATCATAGATATTTTATATTTTACATATCCATACATCATTCAGATGTTTGGTTGAGAGTGGAATGTTCTCCTTTGAAATAAATTCCTGTTAACTAGATTTATCAGCACGTTATTTAGGGTTGAAACTCTAAACTGTCAACTTCTCCTTGATCACTAGCAACAAATTTACCAGTGCAAATATGAGAAAACAAAAATGTTATCGTAATATAAAATCGCAGTATTGTATGTTTAGAGATTTTAATCAAAGAGCCCTAATGCTCTCTTAGAATTCACTAGCGAATGAATGTTAGCATTGTTCGCAACTCGAAATAGTGATAATATCCGTTTCAAGGACAATAAAAGATTTTCTTGTTTTGCCAAAGATACATAAATCTCGATAAAGACGATACGCTGACGGCGGGAAAACGAGTTCCCGAGAATGAATCGAGCACAACCGAACCATTTCAACTTAATGAAAAATCAGAAACGAAGGGCGTTTCAAAATATCAATGTGGCTTACGTTTTATGTTTATTTAAAGCTGCCTTGAGACTTTAAATTATCACTTACAGATTTTTTAATACATGTTTGGTGTTTTGGTTTTTGCTGAAAACTTCTATTTGCGTCTACTTACACGCCCTGTATTTATTTTTTATTTTAATAATCTACATTTGATTTATTGCTATTTTCTGTGTTTATCTGACATTAAATTACATTTAAATCGTGCATTGTGCATTTTCGATAGCGCTCATCTTTCAATGACCTCTCTCGTTTAAATTTTATAGTTCCTTAGTAAATTTAGCTACACAGAGAGTTTATAATTATATATGTAAATGCTATATCCCTTAGAGACGTAGGCGATTATGGCTTTCCACAAATTCTTTTTCTTTATTATTTGTAAATTGTCATGCCTTATCGGGAAATACATTGGTGTTGATTTCCGTTGATTTCTGTTTTATTTTTAATTCAGAGTTTTCCTTTACTTAGACTGGTTTACATCGAAAGCTGTACTCTGCTATTTAATCTATTACCATTATTATAAGTAGTAATAGTCATAGTTGTATCTGCATACTTGGTGGTCATGAGTAGAAAATAAATAACATCAATCTCCTGAAATCTCTGTCACTTTATTCCATATTCTTGCCTATTCCATGGTCGGTGTCATTTCGATTCTTTCTTTGATTCATAATTGTTCCAACCTCTTGGGAGTGGGGGGTATCTTAGAGGTCCTCCCAATGCACTAAGGTTTCTACGCACCACCGTCACCTTTATAGTGATTTTCTAAGCCCGGCTTAGATATGGCACAAGGCTGAATGTATGGGGCACCCAGCGAGGATCGAAATTACTACTCAGTCGTAATTGATCTAATGAGACAAGCTTTCTAACTAGTACACCACATCGAGGTGCCCCCGTCACATTTATAGATCACAATTCCAATTACTTTTTGGCATAATAGAGATATTTTTCTAGTTTCATATATTTTGTCTTTAATCTATATCTATTTTTATTATTACAAGCTCAATTTTCTTGACATGGATAGAATGACTTAAGTATACTTTCCTATTCATATTCGCATCAGTTCATTTTATGGGTGTACCGCAGTCGGTTACGCAATTCTCAGTGAGTTACTGTTCCTCACGAACTATGTACACATGATATATTTGTATTCTTTTTGACATATGTGTGGCGATTACTGTTAATATACATTATCATTTTCTCTCTCTCTCTACACATTAGTGAGCTTTATTTTGTGTTTTAGTTATTCTTGCTGCCGTTAACAAGGATTCTATTTAATATTTAA
>OZ010577.1:60268062-60280562 GCA_963932145.1 Acanthosepion lycidas
CCTTTTCTATAAATACTTTCATAGCAACTGTTCAGATGAGCTCTTCGCCATGGTACATAGACCTTATGAATTTAAACGCTGTATTAGACTAGCGACGAGGTTTCACCAATTTACAGTAGATTTGGCCGGATGTAACTGTAAGTTCTTTGTTAACAATTTCTTTTCTCGCACTTCTCGCCTGTGGAAATCTCTTCCGGTTCCATGCTTTCCAGGCAATTTTAATCTTCAAAAATTTAAATGCAACGTGAATCACTATTTGCTATCCTCCTGATTACTCTTCTTTTGTTCTCACTCCTTAGTAATGTTTCTGTTTTCTAATTCTTCCACATCCAGTAACTCCTTGTGTCTTAGTGGCTTTACTACCTTGCTTAGGGGAAGTCGATTAAAAACAAAATAAAAAAAATTGAAAAGAAAAATAGTGGTCAATCTTTGATTGCAGTCGTTTTTGCAAATAGATATTTCTATCATTGCATTAATAGTGAAATTAAACTCAATAATGATAATTTTATTTTTATTTGTAAGAAAACGTTAAAAACGCAGTATTAATCATAATTTTATAAAAATCCAGTATAGCAGATCTCTTTTCTGATCTAGCTCTAACAGCTCAGTGTTTGGAATTGGCTGGTCACATTCAATGCCTTGAAAACTAAAAGTAGTTACATTCCATCATCGCCGATCAGACCCAGAACTATCAGCAATCACGATGAACAGATGTTCCCTGAAGAAAGCCCTCGTGCCTTGAGCGTCTATTGGGACCCACACCTCTAGTGGTACTCATACATAAAATTAATCGCTAAAGAGGCTGAAAAAATGGTCGGTTACCGGTACCACTCCAGTAATCACGTCTATCCTCTACCTCTCAGTTCAGAGGCCGGAAATGAAGTACTGCTATCATATATGGGTAGGATCTGTTTAGTCTTCCCTTTCCAGCTTCGATACTGTCCAAAACCGTCACCACATCATTTTCCATCCTAAAATCCCTTTTCTTTTTCTCAACGTCGCGAGCCTCTTGCTGCTCTATCGCTATTTCCATGAAGAGTGTTCACACGAACTACATTCCTTCGTTCCATCAGTTCTTACCTTGACGTCTAAGATCCACCATGCCATACACATTGTAGGGAACTACCATTATTCCCTTCGTATTGCTTCTTCCCACAGACCGTTGTTCTGTGGAACAGAATCCTAAGAGAATGCTTCCTCGATCACTACACTTAACCTGTTCAAGTCTAGGGTTAACCCTTATCTTTCTCACATATCTGCATAAAATGTGTCCCGTACTCTGTTACCGTCTACTTGGAGTGGCTCGCTGGCCTTGTACATTATTGTAAAAATATAGAATAATATATCCTATTATATAGAGAGATTTATTTAAAAATATGATGTTAATTACATATATTGCCTTAATGCCCATTGTGCTCAAAATGAGATTGGATTAAATTAAAATTGCGTGTTAACTGAAAATTCCTCCCGGTCAGTCAAATGATCTGAAAGACGTAGCCATCATCACATATTTTACACAGAGATATTAACATTAAAGTAAAAATAAGTGCTACATCCACATGTATGATCATAAATAAATATCACCTTGAAATGAGAAAATAGTTGAATAGGGAAAAAATAAGTGTATCAAATTCTACTAATCGTTTTAAACAACGACTTCTATTTTATTTTTAAAAATAAAAATCAATAAAAAAACATCCTATGAACCACAGCAGAAAGCAGAAGATGAGTCACTTAGTTGTATGTTTGATTTTGACAACATTATTCAGAGGTCATGTCCTTTTCAAGATGGGTTATGAAGTCCTTGACAAGCAGTCGATGATACACAGAAAAGAACATAATGTTCTTCTCCCCGCCCCCATCACGCAGAATATTCTTGGTCTTGTAAAATCTATGACTTCTTCAATGTTTAGACATTTCGTTCTGAACCAGAAAGCTTATATTAGATTTATATAAATATAGCAAGAAAAATCATGTTGCTGAGCAGCACAATGTAAAATCAATTATCGGATATTGATAGAATGCCAAAATATAAAAATACTTGTAGCCCAAACCGTTGCCCTCCTTCTTATTTTCACGGTATTTTCCATATTTAATCACTTGCTCTAAATGTGTATAACTGTGAAAATAACTGCTGTAAGCCGACATATTTTCCTTAAAGAATACCAATTTTCATATACAGTGTAACCCGGATATAAGAGAGTTGTCGGGACCGGAGAAGACTCTTATATCCGGGTTTCTCTTATATCCGAGTTTGGTCTATTTTGTTTAGGTAAGTATGGCTCTAATTTGGGACCAGAGAAAATCTCTCTTATATCCGGGTCTCTCTTATACCCGGGTTACACTGTATGTATGATTAGAGTGAGAGGTGAAACTTGTTGCATTAGTTTTGTTCTTTTTCCTAAGAAACTTTGTAACATGAAACTGTCAAAGATGATTTAATAAAAGTGTGGAATACAAAATTTTGCAACGACTGGATATTAAATGAAGGTACTCCACCCTGATACTCTATGTTGACCATAATTTCAATGCATAAAAGTAAACATCAACAATTGTGCTGGATGTAAATTCTGATAAACATACATACAAGCACACATCTCTTAAATAAAGACGATCATAAAAATGCACAAATTTTCATCAATGCAATTAGAACAAACGAGAACACATACTTGTAATAAACACATCTGCATACATGCAATAAATACGCTTGGTTATGAACTTGAAAACCTTTAGAGATTCATGTCCCTTTATAAAAACACGCTTAGCTTTTACACGTTCATATATACGCCCTTCGCGGGCCGGATCTGGGTCGGAGGTTACCGATCCGCTAAGGTCCGAATTTTGGCAATCCCAACTTAATACTTGCCTTCAGCACATTGGTACGTCTGTATAAAATGCTTGCTTGTAATCTAATTTTGTGTTAATTCCCAATATTACATTTTAATGGGTGCCTATCATGAATGGTAAGCTGGGTGTCAAATGTTTGGCTTTGCAAATTTTCCAAAGTATATATAAATGCCACAAATATTAAAGAAACGTAGAATTATAAAACCAGTTACAAAAATGAAGAAAAAAAGAGAAGGTCTGAATTTTGCCAATCGCATCATGCCCCAAAATAGTACGGTTTGATTCAAATATACTCACTCCTATCTGGAATGTTGGCGTCTGAAATCTTTCTTGATCTGATATTCAAGCAAGAGTCCACAGGTTCTGGTTGACACTGCCAGTCTTAACTGTATATTGGTATCGTTGAAATGAACACTTTCGATTATTATTTATTTTAATTTTCATGTATTTAACTTGATATTTGTTGTTTGTTTTTTATTTTTTTGCCATCCTATTTCAGAATATTTTATATTTTTCTTTTTCTTCCTTCATTGGTTTAATTTTCATTTAATACTTGCTTCAGCACGTTTATACGTGTGTATGTATTTATAAATGCTTACGGGACTTATTAATTCAGCCCTCCCCCAACCTGTTTAATTTAGAATATTAGAAACAACCCACTGTTATCTATCAATGCTGAAAAATTACGTGATTTTTTAGTTGTTACTAGACATCAGAATTTATGCTTAATTGTTACCTATATGAATTCTTTTTTCTTTTTGTTTGTTTTAGAGGTTAATAGATAGGCTCACCTATCGTACGGTCCGCACACCTTCCATCTCTATTGAACAGGAGTAGATGCTCATTCCTTGCTCCCTGTTCAAGATATGGTTTACCGGTTCTCTTTCTTTCTTTGTTTCTTTCTTTTACCAGGGCCTCAATGATTTAACTGTCTTAACTCTTTGGTGATCAGACTAACCAATGGCTGTGATTTTCCATTATGAGGGTAACGGGTTGGTAGTTTGCTGGCTGATGCTTCCGATTGGTCGTTAGGAGCCCGAATCCTTTAGTAGCACCCGATCAACAGTCGCATAATATCGGGATATCTGTAGTACCATGTCGCGCATGGGTAGATGCCCCGGCATGTATTCCCAGTGGATAACCCTGAAGCCGCATTATGCTCTGCTCTCAGCTACACGCCGGATGGTTTGCATTGACATTGACGACAGATAGTGACAATTATGGTATTTTTTTCCTCTCTTCAAAAAGAAATAAAACTAAACCAGCTAACAAAAAACTACCTACCCCTAATCAATCTTTCTTTCTCCAATAATTACAGTATCGGTTCCAACTTCTGCAGCGTAGAATCCTTCTTCCTGGAACGGTCGCCAGATATCTTTGCCTTTTGTGAAACTAACTTGAATTCTTCGATTGCGACCAATGAATTCTTGGTTCCAGGGTATCTTCCTCTTTGCCGTAAAGATTCCAGCATTCACATGCATGGTTTTGGTGTTTACATCCGCGATAATCTACCGATGACCAAAGAACTGTCTCCCGATGTCGCTGAATAATCTTTCCTGTACTTCCGTCTTTCGCGACTAAACTCTGTCAAGTATTTCTTTTTCTTTTATTGCTTCTCCTCTTACCAAGACTGCAGTAAAGATAGGCGCAATAGCTGACAGTAAAGAAAGGGCACACTTTCTCTCCATCCATCTGCGAACATCTATCTTCGGTGAATTTAATGTTCACCACGACACGTGGCTGAAACATTCTAAAGATAATGATGTTGTCGGTATACAGACATTAAATTTTTCCATTGCCCAATCTCTCACTCAAACCCTGAACTTCTCCACTCTTTTCCCTATCCAAACCGAGCAACATGCTCCTCTATTGTATCTATTACTTACATCCTTTCCACGCTTTTGCCAAGCTTCACAATATTGCTCTCTTGGTAACTTGAACCACCCTGTGATAACTATTGCTATCCCCTTCCAAGCATGCATTAAACAGGAACTCCCTATCCATAACACCTCTTTCAGGTACCAGCATGCAAACTGGGACTCATTCCTGGATTTTCTTCGTGATGGCCCTTAGACTGACATCTTCAACCTCCCAATTGAAAAATGTGCCACTGAGGTTTCTTCTTGGTTCAAGGTGGGCATGGACGCTTTTCATTCCTTCTCGGAAATACCAAGTGAAACCGCAATCCTCTCCATGGTTCACACCAACATGCTCGGTAACTATAATAACCAGGAACTAGTATGTCCAGCTATGCCAGCAGGATTGCACTCGTCATAACAGGTGCCTATTTGCCACTGCACGTAACAGAATGTAAGAGAGTCCTCGAAAGCTAAATATGTGTTTGTTAACAGAATGAGGTACCGCATAGCCTCTAAAAATCTTTGGCTCTCGTGATTAATGGCGTCTCTGAAATAGGGTACTAAATAAGTGCAGGGTCTCTATTCCCACCTCCTCAGTCGATTTGAGGTGTCATCATCCTCTGCTGATAAAGCTGAATGATTTCCCGTAAATTCTCATCAAACTCTATTGTCTCATCTGGTATATTCCTGCCTAACTTCCCACTTAGAACTGATTCCCTGTTGAGCGTTATGCATATAACACCTTCCATAGTTTCTACTATCATCTCTAACCTTTTTTCCGCACAAAGCATGTGGATCCGATGGTATTCCTGTAATAGTTATTAAAATGTATGCTCCCAAACTAGCTCCTTTTCTCTCTAAACTGTATAGTATATGCCTCGCTGCCTCCTGGAAGTCATCATCTGTTGCTTCAGTTTTTAAGAACTCTGGTGAAACGTCTGACCCATCCAGCTATCGGACTATTCTGCATCTGTTTGGGAAACTCCTAGAGGCCCTAATCAATGCTGAATTGGTTCGTCATCTTTCATCACAGGGCCTTTTCTCTGACAAGCAATACGTCTTTCGTTTTTCCAGATCAACTGCTGATGTAATGCGGATAATTGCGGAAAGACTCTATCGTGATTTAAATAAAAACGGTGATGCATTGACATCTCAAAAGCATTTGGCAGAGTCTGGCATTCAGGTCTTCTCCACAAGCTGAAAAGCTACGGTATCCCTCGGCACATTTTTCAGTTGATCCAATCGTTTCTATCAAATCGTGAAATGAAAGTTGTCCTGAACTGACACTCTTCATCCTTTCGTACTAATTCAGGCCCCATCTTTGGTCCTACGCTGTTTTTAATCTTCATTAACGACATTCCCGATTACATCAGCTCTCAATATGATCTAAATGGCAGTCGATGTACAAAACTACCTCAAGACCATCGTTAACTGAGGGGGAAGATGACTTTCAATTTTAACACCTCGAAAACTAAACTGCTCTCCATTAATAATCTGAGCGACTCCTCTCTGCCTTCCATCATTATGGCTGATGCTATCCTCCAAGGAAGTGACTCATTGCACCTTCTCGGCTTAACGTTCTCAGTTGACATGAAGTGGAAAGTCTACATTGAATCCATCGCTAGATCAGCTACAAAGAAATTCGGTTCACTCTATCGTGCAAGATATTTTTTCTCTCTGGAATCTATCTTGCATGTCTATAAGGCTACCATTCGTTCATGCTTAGAATATTGCTACCATATATGGTCTGGTGTGCCTGCTACTTTTCTGGGGCTCCTCGATAAGGTCCAAAGAAGAATCAGCAATATTACTGGTCCTGATCTCGCGGCTCGGCTTCATTCACTTGCCCACCGCCATAAGATTGCCTCTCTGTGTTTTTTTATAAATACTTTCATAGTGATTGTTCAGATGAACTCTACGCTATGGTACCTAGACTGTTAAGTTTTTAAGTTCAATACTAGGCTGGAAGCGAAATCTCATCAATTTACAGTTGAGCTGGCTAGATGTAGCCGTAACTTCTATGCTAACAGTTTCCAATCCTGCACTTCTCGCTTGTGGAACTCCCTCCCAACTCTATGCTTTCCAACCAACTTCTGCAAAAATGTAAATGCAATGTCAATCGCTATCTACCCGCCTCCTGATTGCTCTTCTCTTTCTACTCATTACTAATATTTCTAATTCCTCCACACTCTGTAAACCCTTGCGTGCCAGTGGCTTACTGTTTTGCTTGAGGTTAGGTTATTAAAAAAACACCTAAACATTAATTATCTAATTAATTTGTGGGGTAAGTGCCAGAAAAATACCAGCTGGACTTACAATGCGACGGATTTTTAAAATTAAAATATAACTCCAAATCCACTGCTGACTTCTACAAGAAATATATTTTACCTGGCGGAAAATATAAAAGCCTATGGAATAATACGAAAATGATGGTATCATTATCTGGAAATACATATGCCTGTGAACATTTTTTTCGAAAAGGAAATATACTAAAAGATCTTGTATAACCTGTTGGATGATGTTTTGCTCCTGTCATCGACAAATATTTTCACCTGATGTGAAGAAGTTGTCGAACAATAAACAGAAACATGTGTCTTATAAATAATTTGCCATTTCTAACTGTATTTTGTTTGTAGTAAGGAATTTGTACTTTTTGTTGATTGTGTTAATTGTTATCCTGTTATTCCTGAACTAAAATAAAGAACTTATTTTAAATAATATAACATTAACTTCGTTATTTTTTCTTTAAACAACTAGGCCAAGGTAATCTTTTGGACAGAGCGATTTGAAGTCGAGACAATTTATTATGGTACATTTTATATCATGGCCCTCCTCGGAGACACTGCATAGCTTTCTGGTGTGCTCTCTCCAAAAGGTTGCCGACCCCAAGTGTATACGATCGTAATTTCAAGAGACCCAAGACAAGAGATCCTAGTTTTCCCTGTTATTTGACTCAGTTGAAAGAAGATGGATTCATGCCTTTCCCAAATTAACATCAGCGCGAAGTGAACGTAACAGAATCGACCGGAATTTGAAGGCTCGCTGACACCACTTTCGGCGATGATAACCGTTACACTATCCGCACGCCCACGGTAAACTATACGTACATTGCCCTGTTCGAAACGCATCTATCTGAAGCTATCTCAACCAGTGTTCGAACCAGGCAAGGTTGGTTTTCCAATCCAGTTCAGACGCCCGGATTCGCTTGAAAAATTGTTTATCAGCAATCTTTCTTTCGGGAAGACTACATGTAAAATAATAAAAAAAATAAGCCAGTGGTATAAACAACAAATTACATTCATGAAAATATGCATGTACTTATTCTGAGCGCTTTACGCAATAAATGAACATGTACGATTCTTATTCAATTTGACGTTTCTTTTATTTCACCTTTTGACACGTCTGTATATGCAAGGCACGCATTCCTTTCTCTTTTTCAAATTTCTTTATTTTCACTTTCAATGCCATCCTTTTCTGAAATGGCTTTCACGCAGACTTGTCTGCACAATAGCCAAACCTCTTGCCTGACAACACCAAAACGAATAAAAATCCAAAAAGAATTATCGATTTGATTTTCGCGTCGGTCCGACATCTGCGATAATCCCAATCGAAGTGAGAAGAGGTAAGTGGCGCTTTGGTTTGAGAGAAAATAGTCGATGCGTGCCACAACACAGTAATAACAGTCGAAATTCGTTTTACCCGTCAGTGTTTCTGTTTAGTCGCAATTGCCAAAGAGAGAAAAGAAAGAGTTCAAGCGGTTTATCGTTAGCGATAAGACGTCAGTCAGATTAAAAGACACAGTTTGCGCGCGAACTTGCAGGTTAAGAGGAGGTCCCCACGCGCAGGCTCCGGGATAAGACGTTAGTAAAATAGTTTGTGATCGGCGAATTTATAAACGATTTCAAGCTTGAAATAGAGAAAGAAAAAAAATTAAGGTCAGTACAAGGCTAGCATGATGGAGGAGGAAAGTTCGAGGAGGTTGATGCAAAACGCTGGTGTTTCAGCAAGAATATTTGATGCTGTATCTCTAGCATCATCGGCAAGAGGTCACAAGTAACTTGTATCAACTGAATCGAAGAAGACGCAAACGAAAGCCCAAAGATATCTGTTTCAGCTGAGCAGACAAGCAACAGACTCTTTTGTCAAAAGGTATTAGTTTTTTCCATATCAGATAAGTCTTTTAAAGATCTCCACCGATCATAGACGGCGCTTCTAGAGGCATTAGGTCTGGCTGAGTTGAACTCTTTTTCACTCTTCACTACGTCTTTTGACCTCCAGCGTCTGTTAACCGTCTCGATTGTTAGCTGAGCCAGCTGCACGAAAGCCATACACTACCTAAAATCATTCAAGCATTTTATTAAACTTGTAAACATTGAGTTATATTTACGAGTATCAGCATGTGTGATGTGGTAGTGGGGCGGCTTTCTAGTCTTCTGCATGTATGTTTGCAAAAGCAAGAGATGTATGTGCATGATAAAGAATAAATGCAGAAAAACTGTGCACTTGAATTTGACACGAAGCAGATATATTCAGCTGCATTTAAGACTCCGTGGTCGTCTTTATATTGTGTAACAATATTATTCTTCATAATGCAATTAAACTTGCAAACTTCTTTTTTTTGTGTGTGTGCAGAGTCTCTACAGGTCTAACCTAACTTTTCACAACTTCCGGATGCTTGTAGCTTTAAGCAATCTTTGTCCCTTACTATTACGCCTAGTCTCTGTTCTGTCAACCATTTACATAAGCACATGTTACTCACTGTTTCCTTCTGATTCTTATACCTGTAAGTGTCGAATTCTCCAAAACCTCTTTCTTTTCTTTCTATGTGCCATAAATTTCACCTGACTCTAAATACAGGTGTCATGTTGTTTCCATTTTCCATAAAATACTGTCGTTGCACGCACGTTTCATCTATGTTATTCTCGGCATTCAACTGTAAAACCTGCCTCTTCGCATCTCGTTCTCATCTCACGTGAGGAAATTACCCAACATTTGTTGCGATATTGGAGGATTTATATTGCACAATATTTCAATACTCTTTTCTTTGGTTCAAACGAAATTTTTCTGTCTCTTAATATTTAGTTTAGCTTTTGGAAGGCTACTTGAACTACTCTATTGCACCTTAGTATGGAAGTTAGAACTCAATATACAATATATTTGTCAATTTGATAAACTCACTAGCCATGAACCCACGCTTGAGGTGATTATTCCGGTGCTCCATTAAAAAAAAATACCAAGAAAAAATATTCAAATTCGAGAGAAGATAAAGAAACATATCCTCCACCAGTTAATCCATTCTCCTTCTTTTATATAACCGTGTCCTTTCACAGCGTGAATAATCATGGCGCTTTATAACTTCCTGTTACTTATTACTTTAAATATCTTCTGTCATTTTGCCATCCCACTTTGTTGTGTTTCTTGTTCTGTTATCCATTTACTTACGTCGCTTATTAGCTTTTCCCTTCACTTTTCTCGTTTTCAGTATGCACCGAGAAAGTTAAATTTTCTGAAATTCCCTCTCTAAAATTTTAGCCCTTTTTTTCTGTTTGCTAGAAACAGTTTCTTTGTCATCCCTATTCCCCTAAAAACTTCCCCATTGTTATTCACACGCTATGTTCGTGGTAATTCACTTTTTATAAAGAGTAATAGAAATTCAGTTGGATGAATACCTTCCTGATTGACAATGATTTCATGGATGTAGCCGTACTCACTACACTTGTCCAATTGCGGGTTGGTGAGGCTATTTAACCCGTAGTTAGGAGGTTTGTATTCAAAACTGGCTTACTCCCAGACCGGTTGGCACCCAAGTTTATGGGATCCAGTCAGTCCTGCTGGGACATAGCTAGGGAGTGAAGAGCTTTTTTTCCCAAGAGTATTTTTGTGTAAGTGAATATAACGAACCCAATTGGAATTCAAACACCGATTCCTCAATCCAACTCGTTATCTATTACTCCACCGTGCCCACTTCATTGAGAGTAATAGCTCTATGCATTTCCAAGTAATATCAACATTGTTATATATTGTATGAGACCATTGTGTAGTAAATATCTTTAACAGTAAATCTATATCTTCAGTTAGTTCAGTTAATATTAAATAGAAAACAATCTGGCCATGAGAATTAGGTAACTTTTTGAAGTACTAAATTTGAATGTGTTAAGAAGGTATGGCTAACTAAACGAAGATAATCAGTTCAGTTTAACTGATAAATAAATGTATAAACTGTACTGATGAGGGTCTCCTCCCTAACCTTTTATTTGAAATAGTGTGGAACGTCATCATCTTGTTTACATCATTATTTTTCTCTTCGCGTTACATGTGATATCCATTTTAGTCGTTGCTGCGGTTGAAAGTCCTCAAATGATGTGGTTTTTGTTACTTGGTACAGCTGTAGGTGATCCTGTAGCACCAGCATCTACAATGTTCGAAGAACGATGATCTTCGCCAAGATCCACAGCCTGCTCTCACTCAAAGCCAATTTTAACCATTCATCTGAGAAAGCGGTTGTATCCAAATAACAGTTTAGATATTTCTGAACGGGTTTGGCGCCATGCCTATGACATCTTATATGAAAGTCTCGAAAAATGTTATATATATATATATATATATTGATAAAACAAAATACGAAGGCTGAATTGGATATTAAAATTGAAAAGTCAAATTTTAGATAATAGATTGAGCTCTTGTATATCAGTTATGCAATAAATATATTTGGTACTCTGTGTCATTTTTATAATCTAAGAGACTTGCAATTAAAATGTATCCTGTTATTATGAGGCATCATGTATAAAAGACTCGGCTCGGATTATAAAATCTATGGGAAGAGGATAGATAATGAGAAATATAAAACTGAATGTTTGAAACTCTCAGTCCAAGGTAGCAGAACTTCGATCATCGTTTGGGAGTGACGTCACCAAATCAAATCTAGGACGCCTTACATTACTTGAACTAACCGCCACGTAAACGTAATTACCAACAGATCCTAAAAACACATTAATTCTTCTTTCTTTTCTTTTCTTTTTTTTTTTTTTTTTGAACGTGGGATCGGCAGTTCAAATAAACACATCAACGCATACATCAATGTTTTATTTAATATATTTATTATTTCTTTTTCATATTTAATAAGTCATGTTATCAATCCTGATGGAATAAATTCAAGATTGATGTATAAAACGACTGAAAGAAACAGTACATATTTTAGGCATTGACAAATCCCTCAGTAGACCTAGCACAGAGATAAGTACCATCTGGTAGCTTCCGAGAAAGAAAGAACATTTTTAAATATTCCATGAAGTACAGATAAAGGCTCACCACATGATGGTACATAAGAGACATGCTCTAATAAACTATGCGTTGAACATATCTAGGATCCAAAGATTTCAATCTATGAAGCGAGTATTACTGAAATGTCATACACTTTAGTTCAGTGGAAAACACAGGTAAATCGAGCCGTATAAGATATAGTCATAAAATGCAAGTAGAATAAGAACAGACTACCGCAGTAGATTGAATAAAGTGTTTGGTTCAAAATTCCGACAATGTTTTCGAATATGACAGATGCATAAAGAAAACTCGAGAATACAATGGCCGAATCATTCTGAGTATAACAACCAATGTGAGTTTTGAGAATGTAAAATAATATAATGTTTTTAGAATATAATGATGTCATCGTCTCAACCATTCTGATATAAATTAACCAAATGACAAATAATAAAATTGGCAGGATATATTTATATGATAAACATATGTGAATTTTAGGTTTAATAAAATCATTTAAAATTACTTAGTGGCTTGTGT
>OZ010577.1:60288062-60305562 GCA_963932145.1 Acanthosepion lycidas
GTGTGTGTGTGTGTGTGTGTGTGTGTGTGTGTGTGTGTGTGTGTGTGTGTGTGTGAAAATATATAGAAAATAGGAAAGAACTGGGATGGTAAATAATCCAAAGTCCTTTAGTATTTTTGTTATTATTTTAAAAAAAATAGTGCTTGATACAAAAGTAGAGCATAAATATAATTATTTATTTAAAAATATGATTCCAACACGCTACATATGAGGTATCATGTTTCAAAACAAGAGCCGAAAACTTCAATATAATTATTTGAATTAAATTGAGTTAAAGTAAGCTCTGTTCCATCTTCAAGCGAAATTTTTTTTGGAATAACTTATTTCTGAAATTTACGTGTTTTAATAGTATATTCATAATTGAAATCAAAATTTCCAGGGCGAATTGTTTAAAATAGGTAGGGGTGTTTGGTGTTAATAATTTGTATCAGTGTAGAGTTACTTTCATAGATGTCAAGTCAGAGTAAGGTGGGGGTGTCTAAATTTAAAACGGAAGATGTTTTCGCCTAGTCTGGTTTACGTGTGTATGGAGATTAATTTATTTTTTTATTTTATTTCTTTATGAAAGGGATTTGTGTATATAAAAACTGTCGTAACATTTGTTTTTTGACGACTTCATAAAGGGTTATCTTTTTTGTAGGGTATTTAAACTATTTATTTGGGCTATAGATTATAAAAATTATGTTATTGTATGCTTGTTTTTAGCCAATTATTCAGAGCATAAATTTGATGATGTCGGCAAAAAACCGTTAACTCATGTCTATTGTTTAATAGATTTTTATTATTTAGAAACTTAATAATGTGCATTTTCTCATGGAGGCACAAAGGGCATGGGTCATCCCAAGTTTTACAAGTTCTAGTCCTATTTATAATTTTCCATTTTACTTTAGGTGTCCTGTTTATTTCCTTCAGATGCCAAAAATATTTAGATAGAGAAGTCTGATTTCTTTTATTTATATTGTTGAAAGAGCACTTATGCTGCCTCCATATGGCTTTAAATTCATTCTTCGTGAACCTAATGTATATCATATTAATATTAGGACTCTCAGTTGATGAGATAGTACATTGGTATACCACAGATTTGATGCAGCATTTATTTTCTAATGGTCAGTCTTCTGGGTTTCTACAATCACACAATTTTTCAGTTATTATCTGATTTAAGTGTAGGGTTTTTATTAATACTATTCATGCATGGGGGTTTGTTCAGGATTTTATTATTGTGTTTTTTTTATTATACTTTCTAGATTTTCAGTGCAGCTGTAACTCAATTTTAGGGTGTTCTTATTAAATATATTACTAAGTCTACTATTGGCGGGGAAGTGTTTATCAATTAAAGCTAAGAATTTCTGTCTAGTTTAATACTAACCATTTGGTTGAACGGAGGGGTATACCAAATGATTTTTCTTTTCCTGTTTTTTTTTTCTTCTGGCTAGTGCAATTGTCTCTATAGTTAATGTTTGCATTTTTCTAACCACTATTTTTTAGGGCAGCGTTATAGAAGCCATTGTGTTGTTGGAATATATCTTTGTTAGCGGAGTTAATGCTAATTCTATTTTCTATTGATGAGAGTATATGTTTAATTATGGATAGAGGGTGGTTTGACTACGGGTGTATATATAAGGGGTTAGCATTTGGTTTTCTATAAATTTGGTATGCGTTGCTTGCTAAGTCTAGAGTTACGTCGAGGAAGTTTACCCTTTTCAATTTAGAAGAGACTGTTATCTTTAAGTTTAGATTTTTAAATTCACTAAATATAATTTTTCTGATTTTCTCTATCTTAAAACTAGTAGAACTCCTCACCACCATGAACCCGTCATCTCTATACAGTCCGATGTCCTTAATATCAATTTCGCGGTGCGCGGTTAAGTTGTACATTATTAAAAGACCACTAAGGTCAGAAGACTCTACAGAGTCTAATGATCCCATAGTGATGTCAAACAGGTCGTTATTGTTTTTTATCCATTGGTCCCCATTATGAATGAGGACAGATTTTTTTGCGCTGAGGATTATATCTGTTTCTTCCTTTGTCAGGTTAGAATACACAGCAGCAAAGTCCAGAGCAGTCGTAAATAGATCCTTCGAAATTGATGGGTAGTAATCCACGATATCGAACTGTATTAGGGTGCAATTCTGTTTATTATCAATATTGTTAAACCAATTGATAACATCTTTAGTATTGATCCATAAGTTTAATCCATGCTGTTTTTTATTTGGCAAGTAATTTTTTCCAGGATCCTTTTGCTGATCTTTCCTATGTCGGGTCGGGTAGGGTTAATTATTCTAGTAGTAGGGTTTTCCAAAAAATCATGTTTATGGTCCTTAAAAGTTATGTAACATTCCTTTTCAGCAAGTTTGCCCACTCTATCGCTAATTTTTAATTTATCAGTTATTTTTTTTTTACTTGCTCTGTTTATGCTATCAACCATATTTATGTTGTTCTTGCAAGCTTTTTTATCAGTCCTGGTTAAGTTTTTTTTAATTAAGTTGTTGTAGTCATCAAGAGCCAATTTGTAGAATTTGCCGGTTTTGTCGGACTTAACTAGTATTTTATCACAATCATTTATGCTTTTAACTATTTGGTCTAGATGTTTTTGGAAGTGGCTTTTCTTTTTTTGAAAGGAGATGTTGTTGATAATGTTGAGTAGGTCTTTTTCAAATTCATATAGCTGTTTGTTGAATGGTGCAACTGTTTTACTTTTAAAGCCGTAAACTTCGCGTTCTTTATCGGTTGAGTTATTCCCACGAAAGATTTCTTAGTCGGGCCGAGAATTTCTCAGCATTATGTTATATATATATATATATATATATATATATATATATATATATATATATATATATATACAGTGTTGGATATTGATATATAAGGTTCGAACAAATTGCCTGTTTTAATTGACCCGCTAGCCTGCACACATATATTACATTTTATTATAGTGGTAAAGACCTGTGTAAACCCAGCAACACTTCGGAAGAACTAATATTAGAGAAATGTTCCGCAATGTACCCCGATGTCTACAAATAACTCTCCTTATGTTTGAATTCGTAGTTTTCTTTCTAGCTTGGTTGTCAACAAATGCTTTGTTTTGTGTGTCCTTTTAAACTCATAGCTTTCATATCTTTTCCAGGGGTATTTGTGTGAACGACTGGAATTTGAACCGTGTCGATAACCACGACTTTACGCATCTCTCTCTCTCTCTCTCTCTCTCTCTCTCTCTCTCCCATACACACACACACAAAAGTATTTTCCTAAGCACATTGGCGGATTCTAAATATACTCTGGTTTAAAGTCTTAACTCCTACCCGATTGTACATTTACCACAATCTTTTCTCTAGGTTCAGTAGGATGATTGAAAGTGAACCATTTATTACGGGGCTCGAAATCTAACTCTGAGATTTCCATAATTTCTTCAGTTAGAAGTCAGATTTGATATTTTTTCATACTTTGCTTTCTCTAATCTTCACATTGAGAGCCTCTGTAACACATCCCCAATTTGACAAAAAGTCTTTTCCTTATCTACAACTTAGTCTTACTTCGATAAATTTATGATCTCAAATTCAAGAGCATTTCACCATTTTCCTTTTCTAAAAGATATTTCGTTTTAAGATAATACTATTTGCATCAATCGTACAACCCAAGATGTTTGCACCATTCTCTGAGTACCGCTCTTTCTTTTCTGTCTTTGAACTCTTCTCAGTCCATCACTCTTGCTATTTTTCGTACCTATTTTTTGTCTTCGCTGCAAACCGACTGTATAAATTTAAGCGTGCTACTTGGTTGGCATTTCGTTCCCACCCTTTTACTGTCGAAACAGTTAAATGTAACCGCCTCCTCTACTCCAACAGCTTCTTCTTTCGCACTTCCGGACAGTGGACTCCTTCCCTCTTACTTGCTTCCCTGATAACTATAATCTTCAAAAGTTTAAATGTAATATCAATCAACATCTTCTGTTGCCTTGATCCCCGTTCTTTTTTTTATCCTTTCCACAACACCCCCACTATACCCAGTCTTTTCACTTACTTTCACTCTCTGTAGCCCTTGCATATTAGTGTCACTCCCGTCTTGATTTGGGCGAAATGCTTAAACAAACACATTTTACCATATTCAAGTATGATTAATTTGTACGTATTGCTACACGATATTGTTCATCTCAGTGCTATTTTCTGTAGTGCCATTGTCTAAATAATTTCAATTTTTATATTTTTTGTTAAGGCACTTTGGGAATGTTCCAGGTGTTATAATAAATACAACTACCTCATATTCGACCATTTTCTTTTCATTTTCACCTGCCGCCTGCTTGAAATGTAAAATCAGTGATATGGCCTTTGTTTACTATGACTTGATCTTTTTATCTAGCCTTGAAAGGGTGATGAACTGCTTAATATTTAATATTGCAAAAAAATTTTTTTTCTATTATGTAATTCGTGCATATGACGTGCTGATTAAATTCAGCAAATTATTATACTATTTGTTTGCCTGTTTTTATTATAATATTCATGTAATTGTTGTCATGTTTTTTTCTTTCTATAGTTAGTTTTAAATTGTTGTTTTTATATCTTACGAGAATATCATCATCATCATCATCATCATCATCAATAGTTGTAGTACTCATAGGGATGGCATCGGCTGTTCAACTATTAAGTTTGTCATACTATGTAAATTTCTTCTTTTTCTCCTCCGTCTTCTGTTACGACTACAGTTGTATTATATACTTTTTTTTTAAACGAATTCAAACAATGTTTGTACCTGCTACGAAAAAAAAACGAAGCCATTAAACGATAGTTAAAGAACCGAAAGGAGTACCTAAAAGTATATAAGCACTACACTTCATATAGATGTATATCAGGCTATTTTTGTGTGGCTATTTTGTCATTTTTATTTCTATTTCTTTGAAGGGAGTAAAAGGTTTGCTTTTCACAGACCTACCATTAATGCAACCAGAGAAGGTGAAATTGCTATGCACACATTTACATAGAGACGACTTCAAAAGCAGCTGAGGCGGCAAAATAAACGTTACACACGTACAAAAATGATGACCTATTTATATTCCGACACTGCAAACACACACACACACACACACACACACACACACACACACACATACACATACACATATATATATATATATATATATATATATATATATATATATATATATATATATAAGGTTTATTTAGGGAAGAAGTATTTATCCAAACAAGTTTTTATTAAATTCAACCTTATCGGTTGTTATTTTTTTTTATCGTTTCACATCAAGCAAGACGACAATGCCACTAGACACGGGGGCGGTGCTACAGGGAGTGAAAGTGAAAGGCAATAAGAAGACTCAGCCTGGGTGGGGATTGAGGGAAGGGCACAAAAGGAACAGGCTTCAAAAAGACAGATGGCGATTGGCGCTGCACTTAAATATTTGAAGATTGTAATTTAGAGGGAAGCAAGAAATAGGGAGGGGTTTCCACAGGAAGGAAGTGCGAGAAAAGAAAGTTGAAGTGATGGTTACATCTACCTAGTTCAACTGTAAAACGGTGCGACCTAGTTGCCAATCTGATATACATATTAATACAACATATATTATCTTAAATATTTATCGGTTGTGGTGTCCGATTGTCTGGGTCAATGTCTGTGGATGTGTGTGCATGTATTTATAGGTGTCTATGTGTATGGAAAGTGCATTCACTTTAATTGTGTATGTATGTACGTGTGTCTTGGTTTCCCTTCCCCCCACTTCCCTTTTTTTCTTTTTTTTTTTTCTTTTTTTCATGACAGACCGTGTTCTCTGTCTCGTCTCTTTTTGTGTGTGTATATATATATATAAATATGTCTGGGTGCTTATATATTAGAATCTGATTGCGTCTGTTTTACGCGTGAGTTTAGGACCCCATTCACACACTCTTAGGATTAAAATGTATACATTGTCAAAGGACCGGATATTAAATTAGCTAAAGTAACTTCAATGAAGAAATAAATTGAATAACATATATATTTCTTCTTTTCTCCTCAGTAATTTTATAGTTGTAAACTTAATAGCGATTAAATTTTGATTTTGAAATTAGCAGTTTTTAATTTTAATATTAAATTTTATCATATAATTTAGTAATTATTGGTTGGAATAAATTATTTTTTAATACTACTCATATTCTAAACATCTGAATAGATATTCTAACATGACTTCGTTGTCAAGCTTTTTGAATTTTCCTATACTTGTATTTTGATTGGTCCATGTAGCCTTTGTAACAACGATTTTCCCTTTCGAAGGATTGTTAATTAATTTGAAACTTTTAAAACCATTTATTTTACATTCAACGTCATCACTTGATAAGACACCGAGGGTGTTGAAACAAAATGGCTATTTTTGTAGTGATTTTATAACATATTTATGTTATAAATTTTTTTAAATGAATAATTATATCTGCTCTACTTTGTATTGAGCACTCTTTTAAGAATAGTTATTGTTGGTTATTGGAATTCATTCCATATACACCAATCATATACTTGGGTATATATATATATATATATATATATATATATATATATATATATATATATATATATATATATACTTAACAGCGTTAAATCCTATGAAAGGTGACTCAATTCGTAACCCGAGTTTCACGCTCACGGGGTCTATATATAAGCATGTATAGTCCGAGTGTATGTCTGTATTATAATGTGTAAGAATTTCGTGATGCTTTACTGGTTATTGTAATCATTTATAAATATAGATAATTTCAATTCAATAAATTAAAAATAATCCTAAATACATATGCATATTCCATATTATATGATTTCAGCCATTATATATATTTGTGTGTGTGTATGTATGCGCGCGAGTGTTTGATTTTGATATCGTGTGTATATCACCCTTTCTATTGACTATTTATACTTCTGAGTTTGTTATTTTATCTACAAATAAACCTAAATTCCTATCTAATGCGTAATCAGATATCTTTGTACGCTAAGAATATTCGTTAGCATCCATTTCGATTTCATGTACAATGGTCAAGACAAGTATTGTTTAATTAACGAAGTTCTAAAAATATGTCCTTACGTATCTATTTACAGATTGTAATTTCATTTGTATATAACCATATTTTTTGTTAATTAAGCTGTATAAATGATTATAGATCTTTTCACACACACACACACACGTGTGTGTGTGTGTGTGTGTGTGTGTGTGTGTGTGTGTGTGTGTGTGTGTGTGTGTGTGTGTAAGCGTGGATACCCAGCGTTGCCTTCGTGGGGGAAATAACTTGAAACGGTTGATATTTCTACTCTGATTGAGGTGATGGGGTTTCTTTCAAAACCGGAGTTACTGTCCATCATGGCAAATCTGTCTACGGTTTAAATATTTTCCCGGTACTTCTAAGCTTGGATTTGTTGGGTAGTGAATAAGAACGATATCTATAGTCTGAACAATGGTTGAATAGTCAGCTTCAATATATATATATATATATATTTATATATATTAAAGGTTTTCTAAAAATAAAAGTGATGCCCAGGCCAATCAGTCGTGCATAACACGTGACCGAAGGAAAAAGGCATACACCCATCGCAGATCTCTACACAGTTAAACTACTAGTAGAAAATACACATAAAACTCACCCTACCAAAATAATATTCTTGATAATAGCTTTAGAACGGAATAATAATTATGAACAACTTTAATAATCAATTTAATGATAATGTTGGAATTCTGTAAAAACTCAATAAAACATTAATCAAATCTTTCAGCTGTTTTCAATGAAAGATGCTTGAAATATATGTATGTATGTATATTTACACATACGTAGAGGGTACGATGGATAAATTGTCGTCTAAATTATGCAAAAATGAAAATAATCATTTTTGCAGATATATTTATCAAAATTACACAAAAATATCTTGAAATGCTAGAGAGAAAATTTATTCAATAAAATCGACATTGGTTTCAAGCACGAGCTCCAGATGACTTCGGAATCTCCGGCATCTCTTCTGAACGGTCTCCTTATTTAAGTTGATGAATGCTGCCATAATCATTACCTTCAGTTCATCTTTGGTGTTACAAGGAGTTTTCTTGGTCTCCCGCTCAACTGCGCCCCATACATAATAATCAAGGGGGTTGAAGTCTGGGAAGTTGGTTGACTAGATGTAAGGGATGATGTGGTCGCAGAAATTGTCTGACTGCCCTAACTGGTTCTCCTACTTGTGTGGCATTGTGGAGAGACTCGTTACCAGACATAGAGTCTTCTAACAGCCATCCTCATAACCCAGGCCAGCACTATCTCCTCAAGGTACTTGGTGTAGGCCTGCGTGTTGAGTTTGTGGACAAATGGGAAAATGAATAGAGACATAACGTCGCTATCACTAGCGATCACTCTAAACACCATGATGTTGACTGGATATATTATCCAACTCTTTCCGAATCCTCTGCACTGTCCTCTGATACACAAAAACTCTGAAATGTTCATATTGGAGCTTCCGGTGCGAATGCCAAGCAGTACAGCATGCCGTTTCCAAATTTCTGGCAGAGTGAATTGCGTGATGATGCACATTTTCTCACAGACGGTGCTCAACTGACTTCTACTATACTGTGCAGTCAATAAAATCAAAAACAAACAATGCGCATTCACGAAATTAAAAATATATGACAATTTACCCATTACACACACACGCACGCACACACACATATACATATACATATATATATATATATATATATATATATATATATATAAGGTATATTTATGCGGCAAGTATTCAGCCAAACAAGCTTGATTAAAAAGAATCGACGAGGTCTGTCTGTTTCATTTTCTTTTGACTTTCGCAGTCATTAAAAACTGATGTGGTGTCTGCGTGGTAGTTAGAATTACTTTTTCAGCACCCTAGTATTATTGGTGGGACTGGAACTTTAAAATAGTCTAGTGTGACGTCATGTGTAACAGTTTGTGGGAACGAGGCCACGCAAAATGAATGGGATTATATTAATTTATTAATTTATTTTTTATTTTTATTTTCATTCTATTTTATTATTATTTTTTTTATTATAATACTGATAAAATATGTGCGCACATTAATTATATCATATGCACATCAAGATACCTTCTCCTGTGATCAATGATATTTTATTTAATGTGGTCTGTTTATTTTGTATAATAATACTATTTTACGACCACTATTGCAACATTTATACACTACTTGATGGCATAGCGATGGATTCAGCCAATATCAATAATAAAAATGATCTCATAAATTTCTATTCTCATTATAACAACAAAATAAAATCCGGAATAGTCATCGGATTCTACTTTAGAATACTCAAAATTTGCAGCCCTCAGTATGTAGATGAGAAGAAATATATTGAAAATACATTCAATCTTGACGAATATATATTTCATGTTCAAATCGAGGCAAAAGGCTCGTAAAATATTTCTAAATAGAAAATTTGTCCTTCCTGACAAACCGAAAGAATAAAAGATATATTGTTCTACCCATTAATTCTATCACAAATACAATTGAAAAGAATTATCTAAATTAATTTAAAATTTGTAACAACTACGTCCAAAACAATAAAAGACTCTTAATGCAAAACAGAATAATAAGCTAAAACTTGAAGAAGAAATTTACTCTATTATCTGTAATAACAGGGAATACAAGGAATTTAAATAAAATATATGAACACAAAAGGGATCATTTACAAAAATAAACATTAAATGCATTAGTTTCTCACCGTAACGAGACTGGCTACAATTTTGATTTAAAAAATGCTACTCTAAATGAGAAAACAATTTATTAAGATGAAAGTGCTTTAATATATATCATGAGCAGTACATTTGCGTTCACGTTCTTCCAACGATTCACCATTCTTGATCTTTTATCACAGTGTGAGATATTTAATAACAAATGTGATGAAAACAGAAACAAAAACAATCTAAATGAAATCGGGTATATTATATACCCAAAACACATTATAAAAATAAAAATATTTTAAAATCTTAAATTTCCAGCGTCTCTCATTCGTGCGCATGTGCCGTCACATGAACGTAAGCATAAATTTAGTCCGATAACGCCCTAAAGGTCGAAACGCCTCACACGAAAACTATCCACTTTGTCATACTTCTTTTCTTTAATATATATATATATATATATATATATATATATATATATATATATATATATAGATAGATAGATAGATAGATAGATAGACTGTGCAAAAGTCCTGCATATCCAGGCACATTCGGTTATCCTTTTAGCCATTATCAAGAACACTCTTTATTTTTTATTTTTAACTGAATACGTGGGATTTTTCTCTGTGTATCTGAAGTTATAGGAATGTTTTATTCTCCAACCATGCTCAGACGTTGTGACCGTGTTCATATTTAATGTTATTGAGTGTTTGTTTTTCCTTTTTTATTATTAGTGCTTTCTTTCTATATATATATATATATATATATATATATATATATATATATATATATATATATATATATATATGTATGTATATATATGTATGTATGTATGTATGTATATGCGTGTCCGTGAGTGTGTTTGTGTTTTTTCATAGATTTTGCTCAGTACAGCTTGATTTTTATATTGCCAACATCGACGCGTCATGTAGAAAACCTGTTATTCATATGTAGCATGTTATTCATATGTAGCGCACCCACAAGACATACACTATATATATATATATATATATATATATATATATATATATATATATATATATATATATATGTGCATGACGAACTTGCCTCAAAAATAGTTGCTTTGCATATTGTACAGAAATCCCTTTCACCTAGAGAAAAGTTGCAACTTGTCGTGGCATTGATTCCACGAGCGTGCTGTAGAAATCTGAAGAGATACTGACAAATACCGTCTCGACAGCTGTTCATAACTTCCTGATATATTAAATATACCTCATGTGAATAAACCTCTCCACCACATCACATAAACGCTCGATTGGGTTTATGACGACCAGACGTAGTCTCCAGAAATACGCTTCAAACTAATCCTGGGTAACTTTGATGCGATGACACAGGACGTTTTCTTGCTGGAATAACCTATGATTTGTGATGCATGGTATCTAGGAATAAATGCAAAAGTCATGAAGTATTGCAACGTCCAAGATACCGGACAATGACGGATTCAGGGGAACTATTTGACCCGTCCCATGTTAAGTGAACACGCCTTACTCCATTAGAAATCTGCCTGATCGTGTCTTCACCACACTCGAATACGACCATCAGTCCAAAACAACTGATATAGAAACTGATCGGATTGTGCCATGCATTTCCGCTATTCTAGGGTCCAATTAATGATGTTGTGGTGCTAACAGGGGCACCGTAATGAGTCTTCTGCGAAACAATGCTCAAATGTCCTGCTGAATATACGCCATTGACGTGGCTGTGATTGAAGTCTTACTACAGAGAATTCTGTAGTCTTAATACAGACAATTGACGTGGCTGTGATTGAAGTCTTACTACAGACAATTCTGTAGTCTTACTACAGACAATTGACGTGGCTGTGATTGAAGTCTTACTACAGACAATTCTGTAGTCTTACTACAGACAATTGACGTGGCTGTGATTGAAGTCTTACTACAGACAATTCTGTAGTCTTACTACAGACAATTGACGTGGCTGTGATTGAAGTCTTACTACAGACAATTCTGTAGTCTTACTACAGACAATTGACGTGGCTGTGATTGAAGTCTTACTACAGACAATTCTGTAGTCTTAATACAGACAATTGACGTGGCTGTGATTGAAGTCTTACTACAGACAATTCTGTAGTCTTAATACAGACAATTGACGTGGCTGTGATTGAAGTCTTACTACAGACAATTCTGTAGTCTTAATACAGACAATTGACGTGGCTGTGATTGAAGTCTTACTACAGACAATTCTGTAGTCTTAATACAGTCAATTGACGTGGCTGTGATTGAAGTCTTACTACAGACAATTCTGTAGTCTTACTACAGACAATTGACGTGGCTGTGATTGAAGTCTTACTACAGACAATTCTGTAGTCTTAATACAGACAATTGACGTGGCTGTGATTGAAGTCTTACTACAGACAATTCTGTAGTCTTACTACAGACAATTGACGTGGCTGTGATGGAAGTCTTACTACAGACAATTCTGTAGTCTTAATATAGACAATTGACGTGGCTGTGATTGAAGTCTTACTACAGACAATTCTGTAGTCTTATACAGACAATTGACGTGGCTGTGATTGAAGTCTTACTACAGACAATTCTGTAGTCTTAATACAGACAATTGACGTGGCTGTGATTGAAGTCTTACTACAGACAATTCTGTAGTCTTAATACAGACAATTGACGTGGCTGTGATTGAAGTCTTACTACAGGCAATTCTGTAGTCTTAATACAGACAATTGACGTGGCTGTGATTGAAGTCTTACTACAGACAATTCTGTAGTCTTAATACAGACAATTGACGTGGCTGTGATTGAAGTCTTACTACAGACAATTCTGTAGTCTTACTACAGACAATTGACGTGGCTGTGATTGAAGTCTTACTACAGACAATTCTGTAGTCTTAATACAGACAATTGACGTGGCTGTGATTGAAGTCTTACTACAGACAATTCTGTAGTCTTACTACAGACAATTGACGTGGCTGTGATTGAAGTCTTACTACAGACAATTCTGTAGTCTTAATACAGACAATTGACGTGGCTGTGATTGAAGTCTTACTACAGACAATTCTGTAGTCTTACTACAGACAATTGACGTGGCTGTGATTGAAGTCTTACTACAGACAATTCTGTAGTCTTACTACAGACAATTGACGTGGCTGTGATTGAAGTCTTACTACAGACAATTCTGTAGTCTTAATACAGACAATTGACGTGGCTGTGATTGAAGTCTTACTACAGACAATTCTGTAGTCTTACTACAGACAATTGACGTGGCTGTGATTGAAGTCTTACTACAGACAATTCTGTAGTCTTAATACAGACAATTGACGTGGCTGTGATTGAAGTCTTACTACAGACAATTCTGTAGTCTTAATACAGTCAATTGACGTGGCTGTGATTGAAGTCTTACTACAGACAATTCTGTAGTCTTACTACAGACAATTGACGTGGCTGTGATTGAAGTCTTACTACAGACAATTCTGTAGTCTTAATACAGACAATTGACGTGGCTGTGATTGAAGTCTTACTACAGACAATTCTGTAGTCTTACTACAGACAATTGACGTGGCTGTGATTGAAGTCTTACTACAGACAATTCTGTAGTCTTAATACAGACAATTGACGTGGCTGTGATTGAAGTCTTACTACAGACAATTCTGTAGTCTTATACAGACAATTGACGTGGCTGTGATTGAAGTCTTACTACAGACAATTCTG
Organism: Acanthosepion lycidas; assembly: GCA_963932145.1. NCBI lineage: Eukaryota > Metazoa > Mollusca > Cephalopoda > Sepiida > Sepiidae > Acanthosepion > Acanthosepion lycidas. The sequence goes on from OZ010577.1 coordinate 60,301,417, forward strand.
TAGTCTTAATACAGACAATTGACGTGGCTGTGATTGAAGTCTTACTACAGACAATTCTGTAGTCTTAATACAGACAATTGACGTGGCTGTGATTGAAGTCTTACTACAGACAATTCTGTAGTCTTAATACAGACAATTGACGTGGCTGTGATTGAAGTCTTACTACAGGCAATTCTGTAGTCTTAATACAGACAATTGACGTGGCTGTGATTGAAGTCTTACTACAGACAATTCTGTAGTCTTAATACAGACAATTGACGTGGCTGTGATTGAAGTCTTACTACAGACAATTCTGTAGTCTTACTACAGACAATTGACGTGGCTGTGATTGAAGTCTTACTACAGACAATTCTGTAGTCTTAATACAGACAATTGACGTGGCTGTGATTGAAGTCTTACTACAGACAATTCTGTAGTCTTAATACAGACAATTGACGTGGCTGTGATTGAAGTCTTACTACAGACAATTCTGTAGTCTTACTACAGACAATTGACGTGGCTGTGATTGAAGTCTTACTACAGACAATTCTGTAGTCTTAATACAGACAATTGACGTGGCTGTGATTGAAGTCTTACTACAGACAATTCTGTAGTCTTAATACAGACAATTGACGTGGCTGTGATTGAAGTCTTACTACAGACAATTCTGTAGTCTTAATACAGACAATTGACGTGGCTGTGATTGAAGTCTTACTACAGACAATTCTGTAGTCTTAATACAGACAATTGACGTGGCTGTGATTGAAGTCTTACTACAGGCAATTCTGTAGTCTTAATACAGACAATTGACGTGGCTGTGATTGAAGTCTTACTACAGACAATTCTGTAGTCTTAATACAGACAATTGACGTGGCTGTGATTGAAGTCTTACTACAGACAATTCTGTAGTCTTACTACAGACAATTGACGTGGCTGTGATTGAAGTCTTACTACAGACAATTCTGTAGTCTTAATACAGACAATTGACGTGGCTGTGATTGAAGTCTTACTACAGACAATTCTGTAGTCTTACTACAGACAATTGACGTGGCTGTGATTGAAGTCTTACTACAGACAATTCTGTAGTCTTAATACAGACAATTGACGTGGCTGTGATTGAAGTCTTACTACAGACAATTCTGTAGTCTTACTACAGACAATTGACGTGGCTGTGATTGAAGTCTTACTACAGACAATTCTGTAGTCTTAATACAGACAATTGACGTGGCTGTGATTGAAGTCTTACTACAGACAATTCTGTAGTCTTAATACAGACAATTGACGTGGCTGTGATTGAAGTCTTACTACAGACAATTCTGTAGTCTTAATACAGACAATTGACGTGGCTGTGATTGAAGTCTTACTACAGACAATTCTGTAGTCTTAATACAGACAATTGACGTGGCTGTGATTGAAGTCTTACTACAGACAATTCTGTAGTCTTACTACAGACAATTGACGTGGCTGTGATTGAAGTCTTACTACAGACAATTCTGTAGTCTTAATACAGACAATTGACGTGGCTGTGATTGAAGTCTTACTACAGACAATTCTGTAGTCTTACTACAGACAATTGACGTGGCTGTGATTGAAGTCTTACTACAGACAATTCTGTAGTCTTAATACAGACAATTGACGTGGCTGTGATTGAAGTCTTACTACAGACAATTCTGTAGTCTTAATACAGACAATTGACGTGGCTGTGATTGAAGTCTTACTACAGACAATTCTGTAGTCTTAATACAGACAATTGACGTGGCTGTGATTGAAGTCTTACTACAGACAATTCTGTAGTCTTAATACAGACAATTGACGTGGCTGTGATTGAAGTCTTACTACAGATAACTATCCAGATGCCAGCCGCGTGCCAGTATCGTGAGATACTGGCACGCGGTTGGTCAAGAAACTGTCTACTGTGTGTGGTAATACTTCCCATTAGGTATTCCTGGTAAACACATAACACCGTTGATCGAGTGATATCAAATATCCCTACAATTTCAGAGATGAAATATTCCATCTGTCTTGCTGCCGCTATCATGCCCCGTTCGAACTCCGATAATTCAAGTCACCTTTTTTCGGCTGCTCAAGTAGAATATATAACTTAATTTAATCCTTCTTAATAAATCAGCTAATGAATGTCGAGTTGAACCGCTACGCTTCTTGATCATGAATGCGGCGAACCCGAGTGCTCTATCTTTGAACCTACATTGTTTCTTATCATCATAAACGATCTTCCTGGTGTCACCAGTTCCCATCTACGACTTTATACTTAAAACACAACTATTTACTTCTGTCATTATAGTAAGATCGGTAGGCCCGACAAAGCAAAACTGGCAGCTGCTATCAAAAACGATATCCAATCAGTTGATAACTGGGGCAAAAAACAGATTGGAAATTTTAACGGATGCAGAAAGAAACGGATAACCTTTAATTATCATACAGAACCATTTTTGTCTAACATTTAACATCCAGGACTCTGCGCCTTTGTCGTCTCCACGTTTTCCACGGACATGAGGTAAAGTGATTATATTGAATCAATTATTAGGTCTACTTGCTAGGAAGGTTGGTTTTCTGTGTCGTGTCAGACAATTTTTCTTACCAGAATTCATCTTGCACATTTCTAAATCAAAAGAAGTGTCTGTACTGTTATAGGTCCTGACCTGGCAACGCGACTTCAGTTACTTTTCCACCACCTTGACATGACATCACTCTGTCTTTTCTATAAATATTTTCATGATTGTTCTCTTGAGTTTTTCTCCTTGCTAGCTCGACTTCATGAATTTAAGCGTACTACTACATTGGTCACTATGTCTCATCGTGTTACTGTGGAAAATAGATGTTACCGTAAGTTCTATCCTGATGTTTTCTTTTCTCGCATTTGGCTGCGAAATACTCTCGCAGTTTATTTGCTTCCCCATTACTTACTATCTTCAAACGTTTAAATTCAACGACAATCAGTATCTTCTTTCATCAGGAATCCTGTTCTTTTATTCTCCGTTCTCCTCGCTAAAGACTTTTCATTCTCTTTCATTCTCAGCAACTCCTGGCGTTTTATTATCACCTTGCTTCGGTAAAAATAATATAAATCTGTGTGTGTATGCGTGCGTGTGTGTACGTGTGGCTGTATGATGTTCTGTTCCAAGAAGAAGAAAAACAAGCAAGGAGAAGGTCGTTATAAAAGATAAAAAGAAAGAAAAGAAATAAGGAAAGACAAATGATTTCAAACTGTGATAAAATTCTTGTGAATTATGTGAGCTCAGATCTCTTTTCGCTCAAATCTCCATCTAAATTTATCTTTTAATTATATTTTTAAATTATTATATTTATCTTTGCTCACTTATATCGTATGACTTTTATTTCATTTATTTGGCTTAATAATCAGTGCTTATCATTTGCTAACAGATAAATTTAGATTGATTTTGATAATTATTTTCGATAAATAATTCCATTTATAAGATGTTATCTTTTGTTCATTTTTCCAGTTGCTTAGCGTATTTTAAGATATGCCTTCAATTACGGCTTTTAATTCTATATTGATATCATAAATAATACATTCATTTAATTTTATGAGGGATACTGAAAAGTTCTCGTTCCAACCAACTTCACGATAGCTGAATAAATAGTCAAACCTCAAATTTGTCTTCAAATTCCTTCGAAGTTCAAACGAAAAACCTTTCAGTGCCTCCCCGCAATGCTATGTTGCCTGTGTGTAAATTATTCTTAATAAAAAATATAGTGAAATGCAAAATGTTCAACCAAGAATATATATATATATATATATATATATATATATATATATGATAAAAATGTAATTCAAAGTATGCTATATTTATAAGTAAAAGTGCTCAATGTCAGAGATAGAGCGCATGTAAATATAAAATATAAAAGTGGACACTGAGGTCGATACCAGGCGGCGCCAATCTATTTCTCGCTTGAATGCAAACTTCAGGACATGAAACAGACTGTCACCGATTGGTGTTGACCTCAGTGTCCGCTTTTATATGTTATGTACAGTGTGCTATGTGTCATTTACCATATATTTTTAATATCGTGTATGCGCTTTAGTTGTTTTTGATTTTGCAACTACACAATATATTAGGGTCAGTTGAGCACCGTCTGTGAGTAAAAGAGCACCATGACGCAATTCACTCTGCAAGAAATTTGGAA
>OZ010577.1:60310562-60338062 GCA_963932145.1 Acanthosepion lycidas
CTTTGGAACCAGCTTTTGAGAACATCTTGAGAATTTTGAGAAATATCTATAAATTGGAAAAGACTCATTTTTCGGACATTTGTTCACATTTTTTTGTGTAGCAGATCTGGGCCATATCACCAACACAAAACCTGTGTTCAGGTGTCCGGGCATATCTTGGAATTAAAAAAAAAAGGTTGCAAGCATCTTTTAAATTAAAACAACTTTTTACAAAGAACTTTCAATCCCAATACTCGAATAATGGAATATTTCATTAAAGATGCTAAAATCAAAAGGTAACTAGAATTAAACTTAAATCAGTTCACTCATTCCAATAACGTAATTTAAATATAAAATATATTAAGATACATTATTTTGAAGATGATGAGACAAAGTGGAAAATTATAAACGACGCGTTTCGACGAGAGTGTCTGTTCTCTCTGGCTTCACCATAAGCTGAGGAAGCCAGCGTTGTTTATAAATTTTTCACATTGTCTTATCATATTCAATTTTGCTTCGGATACCATATATCCTACAAACACACATAAATTCTTTTATGTAACATAACCTTTCTAGATGTCGGCGATCACAACTTTCTGTTCTTCGTAGCTCATAGTAATGTTTAACTCCTTACCATCACTCCCATTTCCTGTTCTACCATTCATTTAAACAAGATCGTTTGTTAGTTTACTCATTGTACGCCTTTGCTCGCCTTGCCTTCAGTATACCCTGTCAGTGTCTTATTCACCAAGCTCTCTTTCCTCATTATGAATCACAAAATTTCAATTCTCTCTTTCTGATTTTAGACATGTGTCTTTTCTATTTCCATTTTCCTTTAAAACTCCTCGTTGCTTACATTCTCTGTTCATGGTATTCTCATCATCCTTCAGTAGAACCAAATTTCTATTCCCATTATCTGTGACGATTATTTTCAAACATTCACTGCCATATAGGAGGGCTGATATTACATAGCAGTTGAACGCTTCTTTGTTTCTAACGAAATTTTCCTATTTCTTAATACTTTGTTTAGCTTCTAGAAAGTATTTTCGGTATTCCGATACTACTACCAATTTCTGTGTCATATATTCCGTCCTTTGTTAAAACACTTCTCAAATAATTATTTTTCTATATTTGCTTCATTTTGGTGTCTCCAATTCGTACTTCGCAGCTTGGGTTGTCCGTCTTGCTAGCGACCATGCATTCCGTCTTCTTACAATCGATGTTTAATGCATTTATTACCAGTTGGAAATGTTAGCAGTCATCTACAAATATGGTAACACTAAAACAGTCGTAAAATTGGAAATATAGGAAATATTTGACCAGAAAGACAGTGAATAAACTTCTCTCTTTGCAGCTTATTCGTTTTCGTTCTATATCAAATGACCTGTATGTATTAATGAAAAAGATGGTATCATGAAGCTGAACAAGAACCTCATATGCCATTTTCAAAGTTATCATATTACAAAGACTGCCTCCAAACGTGAACAGCAATGAAATTAGTGAAAAACAAGAAATTTACAAAGATAGAGCATTACTCAACAGTGACGCTGAACTTTTGAAAACAACATGCCTTCTCCTTGAATTAAAAAAAAAACTCAGTTTCTTAAAAGAAGTCTAGAATCAGATGCGGATCCCGAAGCATTGGGGATTTAATGCACTATGAGAAAAAATAGCCCCCGAAACCTGCACGCGTACAGAGGAATCTCAATCATTAGAAAATTGTATGCCTGCTATAGAGATGTCATATATCATGTGACCTCACAGCAGCATATGACTACATCAATAGTGATTTCTTCTTCTTGTCCATCGAAACGTTGTATATATCTGGTGTAGACTCAATACCGAAACATTTCAAACCTCATTATTTAAGCATCCTTGTGTCACTATATGAAATACTTAAATGACCAGTGCCTATCTTTTCATATGTATACTAGTAAATGCTCGGGGCATAGTCTAGATTAAATAGATTTGGGTTCTCATTTTCTCATTGTCATAATCCTGATGAGGTTTGAAATGTTTCACTTTTGGGGTCCTCGCGTGACATGTAAGATTTTGTGGACCAATAGAATTGCTTTATTAGATAGATACGTTAGAGTAGATTCTGAACTTGGAAGGCGGTTTCTAATAAAAGGTCATTATTCATGTGGTCATATGCTGTTGTGAGGTCAACATGACAGATATACACTTACATGCCATAATTACATCTCTTACCAGAACAAAAAACAACCTTCGAGATATTGAGTTTCATAAAACGATGAGACCCTACTTAATATAATGTTCATTTATATTTTCACCAACATGAGGACAATTGGGATACCTCTGTACGCGTGTTGACCTTGATGGCTACCGTTTTGTTTCCACAGTGTATTAATGCGCGATAAACTCTACTAAATCCAAACTTATTAACAACTATTAAGAAACAGATTATTTTTATAATGTATGTGTGGCCGAGTGGTTAATGTTCCGGCGATGAGGTACACATATGTCTGTGCAGGCGTCTACAAGAGGGATTAACTAGTTATCCTAGCAGACAGGAATACTCGGAAATGAGCATCCAGCCATATATATAGAATGGTGCATAGATATTTGTGACAATTTTTAGCAACAAATAGATGTTAGAAACAATTTCATACATTTCGCGCTTGGCCAATTATCTAAATTAGACAAACACACACATGCACCTCATTGTGTGTGCATATATATATATATATATATATATATGTGTGTGTGTGTGTGTGTGTGTGTGTGTGGAGATGATGAGACAAAGTGGAAAACCTTCTAAACGAGGCGTTGCGCCAGTATCTGTTCTTATCGGCTTTTTCATATCGGAATGAAAGACAAAACTGTGTGTGAAGAAAATGCATTGTGAATTTGAGGAGAGCAGGGGCAATAAATTAAATTACCTTATCAGATCCGACGACCAGAAAATATTACTTAATTTGTTACACACACACACACACACACATATATATATATATATATATATATATATATATATATATATATATATATATCAAACGTTTCTAATATATATATATATCAAACGTTTCTAATACATATATATATATATATCAAAAGTTTCTAATATATATATATATATATATATATATATATATATATATATATATATATATATATATTAGAGACTTTTGTATATGCTGGATTTGTGTGTGAGGGCTTTCAATATATATATATATATATATATATATATATATATATTTTTCTCGAGTACCTTGTAAAAAGTGCTTGCTTTCTTTCAGACTTCCACTGACTCACAACATTTCTAGCTTTACACCATCTTTGTTATCGCCATTAACTTAGCTTCCTGAAAATCTTTTTATTTGAGCATTTTCACAGGTTTTTGTTTGTTTTGTTTTGTTTTTTGTTTCATTTGGTCATTTTACTTCGATCCCTTCTCTTTGCAATATTTATTTCTCCCCTAACATTTACTCATCAAAAATAAATAAATTATGTAAACATAATAGTAATGATAATAGCAACAAGAATAATAAATAAAATAATAATGATAAAATTAAATTAAAAAGTATTAAAAATTAAATCAACAGACAAATTTAAAGCAAATTTAAATAAACACACTAACTGACACTAACATGGATATAACAGATTTTAATTACTCCTTAAAAATATAACCATATCAAACATACATAAGTAGAAAATCAAACTGACGGAAAAAATAGAACAATTTATAAAACACTTAAGATGGAAACTATTCTGTTTCCTTAACAAAAACAATATCAATAGTAACAACGACAAGAGCAAGAAGAATAAAAAATATAAGCAACTCTGGATTCCGATCAAGGAAATTCCTACCCCAAAAGTACCTTATTGCTTTTGAAAGTAACTTAAACATCATCAATAACTTGTAAGTTGAAAAGTCAACAATAATTTTTTTTTAAATTGTAAATTTTCTAAAAATGATGAACAACTAAAAAAAAAACTATTTATAAAAGCAGAGAAACCCAGAAAAATCTATAAAAATAGAAGCCAACAATTGCAATAAACTAGTTTATAAAGATGTTACTAATTTTACAAAACAACTGATAACGAAATAGAAAGTGATATGAATAAAGAAACTAAAGACATTAGACAATAGATTAAAACAACTAGCAAAAGTATAACCATTTATAAAATTGATATGGCGTTTATAGATATAGGCAGGGTAAAGAAAAAAAACAGTTCGAACGAAGATAGAACGAATATATCGAAGAACTCGCCCACGACAAAAGGGAACAACCAATAACACACAGAAACCTCCACAGACTGAAAGCATTAAAATCTGAGGTGTAAACTGCACTGATCAAATTGAATAAAAACAAAGTGGCAAGGCCAGACGGATTTATAATGGCAATGCTGACAGCGTTAGATTATTTCGCCATAGACAAGATTGCAGAAATAATATATGAAATATACAACAGTGCTGATATACTGAAAGATATAAGTAGATCTATTTTCATAGCCTAAGAACCCAGGCGCAAACGAGTGGGATCTCCATCGGACAATCAGCCTAATGAGCCATATAACAAAACCTGTCCGAATTCTGATGGTTCATCAAAGACACTGGAACAAGGAAAGCGATACTTAATAAATGCAGAAGTACAAGTACGTGTGTTTTATAGATAAAGTACGCCACAAAGATCTCTTCAGTAACCTTGACATATTTGGGAAGGATATTAGAATAATTGAGAACCTATACTGGCACAAACCGCCTACATACGGATAGAAAATATAGAAAGGTGTGTCAGACAAGGATGTGTCTTCTCACCGGACTTATTCAACCCTACCAAGTTTTATTACTGACGGTCACAATCTTAATAACATAAGATATATAGATAAAGTAGATAACAGTGTTGATGGGAAACACTGAGAGTAAACAACAGAAGCTCGTATAGAAGGTAGTGAAGGAAAGCGAGAAGAAAGGACCAATTGCAGGACGACAGAATGCATGGTTGTCAGTAAAAGGATGAGCCCAAAATGCAAAATGGTGATACCAAAATCAGGTAAGTACATTTATATATCTGGTAAGTGTTTTGATAGAGGACGGAAAGTGCGACACTGAAATTCGAAGACGCATTGGGATAGCCAAAGATGCATTCCAAAAGCTGCGCAAGTATTAAGAGACAGAGAACTTCGTTAGAAACAAAGAAAACAGTACCGAACTGTTAGTTAATGTCTGTCCTGTATGACAGTTTCATCAAAGATGAAGAAGAAACATGAAGTAACAGAAATGTGGTTCTACAGCAGGATACTAAGGATATCATGGACCGAACATGTGAGCAACTACAGGGTTTTAGAGAAAATGAAAACAAAAATAAACTTATACTTAACATCAGGAAATTTCTAGGGAACATAATGAGGAAAGAGGACTTGGAAAATCTGATACTCAGATTGAGGGCAAGAGGGACAGAAGAAAGCAATGAATAACACCCTTAATGAGCTTGTGTAAATGGATGGCGGAACAGAGTTTAGAAGAAATAACAAAAAGACAAACTTTATTAAGGAAGGGACATTGTGGAGAGCCATGATCGCCTACGTCCTGAGGGAACACTGTACATAAAGAAGACCAACATCGGAATCAACATTGCATGGCCTGAAAGTCGTCGGAGACGTCGGACTGACAGTAGATTGTTATATTCACATTCTTTATATCTATCAAGCTGTCTGTCTCAGTCTGTTCATATCTATCTTCCTAGCAGCCTGCTAATAATTATGTATCTTTAAACATACACACGCACACGTGTGTGTGTGTGTGTGTGTGTGTGTGTGTAAACTATTTTTAAATAGAGTTTAAAGACTTCAAACTTTCTGTCCTGGAGTAACATGGTGCCTCACGCGTTTCATGTACGATTTTATTTTCAAGTTTTTTTTTCACTGCTCTTTGAACTGTCATAAGTAAAAACTCCTCACTCACGTGCCAAGCGTCTTATGGATTGAGTTGGATCATTTCTAATTGATCTCTTTAGCTCTAATTTGAGACAAGGATCTCTCTTCCTGTTGTGACCTCCTGATCCAGTTTTCTTCTCTACTGTTCCCTCTTTTTAAACTTATTCACAGTTCTCTTGATGGTTCTTGAATGGAATTTGAAGAGAGAAGCCAGAGTATGAATGTTAAGTGCCATTACTGAAGGCCTGAATAATTTTTTCCGCTGACCATTGCTCGATGGAGAAGACAGTGGGGTTGACACTAAACGATTTTAACTAGTTGTTTTCTAGCTGAATAATTCAAAGAGTTTTTCAATGATTCTTAGATGACTAAACGTCTTATCTGAAAACCTGGAAAAAAGAAACTCAGTTTAACGGTTTTTAGATATTAGACATTTTGTGGGACGGCCAGTTATGCTTTTACACGATTTGGACAATTTTGCTGTTACTTTCGGCATATATATATATATACATATATATATATATATATATATATATATATATATATAGTGACCGATGTATCTAGATGTATAACCTAGCCGAATTCATTTAGCATTATATATATATATATATATATATATATATATATATAGAGAGAGAGAGAGAGAGAGGAGAGACACATCCATACATCCCTTCATACATATTTATGTGTATGTGTGCTTGCGTACAAACTCGCCCGTTTGCATGTCTACACGCATATACGGAGACTTAATTCGAGATACTGTGCAATGTACAATGAAATTTAGTTACAGTTTCGGCGTTTATCTCTGTCGTCTATTTCTCTTCTATTTTTCTTGACTATTCAAATATCAAAAGATAAGTATTCTGTTAATTCCATGTGTGTGTGTGTATGCGTGTGTGTATGCGCGCGCGTGTGTGTGTGTGTGAGTTAGTGTAATTTGTGCGGTTTTTGTAATTGCTCTCGATTGCAATGTCTTTGTCATTGAACCACGTGTGGGTGTGTATGTGTGTGCGAGCGTGCGTGCGTGTATATGTGCGCGTATGTGTTTGGTAAAGAATATTTTGTACCAAACAACTAACTATATTTAACTTAATCTGACTAGCACCTGTCACTTTCATTCCACGCAAATTCTGTTAGTTGATTTAACGCAAAGCTCTGAGCATTGTTGAATGACATTCTCCAGAGGCGACAATAAATCATGCCAGCTTAACAGTGTGCCAGATCCTGCTTTTTCTCTGTTTACGCTCCATTGGACAATCTGATTCACAGATGATCGTCTGCTTTTTCCCCAATGTCTATGTTGACATGTTTTATATTAATCATTTAAATAAAGAAATAGTCTATTTGAATAAGCATGCATGTTCGCTAAGATCGTTTTTGTTTGTCGATAAAAGATGCAGTAATATTGTATATTTAAGGGAAAGTCTTTCCACCTGTTTGCATCTGTCTGAAATAGTCTCTTTTTTGTTAGTGAGGATCTAATATATTATTTCATAAGGAAAAGATAGACTTGCCGGGGTCAGAAATGCCATGATTGATTTTATTCGAGATTAAATTTGGATTCTTTAAATTTGAAATTATTACGTGAAAATTATTTTTAGTAATTTTTTTCTGTAATTGTAATTGTATACAGTTTTAACATTATCAAAATTTGTTCTAGTAAATTAGTTGTTATGTATGGTAATTGCGCATTCATATGCATCTATGTTCGTTTGTATAAATGTTACTTTTTTTATAAAGAAGTAGACTGTTCCCACATAGAGTTAGTGAGCATTTTGTAAATAATATACACTATATCAGATTTTAGTATGCAAATCAATGTATTCACGATAAAATTAGAATCAGGAGTAAATAGTAGCAGTGGCTGGCTGTTCGTATCTAAGTATGCCTGTCTGCTAGGGCGGCTAGCCAATCCTTATTGCAGACGCCTGCTCAGGCACATTTGTGTTTGTTTAATACCCACAGAGCCCGCCTGTGGTTTATACTGCAACAATGCTGAGTGGACCGTCGTCACAATTTCTGGAAGAGAGTGCATTATCTTGCGTGATCAACAGTTTAAACAAGGCCATCACGCTCAAACCCTCAGTCACGATGACTTGTGACTTCATACTAGAACAACCATCGACGCCTCCTAAATGGTGCTGTTTACGCAATTTTACTCATAAGACTTGTGGCAACCTGTGATACGGTTTCCAAAGGTGCCGCACACTAGGGTCGCCTCCTACAGGCAGATAAGCTTAAGAAATCATTTCCTAATATAACATTCGAACCCGGGTCCCGTGGTAGGAAAGCGAAGGTGCTCATATAAAATTTGTATTATCAACATTTAATGTGGGTAAAACTTTTAGGGTATACTTATAGTGATATAATAAATGCACTATATTAATTTTAACGTTTAATGTCAGTTCTTTTAAAAAATATTTACAGTAATTTATTTGGAATCGTGAGATTTTATGTAACTCATATAAAATATATAAGGGTACAGTTGTTGATAGTATTTTTAATATCAAATTTATAAACAGTATTATGAGTCGAGAGAAAGATATAGTATTAAATATATAAAAAGAAAAGCAAGTTTATGTCAAATTATTAAATAATTCGAAAGCAACATTGAAAAATGCAAAAATATAAACGGTAAACATTGTCAAAATAAAAAAAGGAAAAAACTGGTTTTATGAATGTTACAATAATTAAAGAGTTTTTATGACAGAAAATTCGGAATTAAAATTTATAAGTAAATGAGAAAAATTAAATTGACCGAATATTCTTATGTATAAACATAAGAATATTCGGTCAGTCTGAAAGAAAATATTGGAAGAATATTTGCAGTTGTAAATAAAGAGCCAAATATTAAGAACATTGGTTAAGGACATGAACGCAACCAAACTAAAACTCTTACATAATCATCGCAAAGAGAAACGAATAAGTTGGGCAAAAATGAACACCCAAACTGATTTTTGAACAGTAGTTTTTAGTGATAAATTTACTGAAACATTGGATGGAAATGAATGCTAAATAGAAATAGTCAACCAAGACTTCGAAGACAACAGAGTGAAGTGGAGAAATATTTTGGGCTAGTATTGTAGGCAATACATTTAAAAGGTTACTTTTGAGGAAAGTGTCAAAAGAAAAACGAATGTGAAATTATGTGATATCAATCTTCTTGCATGTCAGTAAATGTTGGACAATCTCTCCACAGATAGATAAAAAAAAAACTGCAATCAGCAGAAATGTGGCTCTACAGAATCAGTAAAAGATAGTTAAAATTTCTTAGATACATAATGAGAAAAGAGGGCATGTCAAATTTAACCCTCAGAGGGCATATCGAGGACAAGAAAGATAGGGGAAGGTGACGAGCCATCAAACTGATGAGCTTTTGTGAATGGGTGGCAGGTTATATATAAATATATATCCATAGAAATCAATTCTCCTTCACGTTCACAGTTTGTAAAGGTGATTATCCCTTACGTACTCTCCTGAATTTCCCAAGATACTAAAGTAACAGAATGAATCCTATCCTCCACATATATGAATTTAAATGAATGGTCCATCTTAAAAAGAGGTTTATTGGAGCAGAACAAAAGTACATTGCGTTTTTATGTGAATTTCAAAGACATTTAGATATTTGTATATAGATTTGTATATAGATCAATCCATTATGAGAATTCTATAGGTATTGAAATAAATATTGATCCGGAAGCGCAAGATGAGGCGAATACGAACAGTGTAGCATTACATCCCAGCCAAACTGTACCAATCTGTGCTAGGTGTTCAAAAAGTCATGAGATCTGTTGTTATTCTGATGGTAGGTACGTCATTCCGTGTGGTCAATTCCAGCTTTTCATCTATTGCTTCATTTAATCACTCCAACTGGGAACACTACTTCTCTGAATTCAACACTTGATTTTGCAGAAGCTCGTAATATACGATAAGTTTCCATTCTCACCAGATATGCAGCGTCACCTTCTTCTGATATAGACCTGTTTATAGAGTGGAGAATACTGGCTTAATTCAATTTTCCTAGGAGCTTTTTCGCACCACATTGTTGTAAACAACACATTTCTCATTACTTGTGAATGTTCTTTTCAAAATATGTTATTTTGTTGTATTTGTGCAGAGGATCGCAGATACAAATGCGATTCATTAATTTATTTTCTGGTAAATCGTGAGTCACACAGACATTCACTTATCTAAATGTTTTCAAAGACCTTACAACGCTTAATTTATACATGTGTAGCAACTTTGTGATGTCCCGCAAAATCAATACTTTTAAAGAGGATAGATCTTCCATGCTAATATATTATATATAATCTTTTTAATCAAATTCACCCCACCAAGGCAGTAAAACCACTAAGGCACAATGGGTTACTGGGTGTGAAGAATTAGACAAGCGAAACATTATTAAGGAGCGAGAACAATAGAAAAGTGATCAGGAAGACAGTAGATAACGTTTGACATTGCATTTAGACGTTTGAAGATCAAAGTTGGCAGGCAATTATGGAGCCGGGAGGGAGTTCCACAAGCGAGAAAAGACGCTCTTACGGTTACATTTAGCCAATCCAACTATCAATTGATGAGACCTTGTCTTACCAATCTAGTACTGCGCTTAAATTCATAAAGTTTAGGTACCATAGAGAAGAGCTCATCCGCACAATTACTATAAGAGTTTTTATAGAAAAGGCACAGGGACGCAACTTTACGACGGTAGAAAAGTGACTGAATTCGAGAGGCTAGGTCAGGACCAATAATATTGCTGATTTTACTTTGGATTTTATCGGGAATCTTTAAATATATAGAAGGAGCATCTGTTGCATTGTCTGGGAATGATAATTTAAATAAAAAATCATTTCACCCTAAGCAAGGCGATAATGCCACTAAGATGCAAGGGGTTACTAAGAGTGAAAGAGAATGAGAAGACTTTAGGAGAAGGCACTGGAAACCCGATCCTAAACAGGAAACAAGGTATAAACCTCTACTTCAGTTCAAAAGTTGCGGAAGGAGTATGAACCGAGCGATAGCCAAGAATGATTACAGCAAAATGAAGTAGATCCTCAGATCACAATATCCCATTGAACACTTATGGGATGTAAGGTACCATCAAGTTCGCTCTGTACAGCCTCACCGACTCAAAATACAGCATTTAAAGGACCTGTTGTTACTGGTTCGAAGCGAAAATCTTTATAAATCTTGTAGTGTATAGACATGATAGAGTAAGAGCCTGACTTGTGGGCAAATAGACGACCAACAACAGGCAAGTGGAAATTTTGGCTCATTAAGTTGTATGATACATGCTTACATTATGTTTTCTTTTTATTTTAAACTATAAAATACTAGTTTATCCAAAAAAGCAAATTTTATCTCAAAAGCAAAGGAAGCAATCATGAATAACCAATCAAAAATTAACTTAACTGATAAAAACAAAATACAAATCAATAAAGAACACAGAAAGAAGAAAAGACATGACTGTAGAAAGAAAGAAAGAAAGAAAGAAAGAAAGAAAGAAAGAAAGAAAGAAAGAAAGACGGTAAATAAGAAACTGAAAAAATAATGTGACGGCGAAAAGAAAGAAGAAATCCTCATTTTTGATATTACATGGTTGAATGAGTTTTTGATTGGGAACAAGTTACTAAGTACTTCACTTATGCACGCAAAGCAAGCCACGTAAGTACGTAAGTTGCAAGAAGTGAAGCAATCTAGAATCTATTGTATTGGGTCTTCTAAACTTGCTATAGACAACAATTCTTCATTCTTTTTTTTTATTGGTTATGCTGAGAAGAATCTGTAGGACAAAACTGAATCACAATACGCTCTGTGTCAAGCGACTAAGGAGACCTGAAACTTCGACTCCAAACTAGTGAGAATTGATTGAGAAATGCAAGCAACGAGAGGATTACTGTTTGCTAGATCGAGATGGTCGCGTAGCTCAGGTATGTAGGTGGCGTTGCACGCATTTTCTGTATCACTTGACTGAACAACATTCCGTGACAGAAACACGCACCTGAGCGGACATCAGAGGAAATCTGCCTTTCTCGATTGAGACTGAAACTGGTCCGAGACGTTGTACAGCTCCATATGAGCCTTTTCCTCTTTCCTCGTCTAGTACGCATTTCTTTTTAAATAATCATGTTCAAATAGTTATGCATATATATATATGTGTGTATGTGTGTGTGGACGACTTTTTTCATTTCTACTTACTGTGTTTACAGGGTAATATAAGAGCATAAATATATAAATATGTATATATAAAAATCCATGTACATATTTTACAAGTTTCATACCACTTTCCGCAACACATTAGCCAGTGTATTCATATATATCCAACCTAATACTCTATTTCATTTGATTATAGAATATATGTGTGTGTGTATGTATGATTGTATGTATGCAGCAAAAGCAACGCCCTTTTTATTTATTAACTTTTACTGAAGAAAAATTAATTACAGTATCAGCAACATTTCTACAAACAATTTTATACATTCCTACATTAATTTCAGAAAAATCTGATATGATGGTTTTAGGTCTGGATTGTACTATCCATATCAGCTAGAAAAAAGTGCATCTCTTTTGCCTCACCATATATATATATATATACATTAAGAAATGGACAAAGTCCGACAATTTTATTTATTAAAGACATTTTTATGTTTAACGTTCTTTTTATAGATACAAGTATTTAAGTAAATGCTCTGTTTATATATACATATATACATATGGTGAGACAAAAGCGATGCACTTTTTATATATATTTTACATATATATATATATATATGTATATATATATATATATATATATATATATATATATATAGTCATCAACAGACAGACTGTTTCGCTGTATCACTGCTCCTCAGTGTGGCTAGACATCCGATGGCTTCAAGCCGGAACACATATCAACGAAGCGATGTTGAAAAGTTTTCTGTCCAACTAAGAAGGTATACCCTCAATCAAATTTTAATGTTTGGCCCTCTGGTCAAATTGTAAGTGGCTCGGGTACAAAGCTTTTTATTGTCCAATTCTTTAACATGAAGTCAAATTTTTTATGCACCGGAATGTTTTCACATTAATATTGGTTTAACCAATTAATGTTGGTTAAATTTTTTAAAATTTAACTTTATTCGTACAATAAAATATCTCACTCCCGCTCTCTATCTCTTTCTTTCTCTCAAATATATATATATATGCACCTAGGTACCTAGCAGATGGGGACGTTTATTTTGGGGAAATTTCCGACAATCTGTGACACTTTGTAATCTTTAAAAAATTCTCCTAATCCAATTTTTAAGACACCGTTTGTTGAATATTGGGGAAAATTCTAGTCTTGTTGTTGTTTAAGAAACTTCTCGTTTTAGAATAAATAAAATATAAATAAGTGTTTGTTTGACTAAAATTCAATCGAAGACTTTTGCATAACAAATGTTAAAACTTATATGTCATAAAATGTTTTCATCTTTAATGACTTCAAATTTAGGGAATCCACATTTAGTCCAGATAATGAAATTAAACAAATCAAACTGAAACTAGAATAAATGATTCGTGCAAAGTTCTATTGTAAAATATACAAAAAAAAAAAAACAATTTTCCTTCCAAGCAAACTAGAATGTTTAAGACAATAATTATTTCTAAGTAACGTCAAATGAAACCTTTGGCTATTGTTTCGGTTCGAACTTCTCTAAGATCTTGGCTGACATATGGAATGTAAAGAATTATATATAATAAACATAAAATTTATTTTCTGAATGATTTATATTCCTTTCACCATTTCTTGTATTTCATTCAAAATAAAGAGGAAATATTAAAATAATGCTGCGTCTACTCACGATGCAACTATATTTGTTGTATATCATGTTGAGTCATAAGTAATTTCCGTTTTGGGGAAACAATTTTAATGACGAATGTATCATGCTAACTCTTAATCATAGGTGGCAGTTAAAAAAAAAATTGTAGTGCACTAACATACTTTAGATTTTGCACGGGAGTGGTAGTACATCCCAGCCAAGCTGTACCAATCTCTGCCGAATGTTTAAAAAGCGTACACAGTGGATTAAAGAATGAATTTCTTAACCCCACTAATGGAGATACTGAAAAGGCATTTACGCCATATAATGTTATGGGAGTTCAAGTAGAAAAATAACGCTAGGGAGACAAGTAGAAAAAACACACGTAGTGTTTATGATGAAGAAGAAGTCATAACTGATTGGAAATTATTAAATATGTTTGTAAAGTTTCGTTCCGAAGAAAAGTCCTTGTCAGCTGAATCCTGTCCGAGGCGTTCATTGAGTTTTGATGAAGAGGTTCTAATGTCATTAGTGGGAAGTAAACCACAACAAAGTATTTGGGTATTAGCAAATATGTTAAAAATCATCTCAATCTGAAAATGACACATGAAAAAGATAGAGAAAGTCAGCAATCCAGGTGTTTTGTTTTCACACGCTCTTGGCGAAAATAAGAAAACAATGCGGATTGTTTATCCAAAGCAACAAGTAACCTGCTTCTTAAATATAACATTTCACAACTGACCCCAAACAGTTGATTTCCATTAAATAAATGTGATGTTGTACGTGTGGTGAGATTGTCGCGGCATTATTCATTTCAAGTTCTTAAAACAAAATGCAATACTAAATGCACTTTTATAAGTAAAGCAGCTACAACGTGTCCAAAGAGATTTAGTCAAAAATTCGAAAAGCGCCCTGTGATCGCCAGTATTAAAATGTTGTTCTCCTAAATGACAATGCAAGGCCGCATACAGCAAAAATAACGCAGGTTGATATTTTGTAAAAGCCCGCCACCCTATTCATCTGAGCTTGGACCGATTATTACCTTTTACGATCTCTGCAAACCGCTATGATGGAAAATGTTTCTCTAATGAAATCTATATTCAAGTGTTAGTCAAAACCTTTTTTAAAAAATCTGCAAAATATATCGAAAAGTATACCTGGTAAGTGGCATCAAATCCTGGCGAATAATGGTGAATATACACTGCGTGCCAAATTATTATCGAGATAACTTTTTTCTAATATTTCAAAAACCTTTGTATCTATTATTATTTGTTTGAATATCTTATTTATTAGCTTCTTTTTATCATAAACATTCACGTGCAACATTAATAAACGTTTTGTTTGAACAATTCTGGGATTTTTACTAAAACTTTCTAATAATTTGGCACGCTCAAATCACCGTGCTGATAACAAATATGGCGCCAGTTTGTTTACATTGCGCAGATCAGTACGAAAATTTCAGTGATTGCGTAGGTCAATGTTGCCAACATTGTGTGAAAATTTTGTGTGACTTGATTGGACGTTATCTCGATAATAATTTGGCACGCAGTGTATAATTGAATAAAATGTAATTGTACGTTCCTTTTTGAAGATTAAAGGATTAGGATTGATTTGTTTTATACGGTTTATCAACCTTTTGCAAGTTATTTAAAGCCATATTTTAGATTGTAAGAATTTTGGAAATAATGATTTACTGATACAAGTGCTGCTAATTGACCCATAGCTGGGGAAGAAGAGGAAGATTCATACCATTCTCGAAGGTATTTGTGGGTAAGCGAATATAACGAACCCGGCTGGAATTGGAACTCGGCTCTCCGATTTCTCATTCCCAGACGCTATCCATTACACCACCCGCACACCCAACCTTATGTTACCTGCTATTATTCCCAAGCGATCACCTATCTACGTACTGAGAAGGTTCGATGTTACTTAAAATTCTTAAACAAAAACGGAAACTATTTTGACTTACTCTAATATATGGCGAGTTCATTAAAATATTTTCCTGAAAAATTTCAAGCACATTATTTAATCCGTCTCTACATAGATTCTTTCATCGTTTGGTTCAAGTGTGTGAATCTTTATTGTCAAACTCTACGGATTGGAACGCAATCAAGACCTCATTAATCAGCAAGTTTCCATCCTGAGAGCGACAACCATTCACCATTTCATCCCCATGGAATTATATTTATAACTCCGTGGAGCTGAAGGGATCAAAGTCAGATGGTATCAAGGATAAGAGAGAAGAATTTCGTAACCACAAATGCACGCTTGCATTCATGCGACTGGGGCATTATCTTGCAACATCCTGTTGCCTTGACTTAGTACACTGTGTCTATGGGTTTTGATGGCTTCCCGTAATTTCAATTGCTATGGGTCGGAATAAGTTCCAGTAATTGAAGTACATTTAAGACTGTGACCATCACGTTGTTCGTGGAGGTTGTTGTTGTTGTTTTTTTTGTTTTTGTTTTTTTTTAATTATCTCACTCGAAGCACGGCGATAATGCCACTACGGCGCAGAGGGTTACAGGAAGTGAAAGAGAATGAGGTTAGGTAGGGAATCACTGTGCCTCTATTGTTTCTTATTTTGATCTGTTTCAATGTATTGTACCTACTTTTCCCTCCTTTTCGCTTGGTTTTCCTGACACATGGACTTGAAAGAAATTGAGTTTCGGCTCTTTCTGAAAAGATGTGTAAAAACAAGCAACCTACCACTCTGACACTTTCTGCATAGGAAATTATTCATGTCCATTTTTTTTTTTTTTAATAGGACGGACCATGAAACCGAAATGAATTCCATGTACGGGTGCATCTTTCTGCATATGCAGTTTCATCTGGCTACGATTATTGTAAGTAAACCAGAACAATAAGCATGAATCATATGATTCTTGTAACGAAGTCATGTTTGCAGAAACGTGCCTTTTGATGACAGTTTTGGGAGCGACTATTCAAGAATATTTTTCTCAAGTGTTAAGTACCACACACAGCAAGGTCTACTGATTAACTTCAGAAAGACAGGATGTACAGTTCTCAGTAAAAGAGACAATTTTGGAGACGGCAAATTCAAACAAGTAAAGAAATTTAATTATCTAAGTAGTTTAGCAACGGATGATGGAAAATGTCACACAGAAATCCGAAGGCCTGTAATAATAACGAAAGGTACCTTCCAGAAACTATGCAATGTATTAAGGAATAAAAAAAATGTTCGTCAGAAACAAAGCTATGAAATATCTAATCTCTTATAGGGCATTGAATGCTGGACAATCTCTTCACAGTCAGACTTGAAACCTTAAAGACTACTTGACTTGAGAATACCATGGACAGAACATATAAATAATGAGGAAGTTTTAAGAAAACCTGCCATGCAAACTATTGTCATTATAGCAAACCACCCACATTCCATTGGTGAGAAGTAATTTCCATTCGAACAGATTTTTCCCGCGAACCACTGCTTTGGGGAACGACTCCCAAGAGGATGTCTCCTCGATCACTATAATCTTAACCTGTTCAAGCGTATGGTTAACCGTTGTCTTCCTCTCCGATCCGTATAAACTGCCTCTAAATGTAACCCTCCACACGAGCGACCCCGGGGCTTGTAAGGGAATAATGTTACTCTTAAAAAAAAAGAATTAATTAATTTATTTTTATTCCGACTGTTTATTACTTTAAACTTTATTTTTAGTGGATGCCTTGTTTGAAACACATGCTCCGTTTTTTATTTCAAATAGTGTGTATCACGTTTATCGGCTTGCGCACTCAAGAAAACTTACTAAAGAAAATTCTTTTGCAGATGGTCTTAATAGAGAATTTATTTTTACCGCCAATTTGTATTTACAACTGTGCACTGAAAATGTTTCATAATATATCTTTCTTCTGATATGAAACTATCTACTTGTCTGAATATTTGAAGACCAATGTAAGTGCTATACATGGGTTAATTCTGATTAATTATTCTCGTTTCTATTTTTCCTTATACAACACCCATTTGATTAAAACGTTTCTATTAAACAAATACCTAAATATCGAAAAAGAAACATCGAGCAAATACTTCGATTAGATAATTATAAGTAGCTGTCAGTTTAAATCTGTTTTCCTGTGCGTTACCATCAAATGCCTGGTGGGAAACGTTTAATATACACAATACAATAGTCTATATGAACTGTCTAGAGTATTTAAAGGAAAAAGCTGAGGGTATGTCACAGCTTCCTTCAGTTATACTGTGTGTACAGATAAGAGAGAGAGAGAGAGAGGGAATAATGCGGAAAATAAAAATGACTGCCATAAATTATTGTTTCTTTATATACTGGAGAGGCGTAAAAAGTGACTTGCAGAAGACAATGCATATAAATTTTCTACTACTATCAGCACATTGATTTTTCTCTTGTTCGTATACATAATGACGTGAATACAGATGCATAAAAACGAATAGAGATGTTGAGCAACGCAAAAATTCGTTCCATTTAGGAAATAAAATACTATCTTTATTTTCGACATTAGCCTTAATGTAAATATATATTTAGCTATCTCTTCTACCATTTTTCACGCAACTTCACAATTCTATCATTTTTCAGATTTTTCTCTTTCTCGGCAAAAACTGCACTTCTACTGCATTAAGTATATTTACAAAAAATCAACATGAATGTCTTCAGAATATAAAAATACACTGACAATATGCCCATATTTTTTGTATGTAGTCTTATGGAATGCGAAGAATGCGGTTTACAGGACGAAAATAACATCGGCGAACGGGGTTCAAATTTCGACAGAGTTTGCACTTATGTTCACAATGTTTCACTATCCTTAGAAAAAGCAGGATTCCACTTTCCCCCATGCTCTGTCCCGTTGCCAGTTATCAAAATATGTGGTTACTGGCATGCCAAGATGGTTTATTTTATTAGTAAGCTCCTGGGTAGGCCTCTCTCCAATAACTAACTTATCTGCCTAAGCACTATTTACAAAAAGAGCCGCTTTCCCTACACGCAAGCCACTAGTGGCCCGCGGGCGCGCCGCTGATGTCAACGCCAGCGATATTCTGGTGGCAAGCACCGGTGGGCCACCAACTGGCTGACGGTAAAATTGCCGAGACGAACACGCCGGCGGTCCGATAGCGGGCCATTAGCAGCGGTAAACGCTAGTGGCATGCCACCCAGTGGTAAATTGGTGGCTTGCGTGTAGGGGTCAACCATGACAGAGTTCAGGCCCAATCAAGATTTTAATATTCACATACTTACATATTTATTTGCTTGATTAAAGAACTACTAAATAATTATTATTTTCAAATGCTATTATAATAATTATAATGATAAGGCAACATTGTGATCGGACAATAATAGATGATAAAGCAATCATTTATATATTGAAATTAGGCCAACACTTTTATTATACAAGTCAAAGTTCAGTCTTCTGAGTTCCTACCATGAAATAAGTGAGAAGAATAAATCAACTTCCTGTTCAATTTGTTTTTAGTCGGTGGGAGACGTCTTCATTTCTACTAAGTTGAAACTTAATGATTTATTTTTCAAAGATCTTAAATATGGTCTTCTAATCAAGGAATATTTATTCATTTATTTCTTTTGCAGTAACGCATACACAGAAACTCTTAATTTACTGTTTATATATAACATTTCTCCCCTGTCCAGTAGTTTCATGTAATCTACTTACTTATATGTGGTCCTACTACAATTCTGGTGACTAAAGGAAAAGTAAGTGTTTAATCCGGACATGCCATTCGCCAGACATTTTGAAAATATGTTATCTGAGACGATAGTCCAAGACAATGCTTTACTCAAAATGCAGAAGCAGGTATTGTTCAAAAGGCATTCGGATGTATCTGAAACTTTTCTTCTTTTTTTGAATTTCTCTGTCAGTTTTGTTGTACATTTTTCTTTTAATCTCTTATGAATTAAAATATGAAGTTTACTACCAAACTCACAAGTAAGAGCCGTTAAAAAATAAACAAAATAAAAAAATCCTGCTAAAATTAAATTTATTTTACGCGCGATTTCTATAGGAAATAGGACAGGAACAGTGCTGGTTCGTTAAAGACACTGGAGCAAGAAAATAAGAAAGAGCAATGCAGATGCAGAATGACGTGTACCTGTGTTTTATAGATTACGCAAATGTCTTCGATAAAGAACCATTATATATTTGAGAAAGATATAAGACTAATCAAGAACCTATACTGGCAGAGTAAACAACCCGCATACGGCTAGAAAATGAGTTCAGCAGATATACAAGAATAGAAAGAAGTGTAAGACAAGGATGTGTCTTCTCATTGGACCTATTCAATCTATACATCAAGGTAATTCTGAAAGAACTAGAAGTTCTACCAGGATTTATTATTGGTGGCTATAATCTTAACAACATTAGGTATGCTTATGTCACAGTGTTGATAGCAGACACAGAAAGAAAGCTACAAAATCCCCTACAGAAGGTAGTGAAAGAAAGCGAGAAGAAAGGATTAAACACATCAACTGTAAGACAGAATGTATGGATATTAACCTAAAATGCGAATTGCAAATCGGAGATACCGAAATCAGACAAGTGCGGTAATTTAAATATCTGGGTTGTGTTTTAACAGGGGATGGAGAAAGCGACACTGAGATCTGAAGGCATATTGTGATAACCAAGGAAAGATTCTAAAAGCTATACAGAGTACTGAGAAATAGGAAAATTTCGTGAGAAACAAGGAAAAGTACTAAACTGCTATGTGATATCTGTCCTCCTGTATGGCACTGAGTGCTGGACGATCTCCTCAAAGATGAAGAGGAGATTTGAAGCATCAGAAATGTGGTTCTACAGAAGGATGCTGAGGATACCGAGGACCGAACATGTGAGTAACGACGAAGATTTCGAGAACATGGAAACAAAAACAAAACTAATATTTAACATAAGGAAGAGACATTTGAGGTTTTTAGGACATATAATAAGAAAGGATGGCTTGGCAAATCTGATACTCACGAGACAGATCGAAGGCATGAGAGACGGGGGAAGAAGTTTCATAACAAACTTAACGAGAATGAGTAAATGGATGGTGGAACAGGGTTCAGGTGAAATAAAAGAAAAACAAAGTTTATTAAGAGCTACAAGGGTCAAGAAGTTGTAGAGAGTCATGACCGCCTACATCCTGAATTGACACGACACGCAAGGAAGAAGAATGCATTAACCAACCGATATTGACATTTTCAATGTATACTTACATTTATACGCATAATATAGTGGGGGGGGGATTCAGTTTATGATATTTAACTTTTTTAAAAAGACATTGATAAAAACTTTTTTAGAGATGTCAAGTTTTATTATAGAATGAAATCAAGTGGAACATAAGTTTGTATTTATAGACAGTGTGGACATAGGAATGAACACTACACAGTGACTGTCAGCAAACTTTAGACCGATATAAATCACTCTCCTCTCTTAAATATAGCAAATTTTAAACAATATATTTATAAAACATTATTTCTAATAAATTCAAAAGATATCGGTCACAGAAGCATATATTAAATGAACACAATATCCCATGCATCTGAAGATATTATTTTACTTCACAGAACAATTTATTTACATGTTAAAATGGACTCCTTGACATTCTATGGCCTTCATCAATCTTTTGTTCATTGATTTCCTTGCGATCTTAACATTACTTGCAGCATTTGTTATTGCTTTCCAGAGATCTTCTTTGCTTACATATTTCTTTCATTTTCCTATACATATATTTTAATGATAGCTCACAATTTTTCAAATGGAAAGACTGAGGGAAATTCCATTTATTTGGTAATTGTCAGCTTATTTAGACATTACAATCATTCTCTGCATTCTTATTAACAAATCTATCAACCTATAATTTTAATGCCTACAATATTAGTCAAAAACGATTCTTTAACTCCCTACCGTTGTCTTCTAACTTGTGTTAGCTATTTCCATGGACGATACAACCTCTTTTTTAACCATCCAATGTACCTCGAGATTCATCATTTAAAATTACTGCTGAGTAATCAGGTTTTATATACTTGCTCGAATAACTTACACGTTTCTCTTTGTGGTGATGGTGTTTATTTGTTTTCATGTTACAGTGATGTTCTTTATATTTAGTATTTTCTCCTATATTTACATTGACAACAACTGATTCAAATATCTTTCTTATTCGTCAGTCAACTTATTTTTCTCAAATTGCTTCTAGTGTGAGTTTATTTTTATTGTTCTTATCTTGCCAGTGTTTTCAGTTTCTTTCTTGGCTATTTCTGTGATCCCTGTCCTTCGCGATTTCCATTGCATTCACTTACGTACAAATACGTTTTGGAAAGGTATGAAACCATCTGCTCTCGGTAAATAGGACTTGTATGTAGACAATATCGTTGTTATTCTCAAAGAACTGTTAATGCAATATTCAATCGCAAAAGAAAGGAATTGTTCCTACAAACCCAAATATGTTTCGTCTTTAAATAACCTACAAAATGGTTAAGTTTTTAAAATGAAATTAACCAATCAGACGCAATTTCCAACGTTGTTTTCTTATCACTCATTAACTTTACGTTATCTTGTTTCTAGATTGTGATTAATTTTCTTACAACCAATAGCAACTTTTATATATATATATATATATATTTATATATATATATATAAATGAAGTTAAAAATAAACATCATTATCTATATTATTATATTTATTTACAATATGATTAACAGCTCTTGAGTCGCATAAGAAAATCTCATATTGCTAAAAGGTTACTGAAGACATTTATCTCCAAAACAAAGTGAAATTCACATGGTATATTTATCATATAAGTACATTTCAAGAAATTATACCAAAATCATTTAGTAAATAGCAGTTTTACTGTGATAACACTGACGTGCATAATATAATCAGACATAATATATATTATTTACTTTTTCATACGCAATATTACATTAGTAAATAATCACGTGAGGATAAGTAGAGAAATGGAAATATCTGAAAAGTGTTGGATTTCGGTTTCACATTATGGCTGAAAATGTTAAAAACGAAATCCAATGGCCCTTTTGGAATAGTCTCCCAAAAGCTAAACAACAGGAAAATATCGTTAGAAACAAAAAGAGTTCTTAACTGCTATCTAATAGCAATTTTCCTATACGGCAGTAAATGCTGGATAATGCTGGTGATGAAGCCAAGACTTGAGGAAACAGAACCTTGTGAACGACAAGAAAAGGCTTAACGAACATAGAAACAAAAAGAGACTTGTACTTATAATCAGAAAGAGAGAGATGAAATTTCTAAGACACATATTGTGGACAGAGGGCTTGGAGAATTTAACACTCACATGGTATACTGAATTCAATGAATGGCAGAACAGAAAACGTGAAGAATAGTAAGAAACAATCATTGCTAAGAGCTACAAATTGCAGATAGCCATGATCGCCCCCGTCGTGGAGGGATGCAAGTATAAAAACGATTAAGAATATGCACATCTAGTGAATAAATTGTTTATTCTCTATCGATGCCAGTGATCTGTGTTAAATCTCCTGAAAAAGATTTGAATGATAATTTTCAAGACACACATTAATATATATGATCCATTTTTCTCGTTTGACAAAGTTTAATGGCTTGGCAAATATCTCTTTTTTTTTTTTTTCATATACGCATATATTTATATAATTTGATTTTTTTAAATAATTTCACCCCAAGCAAGGCAATAAAGCCACTAATACGTAAAGGGTTACTGGGTCTTAGAGAATATAAAAAAACACTATCACGGAGAGAGAACAATAAAAGAATAAGAATTAATAGAACAGAAGATAACGACTGATATTTGTATTTAAATTTTGAAGAGCACCAGAAGTTGACTGGGAAGTAAGAAGCCGGAAGAAAATTCCACAAAGCGAAAAGTGCGGCAGAAGGAAACTGTTAGCATAAAATGTATGGCAACATCTAGCCATTTCAACTGTAAAACGATGAGACATTGCCGCCAATCTAGTAGTGTTCTTACCATAGAGGAAATTTCCTCAGAACAATTACCACAAAAGTATTTATAGAAAAGGCACAGGGAAGCTACAGATATAGAAAAGTGACTGGAGCCGAGATGCCAGGCCCGGACCATTAACATTGTAGATACTTCGTTGGATTTTATCAAGAATCTCTAAATATAAAGCAGTAGTGCCAGAGCAGATGCAGCAGCAATATTCAAAGCAATAATGAATGGCAGACTTATAAATATGTAAAATAGATTCTGGTATGAAAAATTTTCTAGCGTGACATAGTGAATCAAACATTCGTAGCAGCAGACCTAGCAATTGATTCTTTCCACTTCATGTCAGCAGAAAAAGTGAAAAATTGCTTACGAAAATGTACATTATCGAGATAGTATTTCTAAGTGATATATTTTTATTGAGCGGGTGCGGATTGCACTGTGATTTGCCAGGTGGAAGCTTAAACAGTAGGGCAGAGTAGTGATCTGACCGGAACTGATCTGGCTACTTAATTTTAACAAACGAAATAATCTACGGTAATAGTCTCCTTCAATATGTTCCTCGTGGAACGTCACGCGCTTATCCCAGAATCACTCCCAGTCTTCAAAAACAACCTGCAAAGTTCTCTTACAAGATCACCAGCAGCTTCTTGACTGTGTATATCTTAATCTTCTCAACCGTCTGAAGCTTCCTTCCATTCAATTTAAATTTTCGATCGCTGATTTCCTATGTTCCTAACTAGCTTGCGTTCAATATTATCGCGTGTTCTCGTTGAAAGCCTTCCAGAACGTTTTCAACGGATTCCTAGCCAAATTCCGAACATCAGTGCAAAAGTTTTATCAGGATCTTTGCTCATTAAACACTCCCTAAAACCCTTTTTAAACACTCGAATATTTTCCGTAACTAAATCTTCCATCTTAAAACTTGTAGCCTACGCGCAGTGATTGCAAAAGTCAGATAAACGCGTTAACTCGGTGACGTCTCATTTCTATCTGAATAACCACACGGAAGATTGTATGTTAACTCATGCGCAGTATGCCCCTCTCTGAATGGGTGCTAACCTACATAAAGTCCACGCAAACGCTTTACGAAATCAATTGCTAGATTCATTACATTTTAATAATGCACTTGTCCATTCACAAACCTGTAATCTTTAAAAAAGACGAGGTTATGCTGAAATGTTCACGAGCCAAACAAAAATCAGTTACTCGAAAAATATATATGGTAATTTGATTAGATTTCGGAAGTGGGTTGGGCTGAGAACTTTTCAACAAACATTCGTATATGCACGTATATTTTTAATCCACTCAAGCAAATCAATAAAACCACTAGGACGCAAGGAGTTACTTGGTGTGAGACAATATGGAACAAAAAACATTAAGGAGAGAACGATAAAAGAACAGGAATTAAGAAGACAGGAGATAACTATTGATATTGCATTTAAATGTTCGATGATGAAAGTTTGCTGGAAAGCAAGAAGGAAACTATAAATGAGAGAGAAGAAACTCTTAGCATAGAACTTACGGTTACAGCCATTTCAACTGTAAAATGGTGAAACTATGCCGCCAATCTAGTAGCGCGCTTACGCTCCTAAAGAGGAAATCTTATCAGGACAATTACCATGAAAATATTTATGATAAAAGCACAGAGAAGTTAAATTGCAGCGGTGGGAAAGTGAGTGGAGCTGAGATGTCAGGTCAGGATCTATAAACTTGCAGATTATTCTTTGAATTTTATTAAAAATATCTAAATACATAGCGGAAGCAGCAGACCAGATTTCGCAGAAATATTCAATACATGGAGAAATGGTAAACTTATATGTGTGTTTATGCATTTTATCTTCAATAATAAAAAAGCTTGCAATTTATATAAATTTATTTGTGTGTATTTGTAAACATGTGTGCTCATACTGTATATTTGCTCGCTTGTGCAGGAAAATATATTTCAAAATTACTGGCAATGATAATAATATACAATACATTTCTTACTTCTCCTTATGTACATACATAGACATGTCGACCAAATTATAACCCTTATATAAATAATTATAGATATTCACTTAAAATAAATATAAACATCATATGATGTCAATGAATGTATAGCGTCACTACTTTGTTTTATTGTGTTTACTTTCATCATTTGTATTTTAGGTTTATTCCATTTACTTTCTTTCGTAACATACTAATTTTTTAAATGGTTTTGACCATGCTCAGCGGAAACAAATAATTACGGACATGCGCAGAAAGAACACAAGCAGCAACACCAAATGAATGCGTGCATGAATATTTAAATGTGTGCGTGGGAAACAAGATAGATTCCCTAAATGAATCAGGTAATTAGATAGATAATCTGGTTAACATGAATTTAGCGTTGCTCATCTCCTTCTCAAATAACGTGGTTTCGACAGAGAAAAATACCTGACAAAACTATTTTACTAAACCCTGCCTTATCAGTAAATATTTTGCTATATAATATTAGAAAAGTATATTATCAATTTACTTTCACCTTTTCGTTTCGCCTGTAAACATTCAATTTCGGTTACAGTTTGGGCAAAATCCTTTAATGTAGGTGTTTACTATTGATTAAATTTCAATAACACATCGAAATTTTCATAATTTTCATGTTAATAATACACTTGAACATACATAAACCCGTAATCTTTATAAACTACATATACGAGGCGATGCTGAAAGGTTCACGATTCAAACAAAAATTCTCTCTCAAAAAGATATTTTGGTCATTTGATTAGATTTAGGAAGGGGATCGAACCGAGAACCTTTCAATACACTTTCACATACACACGTATATATGAATATGTATAAAATTATTTACTGATAATACTGACCAAGAAAATTTAACTTTTTCTGATCACTTAAGTTTGCGAATTTTTTTTTTTTAAATTGGATTATAAAGCGTCATCGAGTTTTGTCTATCGCCTCAAGTTTTTGTTCTATAATACACTGATAAAATTTGAATCATATTAATTTTCTAACGTGAGCTGTCAGTATATTGGAATTTTAAATTGCATTTAACTCAGATAATATAAATATATTTCAGTTATCATTACATATCATGATATTGTGTTACATAGGAAATATAAAAAATTGACTAAAAAGTTTGGATTTGGTCGAATATAGGTAAAAGAACTCTATGAACTTACTACATTGTTATATTTACTTTTCAGATTGATGTCCTAAAATAAATCAACAGAATATACTCAAGTCAAAGAAAATGTTTGAATTGTCCAGATTGGTTTTATTATATTTGTCGAAGTACCAAGCCAAAGAACGAATATTAGTGATATTGTAAAGAGTGCATACTTAGCTTACTTTTAAATTTTTATAAAATATATAAAAGATGACAATTACTTACAATTAGTCAAAGAATTACTTAAAAGATTTTATCTTGTAAGATACAACCTAAAAATAGAAATAATTTCCTCAACAATCATTTTGATGAATTTTCCGTTAACCAAGTTAACGTAAGAGACGAGCCTGGCAAAGGTCTTCATCAAAATATTAAGGTTATGGAAGAGAGGTATGGCTTCTGATTGAATATTTATATGATGAATGATTTCTGTTGAAACAATCAAAGACATTTTCCAGGCATGAACATTCTAGAAGTTCTCAGGAAAATTTGTTCATGGATATGTCCTTGACATAGGATAATGCGAATTCCCCACTATATATTTTCATTAATAATTATATATTATGACATACCATTAAATAGAATTAGTTGACATCATGCATTATGGTTTTTCAACAGGATTCAGGTGATTTAATAAATTATCTTGACCTGGCGAGTTACACATCGCTTCATAAAATAGGGGTAAGTTTTAAAATAAAACATTGATGTGATATGCAAAAAACGTTAGCCATACTCGAAATCACACTCACACACAGTCAAG
>OZ010577.1:60340562-60373062 GCA_963932145.1 Acanthosepion lycidas
GATTCACATTGCATTTAATTTTTTGCAGATTAAAGTTGTCCTGAAAGCATGGAGCCGAAAAGGAGTTCTACAAATGAAAGGTGCGACCAAAGCATCTGTTAGCATAGAATTTACGGTTACATCTCGCCAACTCAACTGTAAATTGATGAGATCCCGACACCAGTCTTGTACTGGGCTTAAATTCATAAAGTCTAGATACAGAGTGAAGAGCACATCCGAACAATTGCCATTAAAGAATTTATTTAAAAAAAGACACAGAGAGACAACCTTACAGCAGTGGGAAACTGACTGAAGCCGAGCTGCCAGATCATGACCGATAATATTTCTGATTCTTTTTGTTGGATTTTATCAAGGAACTCAAGGTAATTAGCAGAGGCACCGGACCATATGTGGCGACAATTTTCTAAGCATGGGCGAATATATATATTATAGATATATAAGATAGATTCTGGAGAGAAAAATTGTCTCACACGACTTTTTTATCAACTGACCTTGTAATGGATTTAATATAGTCTTTCTACTTCATTTCAGCTGAGAACGTTAGCCCGAAATGTCTTTCCCCTATTTTAATTAGTCAGTTTATACAGTGTATCATAAAACACGAGTATTGTTTAAAAAGATGCCATTTTCGAAATCAGCAACCCCAAATTTGCAAAAAAAACTATTCTCAAGCCTTATTTACCAAAAGGTATGACTACATAAATATATGTGTGCATATGCAAGGATTGACTTAGAGACAAATTTATGTACTTTGTAATCGATAGGTACTTTAGATGCGTAATGAAGTGAAACTTCTGATTAAATATTGACGCGAGACATGAATGTTTATTAGTGAAATTTTATTCCTTTCAATATTTTCGTCACTTTCTTTCAGACGGCCTATAATATATGCTGCCTGCGACGTGTGAATGACTGCCCCAAACACTTTTTGGCGGTTGTTCACAAACTACAAAGTTTCTAAATAATCTCCAGTCCGATTTCGTTTTCTAAACCCGAGGGTTTGCCAGTGATTTCTGTTGGTCATACGCTTGTAGAGTAGCTATATCTTAAGAACGTGTGTCATTTATGCTGTTTGTTTTATGTTGGTGCATAAATGTTGTGTTGTGTCGGAAACCTAACCCCCCCCCCTCTTGAAGATGAACTTATCTGCGTCTGTGAAAAAAGACTTTAAATAGTGGCATGTCAGTTGACATGAGGGAGACCGAGAGACAGACTCTCGGCGACTGTCGAACTCTCTGCATTAGCAGAGGGGAACCCGGACGAGGCTTTCCCGAAGGGCAAGGTTTCGTCCGGGGAGGTTGACAGGGCCTGAACCCGTCTAGGCGGGTTTAGAAAGGCCATATTTTTGGCCGAGCCTACGGGCTCGGGGATACCCACATTAAACCGGCCTTGTGCCACATTTGGTCTTCGTGGGTGGACTAATAAATACTGAGACCGAGAGACATACTCTCGGCGACTGTTTAGAAAGGCCATACTTTTGGCCGAGCCTACGGGCTCGGGGATACCCACATTAAAACGGCCTTGTGCCACATTCGATCCTCGTGGGTAGATTGATAAATACCGAGACCGAACGACAGACTCTCGAACTCTCTGCATTAGCAGAGGGGAGCCCGGACGAGGCTTTGCCGAAGGGCAAGGTTTCGTCCGG
Organism: Acanthosepion lycidas; assembly: GCA_963932145.1. NCBI lineage: Eukaryota > Metazoa > Mollusca > Cephalopoda > Sepiida > Sepiidae > Acanthosepion > Acanthosepion lycidas. The sequence continues at coordinate 60,342,211 of OZ010577.1, forward strand.
GGAGGTTGACAGGGCCTGAACCCGTCTAGGCGGGTTCAGAAAGGCCATATTTTTGGCCGAGCCTACGGGCTCGGGGATACCCACATTAAAACGGCCTTGTGCCACATTCGATCCTCGTGGGTGGATTGATAAATGCCGAGACCGAGAGACAGAAGTTCTTAGCTGAGCTAGTTATTGACTACTCAGGTGATTTCTGTACCTTTTTACCAGCCTATTAAAACCCCTTTTATTGTTACGTGTTATTTGGCGTTTGTCTCTACTAACCCCAAATCAACATCATAACATGTTGGTACATTGCATAAAAGGTTTTGTTCTGTGTTTTAGATACTGAACGATGTCTTTGTAGTGTATAGTCTGGAGGAAATTCAGATTAGTCCACTTCGTAGACTGTGACGTAAGAAGGCATATATTTGTGGATTAGAAACGATTTGTTTCTTGAAGTTTGTCAGCAAGTCATCTGAAATGGACTGATATATTTACGATGCAATTTGGCCTTTAATTGGATGAGAATCTTTGCCTGTAATGATAAGTCCAGGAAAGGCTACATATATTAAAGATTCTTGAAAGCCTAATGGATTATGTGACTTCTATCCGCTTAAGAAATCTGAGTTCTAAATAAGGCAATGTCCCGAGGAAACTAAAACTGATTATTACAAAACATTTTCAAATTTTAAAGGTTTACAAAAACTAGTCTTTAATAGTTGAAAATAAGTTTGAAAAATTCTCACGCGTCTTATATATGTGATGTTGCATAGATAAGTTAGCATGCAGTTTGCTAAATGAGGCAAAGAATACAAAGTTTTGGTATCACGGAATGTAGGAGGAGATACCAATTCAGGAATATGAATTGCAGGTCACAGGAACCTAGTGTAGCGCGCCCCCAGAAAACAGTAGGCTTTCTGTCTCTAGATAAGCGGAATGGACGGCTTCGCATTAACCCCCTACTTTCTTTTATTTTGACTTTATTTTTGGTTCTCCCCGCTCCCATTATCAATTATTTGCATAAAAAATAATTGAAAATAGGGAGATAGTTTAGGTCCATAGTGTTACTGGAGTATTATGATAACTGACAAAGAATGAGCAATGGATGCATTTTTTTTTTTCACTATTAGAAACAATTCTGAATACGTGGGTCACGAAAGGATCAGTCTTTGTGTCACATTTTGCTAACTTTTTATTCAATCACTTCACTCTCGTGTTTTTTTTATTTTATTTTATTTGTTCATGTGTTTCTTGAGTTCATATTTTACCTATTTCCGAAGTTTTCAGTCATACATTATCTTAAATTTTATTATGCGAGTCAATTTTCTGAAATAGTATCATCTTTAATTAACTGATGTTAGTAAAATGTTCTCTGTATACTAATATATATATGTGCAATATAAGTAAGTGAGTTTCAGATAAAATTAAAGTTTCATTTAAAAAATATCGATAATTATTTATTTTACGGGTATCAGATAGTAAAACAAATTTCAACATAAATTCAATTTATGAAGAAAACCAAGCGATATAAACGATAGGAACAATTATTTTAACACAGTAGCAGATATATTTGAATAAATTTTTATTTTGCGTATTAATATGGACCCCTTGACATTTTATGATCTTCAACCTTTTAATCACTGATTTTTTTAAACTTTTTAGTGTTTCAGTCTTAATATTACTTACAGCAAAGTCCTTCTCGGAGATCTTGGTGGAATATTGTTTCCTATTGTCAGAAATATATAATTATGTACCACAAGTTTTCAATTAGAATAATAAGCCTGAGTCCCAGTTTATTAATTTTATATCTTTGAAAACATTTTTGGCAAGGTGGGTAATAACTGGAATTGCAGAATGCATTCTTAAAGAAGAAAAAAAAACCAACAAGAGGAACGCTGTTCCTTAGAAATTAAAATAAATCTCTATTTATCTTGAAATTATTAACAATTTTGAAGAGACCTTTAATATTTGTGCCTACAATATGACTTCAAAATATTTTTCCAGCTCCTCACTGTTGTCTTCTATATCATGTTGGTCGAAAATTTTCGCGTAAGATCCAACCTATAATTCAGCCATCATATTAATCCAATGGAGCTCTACATTCATCAATCACTAAAAATTACTACTGTGAAAGAAGTTTTCAAGTACTTATTCTCCCAATTTGAACTTTTATATTTGTGATGATTTTTTTAATGTGGTAGTTTAGTGGCTTTCATGACTTTAGCCAAAATACTTGATATATTTTCTCTCTGTTTACACTTGCATCACAAGCTTCTTCAAATATGTTTATGCTAGCTAATTGACTTTTCTTCATTGTTAGCTAATTTAATTTTACTCAAGTCTATTCTTATGTATAAGCCAGTTTTATTTTCTTATTCTTCTTATCTTGTCCAACATTCAATTTCTATTTTTACTGTTCTATGATCACTAATATTTTTTTTTCAATTTCCAGCATTAAAATAATTGTTCCTATTTTTTTATATCGCTTGCATCACTCAATAATTCTAAAATATCTTGTTTCGAATTTGAGGAAATAACTTTCATACAACCCACGGAAATCTTTACGTTTAAAATTTAAATATAAATATCAGTAACAAAACTGTTGTATATATTTATTTAGAATAGGATGAGTTGTGTAATAAAATCTCAGACACCCCCAAAATTATTGTAAATATTTAGAATAAAAACTGATATTATAAGCTAAAATTTACATTATATATTTATCATATGTAAGTTTAGCCGAAAGATTCAGCCAATATCAGTTTGTTGATACTAAATTTCGAAGATCTGAGTTCGAATTCCAGTTGAATCCATTACATTCACTTAAGTGTTAATACTCTTGGGAAAGGTATGAATCCTCTTCTTCTTCCCCCCCAGCTATGGGTAAATAGCAGGACAGACCGGGTTCTATAGCCTTGGATGGTAACTGATCTACCGCAGAAAGAAGTGGCAACCTACTACGGGAAAAAATCTGCCTCATCAGTCATGTATCGAAAGATACATGATCGCCTAAGAATGTATCACGCATGGCACTTAACTGACTGATACTAAAGTTATTGCGAAAATCTGAAGATTTGTTTTTTGTTTTGTTTTGTTTTTTTGTTTGTTTTTTTTGTGTGTGTGTGTGTGTGTGTGTGTTTTGTTTAGTAATTGTAAAGCTGAAGAAATTCCTAAAAGATTTTCTGAAGGTAACAAGACATTGTTTGCATCAGAAGCTCGAAGTAAAACTGGTCGTTGCTGGTACTCCAGAATCTCACCGGATGTTACAAAAAGTTCGTAACAAAACGTAGGAAAGTTTTGGTCTGTCACTGTGATATGCAACTTTTTTTTGGAAGTTTGAAGCTTATGATGAATCATCGAAACGAGTTGGTAATAAATCGAAGATTTCTTAGTAGACGAGACGATTAAATTAAAAAGAGTTGCTACAGAGGATTTATCAAAATGAGTTGAGAATTCTGCACAAACAATAAACTACGCAAGGAAACGATTTAAATCTTCTATTTACATCTTGACAAGTAAATCACACGTACTACTTGCTTATGCTTAACCGAAATTATGATTTCGTAAATACTTACCAAAAAAAAAAAAGGAAATATGCAAAAGTAGGCGGAGATACTCCTCAGACGCTATTTTCATCTGCATAATATGGGAAAACAGAAAACTCTTCAACCATGATCTGCTATGAGGAACACTGAAAAGGCTTGCTTGCAGGCACGATGATTGAGGAATTAAAACCTGGCCTGGATTTACTAGCTGAGGTTACGCTATATATAACGGAAATGTATTAACACTGAAGTACAAAGCGCTTGATCATAGTTTGATCCCAAAATTACATATAAATGGTTGATCATACGGCAAGACAATGCGTGTGCCATTCTATGAAGATAACTTTTGTCCTACAGTAATCCTTTTTCATCTGTATTAAACTGGCCTGCTTTGTCTTCAGATCTCACTCCCATCTTTGGAGAATGGTGGGAAGAGATGTGTACACTGGCAACATCCAACTGCAATCTAATCATCACTTTTTAAAACAACAGATATTAGCGTGGATTTCAGGTAGTTAAAATAATGTCAATAAAAAACCGCCCTTTTGAGACTCCGTTTTTTGTTTTTCTTTTTTGTTTTTCTTTTTTTGTTTACTTTTAAAACACGGAGTTCCAAGTTTGCGAAATATTCTACTCTTGAGGATCTGAAACAGGCTGTTATCGATGTATGAGAGAAGGAACATATTTCTAAAATATTATTATTAATTAGGCCCACTCAGATTTTGAATACGAAATGCACAGCCATAAGGTATTAGAATTTTACTCAATAATGTTTTCTTAATAAAAAAAAAATATTGACTCTTGTACTGTTTATATAATTACTAGATATGAGTTTTTATTAGAAAAATCAATTAATAATAAAAATGATAATTCACATTACGTAGAAGAAAATGTTTAAAAATAATTTAGGAATCAGAATTCGCTTTAAAACAAAATTACCAAAAAAGTAAAAATTCTTGATGTTTCTTTTAAATTTCTAGACGGAGTGTGCATGATGTTTGCATCTGATAAAAGTCAGAAATATTACGAAATGTATATAACTTCTGACCAAACAATATCTTTGATTTCTTTTTTTTTTAATTGCCTGTTGCTAAGCAGGCAAGTGTTTCTAAAACGATAGACATCTCTTTTCATCGCTTGAGATATGTTTTCAGTCGAGGTTAAAATGACAGAAATGGGTCTCTGAGGTAAGTAGACGAAGTCATACCTTCCAAACATTATCAGCAATAAGCGGTTTGAGTTTGTGAAAAATCTTAATGGATGCTGAATACTTCAATTAGAAACGCTTCGGGATTTGCTATTTCTGGTTGTGTCTTACATGCGTTACCATAGTCCCTGCTGAATACGAAGACATTAGCAAAAGAAAGATAATACCTACACCTGGCAGTAATACTATCTTGGGCGAAAACGAAACAGCGGGCGAGGTCGGGGCTCATGAGGTAAATTACATCACGTTTTTAATTATCATTTTTAAAAACAAATTTATAAGCTGACGATCGATCTGAAGAGAATCTAGGGTAAATCTCTCGCGCGTAATCTCTCCTCTTTATGAGATTTTAAAATAAGCAATTACTTTTGGAAGCCACATATTGCCCCTTGAGGAAGAACGTAACGCGACGTATCTAATTGATATTTATACATGTCAGTATCAGAGATTTTTAATGGTTCTGCCGAGGGACCAGCTTTTATTTATCTAAGTTAGTTTGTGTTAACGATCCTCAGCTCACCGCCGAGCACATTAGAACTTACACTGAATGAGTTCTGTCACGTGATTATGTAGGAACGCGTATTTCGAAATGATGTTGAATTAAGAGTAGATGAAGTTAAATTCCGAAGTTTAAAATACTGTAAATGTTGTTATTTTAAAATAACTCAATGGTTTTAATGTTAAAAGCACGATCTATTTGCTATAAAATCCAATTGGTATTCACTGAGAGTTGCACAGAATGTATTCCTTGAAAAGAAACAATGTAACATAGTCATTGTTGGTGACAAAAAAGAGTTGTCTGTTTAAGATTTTGGAGACCCATGCATACAAGTTCGGTTTTTTAGTTTAAGAATATAAGGCGAGGCAAATTTTTAAACACCAAAACCCTTATTCTAATATGAAAACGTGAGGCGGGTAAGCTTTTGTAAAACTAAAATTCATGATTTAGTATGAAATTATGTGTAGGGCTATTTTTTTTTTTTTTAATACCAAAATGCGTTATCTTTTTACGCTATTGTTCACCCGATACAAAGCCCAAGAGCCACCGGAGTTAGAGGGTTACAGAAAGATGTTGTTTTATGGACGTAAGATTTGTAGATTGTGAGAATTGTGAGATTATTTAGTTGAAAATAAAATATGAGCTCGGTTAAAGTTTTAAACATTAAAATTTATATCAGGTTTCAATTCAGCATGATGAGTATTTAAACTTTCAAAATTCGTTTATATTGATCAATTTTTAAATATTTATTCAGGCGACGCGAACTGGCACAAGTCAACGTGAGACGGCATAAAAGAGTAATGGCAATGGTGAATTGAACCGTTTCCCTATAAGGAAATATTCGGCATTCATTGACCGGACAGTTAGCGTTACTGTCGGTTAAAATTTATAAAATCTTTCTCTTAAAACGGTTTTTCAGGTAAATAGGATTCTCGACCGCACTGTTATCACTTTTGCTTAAGGCAGTGTAGAAAGTCAACATTTTGATTATATCATTATTTTCTCTACTACTTACGTAGGCTATTCATTTTAGTTGTTGCTGTTGTTGGAAGTTTTCAATTGATGAAATTTTTGCTATTTAGTAAAGTTCCTTGTTTGTGATTCTGTAACGGCAATCTGAAATATCTGATGAAGTGTCTTCTTTAAGACCTACAGGATTTATTCGCTTCAAGCTATTTTTAAACATTGATTTAAGAAAACTGTTTTATATAATTGAAAGTTTAGACATATCTGAACGAGCCAAACGCCATGCATGACCGTCCATACGAGATTCTTAATCAAACAAGGTTATTTAAAAACATGACTCAAGTTTTATATTAGGTTGGTGCAAAAATAATGACGTAATAATGTCGTTTTTTGATGTTAAAAAATATGTCAAAAAACGACATTATTACGTCATTATTTTTGCACCAACCTAATATTATTACTTTGTCTTTTTAGAAGTTTACGGTGTTTGACAAAGCAAAATATCCTATGTACAATTCCCTTATATTCTCTGCTAAATTTGATATAAATTAACCAATCACTGATGTATTTGAAGTTTTTAGACTTTATTGATTCCACATTTTGAATTTTTAATGATGGATTAATTTATTTTAATTCCAATTCTAGATCATAGTTTCTACTTTGAAAAGGTTTATCGCAAGTCCGACTTCTTGTAACAGCTTTTAATTGCTCAGATCCACCCTAACCTGGAGTGGTAGCACCTGTTAGGGGGTCCCAGTTATGGACAAATAGTGAAACACCAAACGAACATAAAATACTGTATTTTATAGTGAAATAGTCAACAGTACTTATTTATAGTAAAAATTATCAACAATACAGTGTAACCCGGATATAAAAGAGTTGTCGGGACCGGAGAAGAAGTCTTTTATATCCGAGTTTCTCTTATATCCGGGTTTCTCTTATATCCGGGTTTTGTCTATTTTGTTTAGGTAATTATGGCTCTAATTTAGGACCAGAGAAAATCTCTCTTATATCCAGGTTTCTCTTATATCAGGGTCTCTTATATCCGGGTTACACTGTACATATACCAAAATGACTTACAATACATTTTATGGTAGAATTACAAACAATACATTGTATAGCAAAATGACCAACAATATATTTTATCTTTAGTTGAAGGCATGCCATTGCGTTCAAAATATATTTAGCTGAACCTATAAAATTGTGTCCAAAATATTTAGATTTCGGCATTAAATAACCCATAGAGGTGTTGATATGCCGCTAAAGGAAATCAAACAAACCAAACTTCTTGGAACATTTAATATTTATTTTCAGTCAGGCACCTTTCTCTGTTATATGAATAATTCTGGGTGGAATTGAGCCTTTCTTGATGTGGATAAAAATCTATGTGATGTAATTTAACACCCAATTGAGTAGTCAACAAAAATATAAAATATTCTCTATTAGAGCCTTATGACTAAACGTCTAAAATAGACTAACTCAGGGTGTCTAGAAGAGTTTAATCACATACAAAATTTAAAAATAAAAGAATAAATTGCAACTAGCAATTTATAACCAATCAAAACATTAGTTTTTATCAACTAAAACTGATTTGTGAGTTTATATAAAACAATAAATAGAAACGACAAAATAATTTTTTTTCAGTAGCTCATCGCAACGCGAAACAGTCACAACCCTTCGCACATAAAATTCTTCACTTCAACACTTTGAATTCGGTCACCAAAAATCCTTCTCTGAGACTTTTTCTATGTGCTGTGTTCCCCTGAGGACGTAGGCGATCATGGTTCTGTACAAATTTCTAACCATTGTAAAGCTAAGCAATATTAGTAACCTTGCTATTTCTCCCAATCAATGTTCTGCTATCCATTTACAGAACCTTCTTAGATAGGTGACTCGCTGGTTCCCGCTGTCTATCTTGCTTTCAGTATGTCTTATGAGTGTCAAATTCTCCAAGCCTTCTTTCTTCATTGTGTATCCCAGACACGTTTTCATTTCGTTTCCATTTTCTTTAAAGCTTCCTCGTTGTTCACATGTTCTCTCTATGGTATTTTGAGCAACCTTCTGTTGGACAACATTCCTTTTGCCTCAACTATCCTCTTCATCTGTGAGGAATTCACTGCTATATAAGTGGATTGATATTACACAGCATTTGAGCTCTCTCATCTTTGTTTCCAACGAAATTTTGCTGTTTCTTAATACTTTGTTTAGTTTTGGAAGGCATCTTTCATATACTTGTTTAACGTCCCTTTAATTTTTTGTGTACTTGTCTAATTCATTTTTTACTCGTCTGTTGGTATTCACTATAAAGCAAAACCTATATTTAAATTAGGACATTTTTTACGTTAGAATTGATTCAAAGAACTTTTTAAAAATGTTTCTTTTACAACATTCACTCTATAAAAGGAACGTTTTCTAAAACTCTCAGATGCATTGATCTTTCTCTACAAATATTTTATAAATTCCAACACTTCAAAGCTATTTTCCCTACTTTATAACTTTGTTTAATATTCTTGAATTTGTTTTTATTTGTTACACAAAACTTGAATTGTTTCATTTTGATTCTGACTCCCCTAATTCTCACACACATGACCTGGTCTACTTTTCCTTTCTTCAATGTCTACTTAGTAGTAAACCACCATTGTTGTTTTCTCCGCAATAGGCCACCAATTTCCTGTATGCAAAAGGCTTTACATCTCGCAGCAAATTCTTGATAGAAGTAGTTAACAATCTTCATCTGTATTTCTACATGTGTTTTTTTTTTTTTTTTATCAGAATTAAATGTTATCAGATAAGAACCTTCGGTGAATGACAGTTTTCATCTTTCAATAATTAAATTTTATTCTAATTATGAAAGATTTAACGAGAACTGAAACTTTCCACATGGATATATATGAGATTCCAATGTGATTTTATTCAATGAAACTGTGCTAGTCATTTTATTTTCATTTATTTAGAAAGAATAGTTTTACAGGCATCTTCGCTAAAAGTAAGCAAAATCTGTATAATGTTTGAAAGCGTTTGAAATCAAAGGTGAAAAATTAGATGTATGGGAATGTTACTATATACAAAAAATATTAACAACTCTTTAAACGCGTAATAAAAATCCTCTTCCTTGAGATTATTTACATTAATTTATCATACGAAAAAAGAAAATGATTGTAAAGGGTTAGTCAAAATATTATTTTGAACGCTTAAATTAATTTGACGAGTTAGAGAAAATATTCTGAAGAAAGCGGAGACCTATAATTATAGTAGAAATTTAAATTCCTTGGTAGAGAGTGCAAGATGTCAGCGAATTTCATGAAAAACTCAGACGCCCTTTTAAAGAGAGGATATAGAGTTTCCAATTTTTGTTGCATTTTTCGGAAGTTGGAAGGTCGACATAGTGACGAGAGCATTCATTTGATAAATGGAAGAAATTGCATACTGATTGGCGCTTGTAGAAAACATTCAGAATTTAATACTGTCTTGTAGAATTATAATTGCATAGAGTGATTTGGCTTCGTTATTATTATGAAAGACTTTCACTGGTTGTGTTTATCAAACAAATACGGTCAACATTATGTTACAAAGTTTTTTGTATGCTGTCCTTCCGTTCTTTGAAGGCTACGAGTATGTGATAACTTAGTGTTAAAAAACTACTAAGTTTACTTTCTCTCCTGACTTACATCACAGCATGAAAATCGTGACGAATAGCGATTAAGTTGACTTGCGTATTCATTTTTAAACTACTTTTCAAAATTGTCTCAGGTTCCATATTCCGTTCTTTTAATTAATAGGAATTAACATTGAGAAGGAATTCTCTTCTCAGGACTTTATTCAGGAACATCACATTTTATTACCTTTTCCCAGGTATTACGTCGCCATAGTCAGGTTCAGAAACAAGGCTTGTCAAAAAGATTCTATCAGAACACCTCACTGTTTGGAAATGTTCACCTCTCTAAATAGTATAAAGAGACGTTTTTGTCTCGCATAAATCTTTATTGATGGCTTACATATATATATATATATATATATATAGATAGATAGATAGATAGATAGATAGATAGATAGATAGATAGATAGATACGTCATTGATGTTTGTGTGAAAATTTGCATTATATTTGAATATTTGTGTATGTTTATATTTAAATTATAGTTATATATTTGTATTTGATGTTATGATAGTGTGTATATATATATATATATCTATCTATCTATCTATATATATATATATATATATATATATATATATATATATATATGGATCTGGCGTGCCTGACCGCTCCACAGAAGCCTTCGGGTCAAAGCCTGAATAGTGCCTTTTGAACACGCGCTTCTCTGAAATGCCTACGTTCTTTTACTAAGATTCACTCTAAACAATACTCGGAGGTCACTCAATGCGGAGGATTGATGTTAAAAGTCCATTAATGAATGAAGTATATTGTATGAATGTAAGGGATTGTAGAAAGTGGAGATTATGAAGATAAGGATGATAAATAATAATTGATCTTTGTCTTTAAGAGGTTAAAATTATAGTATTCAGGGAACCATCCACGCGTCTTTTTCGCAGAATGGCACTTCATAATAATTTTTTTTTTTTTTTAAAAAAGCTGTTTTTGTGGAACATTCTTAGAATCGTTAGTCGAGTCTAGACAAAATCTAGGATTTCCAATGCAGATTTTCTTGGCAGGCATGATCTTTTTCTTTGGAGAAATATCGTGATATAATCTTCTGAACGCAAAAATGCAATCTAAGCTTAGTACATATTGCTTTTCCTATGAATACGCGCATTTCAACTTCACCCTTCGTTTCAGCTTTGGTTTGGGCTAAGATCAGTAAATTTTGAGTCTTTTCTAATAGTTTGTATATAAAATATTATGCTGCACGTGTTTATGTATGTATGCAGTCTATCTATATATGTAAATGTATTTTCTATGCATTGTTAAATAAATGATTATTTTATGGTTATGCAAACATGTAACTTGTATTTGTATATAAATGTCTCCCTCCCTCCCACCCTCTCTCTCTCTCTCTCTTTCTCTGTATGTATGTGTGTGTGTGTGTGCGTGTGTGTGTGATGTGTTCGGATATCAACGAGCAGAAAAGTAATTATGGGAAACATGTCTGACAGCAGTGAAAATGAACTTAACAGATAAGAATAATGAACAACGAAATTTTCAGTTTGTAATCAATCTTTTTTATCAGTGCGATTGAACGAAATGGAGCCTCTTTTTTTTAACTAAAACAAAAATATAAATGTAAGTTTATGAATTTAAAAAGAACTCGAAAAATGGAAGTAATGAGATGAGGCTCTATTTATAGGACCGACCGATGATATCACGTTCCTTCAGACGTCCTTCCAAAAGTCTCGGTTTTCCTTTAATCCTGTTGCATAGACAGACATTTTGAAAAGAGTCTGCATGTTGCGTCCGGTGCCTGTACCAATACATTGACATCATGACATTCCAGTCAGTTAATTTCGTCAGTACTCCCCCTCTTTTTGTTCCATGTTTGTAAAATTTTTCATCCATCATTATATTGCATTTTTAAATAATTCTCATTTACTTTTTTTTTCATGGAGCTGCCCAATCCTCACATTCCAGTTTCGATCCAATTCAAAAGCGTTTCCGAATCCTTGGGAGGGACGAAATATTTTCCATCTCCCACCTTTAACCTCCTTAGTGAACCTCTAACTGCTCTATCGTTACTACAATGGAAATTGCACGAACGAAATCCATCCCTTGGTTCCACCATGTCTAATCTTCAAGACTAGGACCTGCCATGCTATTTACATTGTAACAAACTATCCTCATTCCCTCCGTATTCCATCGGTGAGAAGCAAGTTCCACTCGAACGGTTTCTTTCCGCGAACCACTGCTCTGTGAAACCGACTCCCAAGAGGATGTTTCCTCAATCACTACAATCTTAACCTGTTCAAGTCTAGGGTTAATCATTATCTTTCCCTCTATCCGTATAATCTGACTCTTAATATAACCCTCTATCTCAAGTAATACTCGGGCCTTATACAGGGTGAACTTTATTGTAAAAATATGTTGGTCTGCTGCTCAAATGTTCTGAGAAAAGTTCACTGCGTCAGATTTTAATATGGAAGTCATGCTTTCACAATAAATTGCTATTAACCAATGTTTATAGATTCTCATGACACATATATATTTATATGGAAATATATGCTGTGTGAGTTCTTATATATCTGTCCTGATTAAAAATGTAGAGAGGTGTTAGATTTTATCATGCAAGTTAATGAAATGATACCTAAATTTTTATTTGTAAATGAATCGAAAAGACAGAGAATATATAAAACACACAATATTCTATATACTTGAATAGTAAATTATTTTATTATTTTATATCATAACATTTACTCCTTGACATCCAATAGCCATCATCAGTCTTTCAGAAATTGATTATTTAAAAACTTTTCAACTAAAGCAAATACATAAATGCTCCTTAGACTATTAGGTTAGTGGAAAAATAATGACGGTTTTTGACGTTTAAAAACACGTCATTATTTTTCCACCAACCTGATAGAAGAAAGTAGCGCCTCTTTGTACAAATTAAGGAACAATAGCAAAACCGTAATTCGATCTCTCTTACAGATTAGACTCCATGCACGCACGCACCCCCCATCACACACACACACACACGTGTGTGTGTGTGTGTGTGTGTGTGTGTGTGTGTGTGTGTGTGTGTGTGTGTGTGTGTAATCTCCCGTTAATTTTGACGCATGAAGGTTCAACAGTTCAGTTTAGAAATGAACTTCATGATTATGACATACATACACAGAGGCGCGCGTGCGCACATACACATGTGTGTGTGTGTGTGATAAGATAAAGAAAAAATAGGAAATATCTATCAATCTAGCTTTTCACTTTTATTAAAGCTTCATCAGAAAATGAGATAGTGAGAAAAAGAACTCGGGTATTTTTACTTTTGTGTTGTTTAATTTTCATTGGTTAATCGTGTTTCACGTGCATTGGACTTAAACAAACGTTAGTCTAATTTGTGGCGTTCCGAATTCAAGGCGAAACATCTCCATTTGAAGTTTCAAGAAATCAACGGATTCCAAGCCTAACCGAATAACTGCAAATATGGTTTTATGTATGCAAGTGTATAATAATTCTAATTTGTCTATGTGGGATTCAGATGATAATGTATATTCGTTAGTGTATCTGTGTGTGTCTAGTAGACATTATGCTTGTTGATTTTTCGCATGTTGATTTGGGAACATTTTTATGTACATATTGTTTGTTTTAGATAAACATACGTTAGATAACGTTAAGAATGGATACAATAAAAGTTGGCAATGTAATATAGTGTTTTTGACATGTGTTTATAGTTGGTAATATTGTTATTAGTTAAGTCTTTGAAGTACTTTCTGCATAAAGAATTATGTTCTTTTTTTTAATTAGGGTGGTGTATGTGTGTGTGTGTGAGAGAGAGAGAGAGAGAAAGGCAAAATCAAAAGAGAATTCCAACAAGCACTGGCTACAGTATACATCGAAACGTCAAGGATGCAGTCACGCTAAACATGCGAGTGGTGTAATGGATAACGGCTCGGAATTCCAGTCGGGTTCGTCATATTTAGTTACGAGCTAATACTCTTGGAAAAAGTATGAATCCACTTCTCCCCCATCCAGACATGAATTATTTAGTAGAACTTGTATCTGTAAATTATTATGATCCCTAAAAAATAATTACATCCTATAAATATTTTTCTGGCTTCAAAAAGCCTGCAAAAGGTTAATAAGACATAAAAAATCGATCAATCAATTAAAGAAAATTGCATAACGACTTCCTGGTTAATCGATTTTCATTGCAAAGTATCTTCAGGCTGCAAGTGCTAAAATGCACACTTGCAAAATATCAAAACGATTAAACCTGGCGTGTAAGAAGTGCAATCGTTTTATTATCGGTATGCTTGGAAAAATAATGAAAGAATGAAAATATGTCCATTCTTAATTTTAAAAATGAAAAATTCAATCAGTTAATACAGATTTTAAGTTTTGAAGAAATTTGAGAAATGGAGAAACGTTTCATTGAAACTCGATTTGATTATGCGTTTCGCCTTTCTAGGCTTCATCAGATCCCCCAAAAAGAAAGAAAGAAATGTTTGTATATGTATTTGTGTGTCTGCTTAAATAAGGAATCATTAGTACTTTTTTCCGCTAAGCTGGCGTTTCTCGAGATGAAAGAAAAGAATGAAAGCGAGTGTGTTTTAAAAAAGAATATTTATTCCGTATATATATATATATATATATATATATATATATATATATATATATATATATATAATCTCCTGCCTCGTAATTTAACTCGCAAAATATCAGCTAAGAGACAAACACATTTTAATTTTTGGCTGATTGGTTTTGTTTCTTTTTATGCTTAAGAATCACTATCGGTTAAATGAAATGCTTGAATTTTTCATCTTTTCTTTGATAAGTCTTTTTATTGAGATAAGAAACTTTCAAATCACAGATGAAACGGCATCATTATCGTCTTAACCATCTAGCAACTCTTTAACATCTTCAAGCCTCTACACTAATCGAATATTAGAAGTGTCTATAGTTCAAGTGTCTACACGATCACTTAAAATATATCAAGTTCAGCTTTATAGATAAATAAATAGATTGAAATATTTTCTCTTTGAGAAACTATGTACATTTCATATATACGTATATTTTTATATGCGTGCGAGTTTTATTGAGAATTAATATGCATAAATGTTTTGTATGTGTGTGTGTATTGCCCATATGTTTATGTGAAAAGATCTTATCAATGCTAGTGACAGTAGAAGAATATCCAACACAGCAGGAAATTATAAAAAACAAAATAACAACTGAAAATAAGGGGGCATGTATAAAGGGGACCAAGCAAGTAAAATATTTGAAGAAGGAAATTTGGTCAGTATAAAGTTTCGGGTGTCTTTCTTCATGCATTTATTAAACCTCTTTTCTCAGAGAAGTGGGAAGAGAAAGTTTATAATGGAGAAAAAATCTTGATAAGGCCATAAGAGGTTTAGAGAAAGATTAGATATACAAGAATGTATTAGAAATTTGAAGATATACCAAAATATTCTTCTACACATTTTTATTTCATTTATTCGCGTTTGTTCGTCCAATTTTTCCCATCTAGTCTTGATATTTTTTTTTCAAACTTTTATTTTGTCTTTATTTTTATTTCTTTTTGTAAATCCTCGTTTGACGTTCATTTTTTTGTTTTTCATTAAACTTCTACGTGATATTCACTAAGATTAGCTTAGTACAGTTCAGGGGCTAAATAAAAAGAAACGTGAGGGTGAAGGTTGTTTTGTGCCAATCTTTCAAGTGGAGATGCTAGACTTGGCTTAAAAAAAATCAGATTTTAACAGTATTTGTTTTTGTTTGGACATGATCACTGAACAGGTTGAGTGTGCCAATCTATTAGTCATCATTTCCTTTTATTCTTTTCATTTCTCTTTTATCAAATGCTTTAATTTCTCATTTATCTCTCTTTCAATTATTTTTCTTCTTTCATTCAATGGTTTTCGTTTTTATCATTCTGCTGTTCTTTTACCATTTCTTCTTTTTACCCTCGTTTTTATTTATTTTTTTTATTTTTTTACTTTGTGAATTAAGCCTTCATTTCTTGCTTATTTAAATCTTTCTCTCCTTTCTGCTTTTCCTTCTTTGAACTGTTCTTTAAACATCCCTTCTGCCTGCGTGAATCTCTTATTTTCCAATTTTAAAATATCATGTACATTTTGAATATTTTGTAACGGGGTGGATATTAATGATAGAAATTAGAATGCATAAAACGTACAACAATAACAACAACAAAAACTTGAGACACGTGTTGACATAAAAAGAATTTGTATTTTCCTTTTCTAATGCAAATTATAGAATATTGGTATGGTGTGTGTAAAAATGTTCTCAGTGTCTCTTTTGTTTAAAAGTCTGTGCTTAATTGGTTTGATCCCGAGAATTTCATTTGTGAGGATGACGTTTGAAATTGTCTGTTTTCGATCTTCACGGAGCGCTGGTTAGATATCCGTTTCTGTACTGCTCCTGCTACTTGCCTTCTCATCACTGAATACTGCTACAGGTACCCTAGTCTACTCTACTGTTCTCTACCATACTCTACTGGCCCTCTTGTGGTGAAAGGGTCGTTTTTATAATAATGATGATTAGGATGATGAAATATTTTTTTCTATCATCACTGATAACAAGGTTATTTTTAGAATGACACTATATTCTTATATTTTATCATCACTAATGGCAAGGTTATTTTTAGAATGATGAAATATCATCATTCTGGATCATTTTCTTCACGATTTTTTTCTTTTCACAATAAGTTCAACTGTTTCATTTTCTTTTATTTTTTCCCTTCAATCTTTTTTATATTTCTTTTTTTCATTTACTGTTTATTTTTATTTTCTCTTTCGTTTATTCACTCTTCTCTATGTCCTTATCTTTTCTCTTTTTTCACTTCATACATTTATTGCCTCATTTCACAGGCTTCGATTCAATTCCTTCTATTGATCCATTCTTTCTTTCTTTCTTTCTTTCTTTCTTTCTTTCTTTGTTTTTCCCTTCATATTTCATTTCATTGATCATTTCATCTGTTCCACCAACTTTAAATCCGTTTATTCAATTATTACATCTTCTTTCGTTCCTTCTGTTCATCATTTTTCTTCAGCTGTTTCTTTGTTTATTCCTAACTTTCTTCTCGAACAGATATTCGAATTTTTCTTCCTTATTTATTCTTTTCCATTTGCACGATCTCTTATTTTCCATTAATTCTTTTTCATTTTTCTTCTGGATTTTTCTCTTTCCTTTTCCAGTTTTGTTCTTCCGTTTTCATCTACTTTTAGGTGCTGACGGGGTGTTTATATTATTTTAAGAATATTTCCGACCTCACACCAGCTTATTAAGACTATCACGTTAATTGATGCCGCACTTCTGACCGTTTAAATGAACTCGCCACTTTTATTAAAAAAAAAACTGTTCATTGCATATCGAGAAAAATTCGACCGCCAAATATTAAGCCCCCTCTTGTATTAAACAACTAAAGTGCCCATTTATTCTTCTTTCTATTTTTCACTCACTTCTTTGTTTCTAACGAATTTTTGTTGTTGTTTCTTAATAATTTTCTTAGCTTTAGGAAGATATCTTTCACTGTTCTAATTCGCTTTCGGATTTCGGTGTCCCATTTTCCGTCATATCACTATCTAGATCAAGTCATGGTCTTATCTGCATATCTTATCAAGTTAAGATTGTGCCCGTCAACAATAAATCCTGGTAGGACTTCTATTTTTATTTATTTACTGAATTCATTTTCTATCCATATGCAGTCGGTTTGATAATTTTGGGATTATATGTTATCATTAGTTTATTAAATACATATCAACCCAGATTGTCATGATAAAAAGTAACCGTTACAGCTGAAAAAGTAATATAATAATCAAAATATGAGCTACTGTAGGGTCAACGGCATTCAGTAGATATGGGGTAGAT
Organism: Acanthosepion lycidas; assembly: GCA_963932145.1. Classification (NCBI taxonomy): domain Eukaryota; kingdom Metazoa; phylum Mollusca; class Cephalopoda; order Sepiida; family Sepiidae; genus Acanthosepion; species Acanthosepion lycidas. The sequence continues at coordinate 60,359,905 of OZ010577.1, forward strand.
TCGTTCCATAGTTTGGTGTGGTTATAGCACGACATCATTTGATGGAGGGCTTCCTAGGCTAAAGTCAACGACCAGAGTGGAGATTTCCTCCTCCGTGAACGTAACCAAGGCAAGCCTTCAAGTTAGAGGACTTCTGCCTAGTCTAGTTGCCCAAGACACGCTGCAGATGATTAAATACCTCCGGCTTTCAAACTAGATATGTGAAGGAAACTCGTCAGGTGCTCAGTAAACTTACGGTCATACCTGGTCATAGGACTGATGATGATTATGATATTTTACTGCATCTGGAATACACATTGGTCTCATCGATAAGGTAGCTGTCGCTTTCTTCCCTAGGATGCGAGTTTGAGACTGAAAGCTTATTCTGTATTTCCAATTCACATCGCTTGCTGGCGGCTGTAGAAAGATGATCTAAGGAGCTGCTACATGAAAGCAACCGAAATTATGATGATGAAAATATTCGTTGAAAAGTTTATATATTTTGCTTTTCTTTTTCTCTTGCCAATTTTGACAAGATTCTCCAGTTTTCTTTTTTGTTTCCTTTCGTCAGATAATTTTTTTATGTTTTTCTATTTTCAATTTCTTTCTAACTTATCTTTCTTGTTTATTTTTATCATGTTAGTTTTATTATATCATGCTTTCTCCCTTTCATGTTTATCATTTATTTTTCCTTCCACTTACGGTTCATTTCATCTCCCTTTGTTGTGACAGATACAAAGCAACTAAAATAATGTCTATTATAGTTTATTTCATGTTTGCATCTTTGCGTGATGCATGCACTATGCATCGTTCTCTATTGTGAGATCTCTTTCATTACAATTTCGTTTCATCGGAGAAGAGAACATTCTTTCAGTCTTCTACGGTGAAATTTTTGTAATAGAGCCCATTTAAGTCTCTTGGCTTTGTTGGCTTTGCTTATTAGCGGCTTAAACCTTCGTGTACAAGATTTGTAGCCTTGTTCTAACAAGATTTGTAACCTTGTTTTGACGGACTGTTAAAGAGACAAGACTAACACCTTGCTCTTCGCTTAGACTGGCTGCAATTTCTTGGCTAGTTATAGTCCTATTCTTTGCAACTTCTCTCTTGATTACCCTGCCAGTTCTATCATCAATCTTTTTCTTTCGTCCCCTTGTTTCCTTCCTTGGAGCAGGAGTGGCATCATTATGTGCCCTAAGCACTCGAGAGACAGTTGATTGTGAGGTTATAGCAATTTCTGCAATTTCTCTCGTAGACTTGCCTGCTTTTGAGAGTGAAATAATAAATGCCTTAAGTGGTTCTGATGCGTGTTTGTACCCTTTCATCTGGTTAGTGACTTGAGTGGCTATTTCAAGCTGTTTTTATACTGTATGAGGCTTTCTGAAATATTCTGGAATGCTCTAGATTTAATTTAAGCTGTTCTAGAATTCTTTAGAATATTGTTCTGAGACTATTGTAAAATAGTTTTCAATATTTTGTCAAAGTCCTTTAAATTTACCATTTTAATCATTAGAATGCGATATCTGAGTCACTTTTTTTTGCACAGAGTTTTTTCCTGAATCTCATTTATATCCAAATTTATAATTATCAATAGAATACCTTAGGGTGAATAAAATATTTTCCTAGGTGGTCAGGAAGGAGTCTTTATATTAGTAAGATTAAAAACTATTTTAACCCCAAAAACAATAGACAAAAAATATTTTTAGTAAAAAAAATCAGGTGAGTCACTTTTATCGAACATCACTGCAGATAGATAGATAGATAGATAGATAGATAGATAGATAGATAGATAGATAGATAGATAGATAGAACTAAATGCGCTGGTAGATGTGATCTTGAAGGATATGAACAGATAGATAGATAGATAGATAGATAGATAGATAGATATCGATAAACTGAAATAGATAGATATGAACAGATAGATAGATAGATAGATAGATAGATAGATAGATATCGATAAACTGAAATAGATAGATATGAACAGATAGATAGATAGATAGATAGATAATGTTTAACCTCTCACGCGTCTGAAACAGAGCCTTATCACATTATATATGCTTTCTGTGGTTTCTGAGTTACTAGAGTTACTAGCCCCATATTAAACCGGTTATGAATTCAAAGTTAACTTTCTCCCAGATTGGTTACCAATCAAGGCTAGAAAGTTCAATTTTCTCAACTATTTAATCCCTATCTAGGGAAGAGAAGAAATAGATTTATACCTTTCCAGTAGTATCTGTGCGAAAGTGAAAGCAACAGCCTATGCAAGAATTTAAACGTAACCCCTAATCCCATTTTCCGCGTTGATAACCGCTACACAACGCGCACAGCCACGGATAGGCATTTCAACTTTTTAAAATGTACATTTCACAAATATACTAAGTGTGTGAAGATTGTTTGACGTTGATATTCTAGCAAGTATCCGTATGTATTTGAAAATCTGTATTTGAAAATCTGACCTTAGAAATAAACGCCAACAACGGGTGTTTAAGGCGAACGTAGTACCGTGCCAGCTACCAAAGATAGTGTTGGAAGAGAAGTACGAATGATTCAGTATCTTTGTGAAATGTTTTCATCTCTTGCCAGCTTGTATACACATCAGTATATTTTTAATTTTTTTTTTTTAATGGGAACATGGGAATTGGCTGCAATCACAACGCCTGCTGTAGCACAGAGCAGGTGAAAGCATTATCAGCCAGGGATACGTCCCATCGAGAAGCAGTTGCGAACAAGTATTTAATTGAATTTGATGTAATCTGGAGACTAATATCTACTAAACATTTTACATCTAGGCGGCACCACACACCAAGACACGCACCAGTAAGCAGAGAGGCTTGTCCATCCATCGTTCGGTGCACATCACCATCAACTCTGCGCGTTTAGATATATCTACACTCATCAAGGGAATTGTGTCTTCTGCATATATGACATGAGAGATTTAGCTAGAAGGTTACGATGTTGAGCAGGAGAAAATGGGTTGGAAAAGTGTAAAAACAGGGATGAAAGGTGTAAAGAGTAAAGAAGAGAAAAAGAAGAGGTAGGGTAAAAAATGTGAAGAGAGATTAAGCAAAATGATCGAAAATGAGGAAATGAAAAACGGGGAAAAATTTTAAAGAGAGAGAAAGAGAGAGATAGAAGAGGAAGAAAAAGTGAAGTGCAGAAGATAAAATAAATTAATGTAAAAGACGGAATATACAACTGGAACGAAAGAAGGAAACTCTAAACGACAGAAGGCGGCAGGCACACGAAAGTAAATTGAAGTGAATAAGAAAAGGAAAGAAGAGAACGATGAAAAAAGGAGAATAAGAAATATGGGAAAAAATGAAGTGGGAATTGAGAGAAGATTATAAGATAATGGAAGACCGTTTAGAATAATGAAGCATTGAAAATAATAATAATAATAATAATAATAATAATAATAATAATAATAATAATAATAATGAGAATAATGAGAATAAGAAAACGGAGGAAGAGGGGAAGAAGAACAAGAACAAGAAGGGTCGACAGTAGTTGAAACAACACACTCCCAAGGTAACTGGAAAGTTAATCCTAATGAAAAATACTCAGATATGCACCCTGCAAGTACATCTCTCGCTCACTCTCTCTCTCTCTCTCTCTCTCTCTCTCTCTCTCTCTCTCTCCCTCTATCGATCTATCTATCTCTGCTTCTCTTTCTCTCTCTCTCTCTTAATATAGCTCTAGTGGGAGGAGATGGACAGCATGTCGTAAGACAGCCCATTACTCCCTATGTCTGACGGATATTGGGGAGGGCCAGTGTCTAAGAGTGTTCAGAGAAAATGGCTAATAGATAGATGTATGAGAAGATAAATATATTTATCTGTTAACTAATAGCCCAAATCATGTATATCTAATATATTAAGATCAAAGTGTGTTTACGTGTCTGCTTGAAATCATGAAAATTACATATATTTGTGCGTGCGTGTTTATTTGTGGATATGTTGTTGTCTGTCCATGTATGTGGAAATATTGCGTAAAACTGTGTTTTAAATTAAATGCGGTTTTATCATTTATATCCACGTGTGTCTCATATCTTATCCATTTTGGTCATTTTTTTTTTTTTTTACTGGTGTTGAGTAAAATGCAAATTCATGTTTAAAACCTGTTTTTTTTTTTTTTAAGCAAATATATTAATTTCCAATCTGGTCTTTTGTTATCATATAAATAAATAATTTTTTTTGCTGGTGCCATTTGTCATTTCCTGACTTGAAAGTAGGAATCACCTTAACATTTACATCACAGTTTACAAGTAAAAGAAAATAAACAATGGACGTAGTTTGTGTTGACACTGAATAATTTGATTTTTTTAATTTAAAAAATTAACAAATCTAAATTTTCCTTTCTGAAATATTTATTTTTAAAGTTTTTTCATGAAACATAACGAAATAAATTACTCGATTTGCTCTCTTTATTAATGGATTTATTTGCTCATCTTTATTGAGGTTATTTAATGAAAAGAAACGCTTTTGTGTATAACAAAATGATTTGATGAAACATTGCAGCAGCGTCTTTAATTTCTCCCTCATGTTCAGTTAATCCTTCAGCTAGACTCGAACCTGAAACCATTTGATTACTATTGCGTCATTGCTACATGCCCTATAAGGAATAAACCATTACCAAAATGTTTAAACCACTTTAATTTAATTACAACAAATTTTGCTGCATGAGCAATTCTCTCAGACAAACAAAATGGTATTAAAGAACAAAGGAATCGGACGTGACCCGAAATGTTTCAGATATACTTGCTAATAACTAATAAACATATTTTCGGTAACATTTTCAAGGTAAGTATATGTATATGTTAACGAGTGCAAAATTAAATTCACCTGATTTGATGAGATATTCAACTAGTTTCATCATATTAACAATTAAATTGTATTTTGCGAAAATTAAGTTTTATGTGACAAGTTCAATTAGGTGATGATATCACTAAGGAGTTTAGTTAAATGTTTCAAATCTTCAAAGCTGACCCTAACAAATTCGTGCAATGTAATATTTTGGAAACTGTCCACGTTTGGCCTTGTGTTCCCATTGATTAGACTATTTGAAACGATTTGAATCAAAAGTCTGAATTTCAATCCAGAAGTCCTACGATGCTAACCACACTACCCTCCTTCAAGGTCGTTAAGTTTGATATGTTTACCAATCAACCTGTTATCTATTCATAACATCAAAAGCGAACAACTAGTGTACAGACATGACTGAGATTTGTATGCCTTCACGCCGTACCCAACTATCTGTAATTCCCTGTAATTATAACATTTTAAGAGCAAAATTAATATAAACAAAAGTGTAATTAGAGCGCAATTTGTCCCTAGCCCCATGTACACATAAGACTCCTTTTATAAACTCAGCCATGTACCACATTTCGTTCGGGTGGATATACAAATATCAAACAAATATATAAATAATATATAAACATCAAACAAAAGTATAATTAAAATTATGAAAACAGAGAAATACTTTTATTTTGCTGATTAATTAGAATAAATCATTTCTTAAAAATTGCATCCAAGTTTTTTCTTTGTTGGGTGGGGGGATTCTTTTGGCTGCTTTGTGAGGGGTTGTTTTTTTTTTTGTTTTTGTTTTTGGTTTTCATGTATAACTGTCTAAATTTTATATTACAACAATCAACGATAATCGGCTTTGCGAATCCAAATCTTTTTTCCTATAGTCTGTTGCGTTGCACAATCCTTTCTTTATTTCATATATCGTTAAATGAAATGATCAAATTTGTCGTGATTAAATCCGTCCAGTATATTGGCATTCGTGACTCTCCACATTTTCCTGTCCTCTGTAGCTCTCAATAAATTTTACATTTTTTCTATTTTTCCTAACCCTTGTCCTACCATACATTTACTCAATCTCGTTAGGTAGGTTATGCGTTGTTTTCGTCGGTCTTGCCTCCAATCTGTCCTGTCAGTATCAATTTTTCCAAGCCCTCTTTCCTCATTATGTGCCCAAGAAATGTCAACTGTCACTTCCTGATGTTAAGTATAATTGTCCTTTTTGTTTCCATTTTCTCTAAACTTCACATGTTCAGTCCATGTTACTCAGCATCCTTCTGTAGAACCACATTTCTGCTGCTTCAAGTCTATTCTTTATATGTGAGGTGATTGTTCAGCATTCACTGTTATATAGGAGGACTGATATTACATAACAGTTTAGTAGTCTTTTCTTTGTTTTTAACGAAATCTTTCTCTTTCTTAATACTTTGTTTAGCTATCCAAATGCACATGGGGATTTCAGTATCGCACTTTTCATCCTTCCCACATATTGTTTGATTTTAATATCTTCAATTTGCAATTTGTAATTTGCATTTTGGGCTATTCATTTTTTTAACAACAATGCATTCTGTCTTCTATTGATGTTTAGTCCTTTCTTCTCACTTTTCTTTGCTACTTTCTGTAGGAGTTCTTATAGTTTCCTTTCTGTGCCTGCTATGTCATCTTCATATCTTATGTAGAACTTCTGATTCTGTTAGAATCGCCTCACCGTATCGGTTGAATAAGACCAGTGAGAAGACACGTCCTTATCTTACAATCCTTTCTGTTTTTTGTATATCTACTGAAATCATATTCTATCCATATGCAGGCGATTTGTTGCCAGTAATAGTTTCCTTATTATTACAATATACTTCCTAAATATGTCAAGTTACTAAAAAGTTCTTTGTGACTCTAGAAGTTTGAATACGCTATTGCAATACATGGCGGTATGCAATGTTCTTTGTATAAAGTGTAAAAATTCTGTTGCGATTCAAATCTTTTGTTATGAACATCATATCCTTTTTTAAACTAATTATTCAACAAATCAAATCGATGAACTTATTCAATTAATTTTACTAACAAATTTAAAAAAGGAATATTTTAGAAATGAAAATTAATATGAACAGTTGTACTCTCAATGTATCAGAGATGACTTATATCCCACTCTGCAACCTCTTTCCCCGGAAACGCAATATCACAAGCCTAACGATGATTTAAAGCTATTTACATGATCAATTTTTAGATGAGCTCTATTCTTCAGTTCTACTAATTCAGTTTTTTTTTCCCATTAGGACATGCCATGCCACTCCCACGGACTTAAATCCTCCTTATTTACCTCGTATTCCTAATGTAAAGAGAGAGTTCTCCTCAGACAGATTTTTCCCTAAAACTAATAGATTTTACGACAGACTCCCGCATGGATGCTTCCCGGAACACTACAATATTAATATTTTCAAGTCAATTCCCACTCGTTATCTATATTATTGTCATAGTCTTAATTTCCTACCACCTCCTCACTCATCATAACTCTCTACTTTGAGTGGTTCTCAAGGATTGTTTTGGGTGAACTTGGATGAATAAACCTCCGATCAATATTGCAGTGATAACTTCATTATAATGGTACAATGCATAATACATAACTTTACAGGACCGACGAAGAATTATGTTTCTACTGGCTTTCGGCATTTACGAAAAGAACAAGGTAAGCTATATTAATTTTATTATTAGGTCCTCTCTAGTCTTGATTTTTATGGGCGTTTCACTTTATGCTTCCTGTTATGATTTACACTTTATCTTTCACTGATAATTTTACCACCCCCGCCATTATATATATATATATATATATATATATATATATATATATGTATGTATGTATGTATGTATGTATGTAGATAGATAGATAGATAGATAGATAGATAGATAGATAGATAGATAGATAGATTTCCCTTCTCCATTAAACTGCGCTTTCATTTTTATTACAGTTTCCCTTCCTTTTCATTCTTTCCTCTCTACGTTCTGTTTTCATTTCTTATAAGTCTTTCCGGATAGGTTCTTGTTTCTCTCATAATTTCTTCAGTTCTGCAACTCACTCCGTCTCTCCATCTTTAAGACTTTTAGTGCCATACTTTCTTCCAACCCTTAGCTTCCTCTTGCTGTTCGCCATTCCCCTCCCGTGCCGCCATGTAACGTTTCACACATTCTTATTCTTTTCCCCGTTCCTGTCCGCCTCTTTGCCCTTCTAATTTTCTTCCGCCATTAGAAGCAAAACTCAAATAGCCACATGGCGCATCGAATTAACACACAACTCTTGAAATGCACTCCTGAGAATACGGAACTGTATCGATTGCCTCACTTAAAAGTTGTTATCAATGGACTAATCAACACGCACGAAACATGAAAGAAATCTAAGCGAGATCAGCACACAAGTGAGGCAATCTTTGGCGCAAGGGAGACAACCGACCTTCAGTACATTTCTTCAAGACGAGATTAGCAGTTGTATTGAATGACACTCGAGGGGAAACAAGTGCAATCGAATCAAGGCAATTTAATCATCCATTAATCAAGACACCAATCGACAAATGGCAAGGAGGCGAGGATTAGAAATGGGCAAGTCTTTAACTAAAATAGACGAAGATTTTGTTTATCTAATTATGAAAACATTATATATATATATAGCTCTATCTCTCTCTCTCTCTCTCTCTCTACATATATATATATATATATATATATATATATATAGAGAGAGAGAGAGAGAGTGAGAGAGAGAGAGAAAGAGAGAGAGAGTTGGAAAACGATATATAAATTTTTATATACCAAGAGCAATTTTCGTGTCATGCGTTTCGTCTTCATAAGGCTAAAGTCCTAAAGGAGGAAACACGTTACACGAAAGCTTTTTTCAACTTTGTCATAGTTTTTCTCTAATATATATCTATATATATATCTATATATCTATATATATATATATATATATATATATATATATATATATATATATATATGTGTGTGTGTGTGAGCATGTGCATGTACATACACTCATGTATGTGAGTTTATTCATGATTGTGTTGTGGAATACCTACTTACAAAATTGATAGTAAGAAAATGATAAATAAACTCTAAAATTTCCAGCACCCTTTTGTCGTGCGCATGTTTTGCCCTAACGACATAAGAAATTTAGTCTGATGAAGTACTGAAGGATGGAACGCATCACAAGTAAACTTTTTACACTTTGTTATTCCATTTACCCAATACTCTTTACGATATATAAAAATATATATTGTTATCTCATACGTATATATAACGTATTATGCATGTTAATATGCAATCATTTGTTTTCATGCGCTTTATTCAATTATATTTTCAGTCAAATAGGCCTCGCCGTTGTGTAATGGTTAGCTAGAAATGCTAACCTCGCATATTATATTATAATTGATGTATAGAGAGTTCGGTCACAACAGAAATAAACAGAAAAGTCAATTTCTTTTTTTCCCAGACACTTCGTAATTAAATCACCCGCGGGCATGCATACCCGCGGCCATTAACAATAGACAAAAATACTGATATATTAGTGGGTGTTTCCATCTTTCCCTCTATAACGATACCGTTTATATCTTTTCTCGTTGTCCCTTTCTTTCTTTTCTCTTTCTCGCTCTTTCTTTCTCATGCAACCACACACGCACAATCGCACACATGCGCACAAATACACACGCGCACGCGCACGCACATATGCACATAAACACACACACAGCACAAAAATGCAAGAAAGGTTTATGAATCAATATTGAACCGTAATTTAAAATGAACGATACTATGACTATGGGTAAGAAAGAAATTCCGTCTATACAATTTATTCATTCAGGAATAAACTGCACAAGATATACAGTTTATTTATGAATGAATAACAATATGCGTGTGTGTGTGTGTGTGTGTGTGTGTGTGTGTGTGTGTGTGTGTGTGTGTGTGTGTGTGTGTGTGTGATAAACGCGTTTCTGTCAGAAATTCTTATAGTCCTCATATGCTCCTGAGAAATATCCAGGGTAGTTGCTACTTTGGGGAAAGTGCCCATTTTTCTGCACCCACGACCAATGATTCCGCTATCAAACGCTGTCAAGTTCTATCTACATCCTAATGCCACAGTTATACTGTCGCAACTACATTATAACTTTATCTATGACGTCACACATACACAGTTCCGCCGAGTCCATTTTTTCAAAGCGGGGGGATCAGTGTAATGCTGTAGCATTTTTTTTTTTTTTCAATTTTGTTATATTCAACTTCTCTAGTTAGGAAATCTCTAAACAGATGTTATCGTGCTGGCAAACAGATGGCTGCAAATACACAGAAAAAGCAGGAAGTTTCGTCACATTTACTTCAATGTAAAAAAAATATATTTATCGAGAAGGAGGTAGAAAGTTTTATTTTATTGCTTAAAAATTGAATTAAACATTTCAGTTCATATTTTAATTTCTTTTTTGCTTAATTTACAAGTTTTAAAACATTTGAAAGGAATGTACACATTACATAACAACCTCAAAAGGTAATAGCTTTACAATAATAAACAGGGAATTACAATATTTAACTGAGCGCCTCAATGTGAAGCAAAGCAACGCTCATTTAACAGTGACCATTTAAATATGTTCAGCCTCGTTGTTTGTCGAAACTTGCACCAGACAAAACTAATTTTAATGATTACCTGGATACCTACCGTGGTGCAATTATTAACAAATTCGCTGTTGTAGTGCATACAATGCTCACTAGGTGTGCAACTATTCTGCAACTGATAAATCTAAGTATAGAAAGTAATTAAGATCCATAAATAGTTTTACATTTTAAAAGAGAAGCTCTATAAATATTTTAAATATATCATTGCAAATTTATTTTAAGCTTATTATGTAAAACTCATTTTTCTTAAAACTTTATCTTTACATTTTTAATCTTAATCGTATCTTAATAAGTTTTATTTAAAAAATTAATAGAATAGGATTCAAATTATAGAAATCAAAATTAAATTGCTTTTACAGATAGTTTCTTAAAATGGTAAATATATAATTTAATTCCTTATAAACTGTGTTAATGATTTGAAAATTTATATTTTTATTCAAATTATTCATTATACGAGTCTTGTCCAGAAAGTAAGGATTTATATCGAATATAACGACTGGCCATTCTTCAAATCTTCTGCGGATATTTTTGGTAAAATATTACATCAACCATGTCAGCCATCAACTCAGTCCAGTTTTGTCTTTTTGAGATTTCTGACTTTTCCCAGCCGTGAACAGCCGTTTAAAAGTCGGAGATTTCAGATCATGGACGAAATTAAGGGGACTACAATAAGGCAACTTTCGCATTTTTGAAATGACGGGGTTTACTGGAATACGTGCGTGAGGTCTCAAAAAGATTACATTGGAGGGACTAAGGCACCATTCCTGTGTTATTTTCCGAGCGAATTACAAAGAAATTCTAATTTAAAGCTATTAAAATTGAGATGTTTGACAAGGTCACGAATAATGGTTTTCTACACAATTTTATTGGCTATAGTAACTCTGGAAGAATTTGACGATTATCGTCATTTCTCTCAGGTAAACGTTTCTCATAAATTTTGTTATAGATGGTTAGTTTTCTGATGCTCATGTATCACGGCAAGCTTCCCCCAAAACTCTCTCCTCAGTTCTCTCCTTTTGGTTATCCTATCTACATTCTTATATGACTGGCAAATATCTATGCAAATGATATTACTGATATCTCTGACAGCTGATCTTTATACTTACTCTAACGGATCAATGCGAAAATAACTTCCAATACTTCAAAAATCAAGCTAGTCTTGTTCCATCATCACCAATCGAATCCTGAGTTTTCTCGAGGAACCATGATTTCATTGTCTGTGAAATTCTATTCCCAAAGATACTGGTAAATGATTGGCTCATTCTTATTCTACAAGAAGTAGTTGGCCCCTTCTGGCATATTTTATCTTTACAAGAGTCAGTTTAGACCTAAGATAGAGTATTGCAGCCATATCTAGGCTGCAGTTGTTCAATCCTTACTCTCAAGCCTTGATAGAGCTCGAAAATGTTTCCGTGGTCATGTGGAGGATGACTTGCTGTTTCACTTGATGTTTCACTCTTCCCCACAGACACAACCGAGAAAACCCATCGCTACTCTGTTGCTGTTTCCATGGCAAATGTTTAGTTGAGCGTCATTGTTTAGCCCCACCAGTTCGAACATTTGCAGTTAAGACTCACCTTCCCATTTTCACGGTGTCAAATAATCTTCATTTCCGTGGTGTTCCGAATCTAAGAAGAAAACTCAATTCAAACTGTTCTCGCAACAAACTCTCGCATGGTCAACCACTGCTTCCCTGAATACATCACAATTTCAAGTGAAGTGCCAATTACCATGCCTCCTACAAATTCTCATCATTACAATTTCTCTTCTATTCATCTCATTAAGCATTACTATTTTGGCAAATTTAACCTTTTACTTTGAGTTGATTTCGAGCGTGTGTCGGTTTAATTTTAGTATATTAATAACACTACACAACGCTGTTATGATGCATGCATATATATATATGTATAATATATATATATTTATATATGTGTGTGTGTGTGTGCGCGCGTGTGTGTGTGTGTATGTGCGTGTGTGTGTGTGCATATTTATATGATGCATACGTAGTGTTCCAAACATTTACACTGATTTTTTTCTTCATCTTTTAAATGACTACGACATCTTGGGAAAGATAATGGCGTGATGTCATTTTACTTTCTCCGTGATTTAGAATTCTATGTTGTCTTTGCACCCAAAGCTAGAGACTCAATAATAGATAAGCTACCCGCATATATAATACGTACTATTTGGGTAAATCCATACACATAAACACTGACATTCACTTAAAAATATATAAATACATAGAAATCAATAAAACAATTTCATTGCAATTGATAATCGTATATATTTTGTGTACATGTTCTGTCAAATTCAAACTTAAATTATATATATATATATATAGCTGCCAATTAACTAAAACTGCTTAACAGACCAGAAGGTCAGATGATGCAACGCTGGAAGCATTGTGACTATAGCAACCAAGATGGATATAATATTCAATCACTGTACACTAAGATTCGCTTAATACAACTCTTAAACGGCACTAACGATTTATGTTTGATTTTTACTAGAACATATTTCTCTATGTTCATCTGAATCTCACATGATCCTGATGGCATGCAATTAACATTAACAAGCCGAAAATGTTTGAATTTCGTTCATATCACTACAGAGATACGAAAAATCCAGGTGCTCTTAGCGAATTTAATGTTTTGTCAAAGGATCCAAAATAGAAAGTTTTATTTCTTTAATGTGGTCGAATATCGGTCAGTTCGGAACAGACATGTCTAACACACCGTTACTG
>OZ010577.1:60375562-60395562 GCA_963932145.1 Acanthosepion lycidas
CTGATTTGAAATAAATATTACTTACTTATAACATAAAAAATAATATACAACCAATTATTAACGAATGGTCCGGTTTATCTGATCCAACGTTTGATGGACTGCTAATGGATGAAGCGATGACACCTACTATGGATGACTCAATTGTCAGAAATCTAAGTGAATGCATATTTTTGGCTTTTAACTACCTAGTAATTTTTACAAATTAACATATTTTCCGCATTTATTTAATATTTTATTGACTTTTATTTACCTTTCGAAAATGCAAAAATAAAAAAAATTAAAATAATATAAAATTTTCTTCAATTAATTTAATAATTTAATACCAAATGAAATACCATGATTACTCAATTGAAGTAAGTCCCACACTAATGTAAATACATAAGATAAAAATATTTGGTGAAACAGTAATTGAAAAAAGTAAAACTTAGTTTAAGCTTTTAACTTTTAAAGCTGGGTAGAAATTTTGAAAACCTGTTGAAACGTAACTAAAGCGACATAATAAAGGGACAAAACTTTTAGATCATAATAATGGCGATTTCAGTCTACTGTACATGAAAATAATGAACGTATTAAGTAAAAAAAAATACAAAACAAAAAATTATTAAAAAAAAAATATCACAACTAAGTTGATTAATCTTTTCAATTTTGGATTTGTAAATTTTGTTTCCACTTTATTACTATATCACATCCAATAAATAGCCCAATACAGAATTTTACACGATTTTAAACTATTATAAATTATTATAATTAAAGTTTTTAAAAAATGAAAAAATTCTTGTAAAACTTCATTATTCAACAGAAAAATTTTATTTCTTCAGACAATAGTGTCCTTAATATTACTTATTTACAAAAGCAATTAAAGGTTTTTCTAATTAAGCAATGTGATAGTTTTATTGGATTCATTATTTTTCAATTCAGAGCAGATTTTCACTTAGATAGCTCAAATTTTTTTTAAAAGTAGGTGATTTACAATCTCCAAATACCCCTACTTTTAACAAAAAAAAAATTCAGGAAATAGAAAGGTTTTGTGCGTAATTTCATGAAATTAAGTAATGGGGGGGTAACATATTTTTAAAAAAAATATTTTTACCAAAATTTTCTAAAACACATTTAAAGAATAATTTAATTGATTTGTGAATATGTCCTGAAAATTTCATTGAAATCGGACAATTACTTGATTTTTACAAGAATTTCCAAATCAATGTGTTTTCAATGGAAAAAACGCAAAAAAAACAATTTTATTTTCATGTCACTGCTATGACGTAAACAAAGAAGGCCAAAATTTCGAACGTGTTAGAAAGGATTAAAAAAATTTAAAAAAATAATTTAAAAAATACTTTCATCTTAATAATAACATAAACATTTTGACGATAAAACTTTATTTTCATTAAGTTTGTGGCCTTTTTCATTACGCTGTTTTCCAGCGAAAAACCAGAGGAGCCTATATATATATGTGTGTGTGTGTGTGTGTGTGTGTGTGTTGTGTGTGTGTGTGTGTGTAAAGGGAGCGATGGGTAAATTTTGGACATTTTATATCTCTAATTTCGTGCATGCGTGTCGTTTTCTTTTGTGTTTTTTTTTTACAGTGCGAGTAACAATTTACAAGTTCTTGAATAGGTAAACAATATAATGATCAGGTAAACAATGTAATGATCTGTTGGGTGTCGATTTCGCAGGGCAGTGGTTCGCGAGAATTGGCTGCTTGAGTGGAACATTCTTCTCACCGATGAAATATGGAGATAATGTGGTTGGTTTGATACGATGTAAGTGGTACGGCGTGTTCTTGCTGTGAAGATTTGCCTTGTCAGGACGTCTTTTTGTTTTTGATTTTGTCGACTGCAGAGTATAGTGAGAAAAAGAACACCATGACGCAATTCCCTCCGCCAGAAATTTAGAAATGGCATGCTGTACTGTTTGGCCTGAAGCTTAAATATGAACATTTCAGAATTATTGATTGCCAATATGAGGACAGTACAGCGGATTCGGAAAGAGTCGAATGAATCTAATGGTGATTTTGAAGATAGGGCAGCTCAGAAAACTCACTCTGATCGTTCTGATAAAAAAAAAACACCCGAATTTGTTGGCAAGGGTCTCAAAGATAACACAGAGGTCTATATCAATGCCTTAAGGAGGTAGTGCTGCCCTGTTTCAAGATGTTGGCTGATCGATGATCTTATGTCTGGTAACTGAACTCTGCATGCCACACAAGCATGAGAACACAGTCAGACAATTGCTGCGACCACATCACGCCTTACATCTAACCACTTAACTCCTACACTGCAACACCCTTGATTATTATGTGTGGGGAGCATTTCAGCGAGAGACCAACAAAACTCTTTGTAACACCGAGTATGAACAATGATTATCGCATCATTCACCAACTTATACAAGGAACCCGCCCAGACATGTTGAACGAGATTTCGAAGCCAATGGCGCCTTTATTGAATAAATTTACTCTTTAGTATTTCAAGATATTTTTGTGTAATTTTGGTAAATATATCTGTTAAAATGAGATGTCAGTGTTATTTTCATTTTTGCGTAACTTAGACGACAATTTATCCATCGTAGCTTGTGCATGCAAATAAAAATGCACACACATCATATATTGTCATATAATGATAATACCCACGTACATTGCCTACACATAAACACACGCACACACACCCACAGACACATACGCACACACACACACATATATGTAGATTTCATGGACCGATTATTAAAATTTGAAGAATAAAAAGACAACAAAATGAAACTAATAATATCAATAAAATTAAGATCTATCATATATTAGCCTTTTGATTAAATAGAAACAAGAAGAGATGTTAATGTCGGAAATTGCGAACATGCCTGTGTTATTTTTCAATGATACGTGTAATAAACAAAGAAATATATATCTATATATATATATATATTAGGTTGGTGCAAAAATAATTTCGTTTTCTCACATAGTAACATATGTTAGAAAACGAAATTATTTTTGCACCAACCTAATATATATATATATATATATATATATATATATATATATATATATATATATATATATATATGTATATAGTTAAGTTTAATAGACTGATGGAAAGTAGAATGATTGTGTTTTGGCAGCCTTCAAGATATACATGTATATAGATAGATATATAGATTGATAGAAAGAGAGAGAGAAAGAGATAGACACATACACACACATATCCACAAAGATATGTCCTTTTGTATGATTTCTACTTAACCCTATTTAATTCTTTCCCAAAAGTCACAAATCTTTTCGCGGCTCTTACTTTCGTGCGAAGATTCATCTTTTTCTATTTATCGGCCGCTGCCATCAAATAAAAAAATTACTTCGTGAAAGTGAGATACACCAACAACCACAACAACCATTTGCAGAATAAGATATAATAAAAAAAAAACATTCTTTTACCCTCTTTCCCTTCAACCAGTACCGCAAACAACCTAGTCTGTAATTGTTGACCCCATTTTCAGGTCCACTGGGTTTGCGTAACTGTGCGAATCTCTAAAGTACCAATGGATAAGGAAAAGATCCCGTGAGAACTAAGGGCAATCAGACAGCAGGGATGCTATCCGTCCGAATCAAGTGGCTCTTTCCTCACAAACCCGACTTTTTATTCTTTTGTTATCATTTCACACTGGTTTCCATAATTGTATTTCTTCAATCAGCTTTGTTTAGTGATTCTTCGTTAAAATTTATTTTTTAAATTATGAATAAATTATTAGAAAATACTTATATATATCAGATACTAAGGCTCCATTTTTCAAATAGCATTGATTATATAATACATAATTACAGTACAAAAGTAACGAACTATATGAAATTTCACAATAATGTTTCTTGTTGAGGAAGAGTTTAGGGAGTCATTTTGGAGTAAATAATGTTTGTCAAAATACTTTATTTTTTTAACCATTTCAGCCCAGGCAAGGCAAATTAAGAACTGAAAGGGATTACTGAATGTCAGAGAATATGAGGAACACTACTAATAATGAGAGAGCATAATAAAAGAACAAGAATTAAGAAGACAGAAGATAGCGATTGACATCGCATTTAAATTTTTGAAGATCAACGTTGGCTGGAAAGCAAGAAACCGGAAGTGCGAGAGAATAAAATGTTAGCATAGAACTTGCAGCTACATGTAGCCATTTCAACTATAAAATGATGAGAACTTACCGACAATCTAGTAATACGCTGAAATTCATAAGGTTGAAGTACTTTATAGGAATGTTCGTCTGAACAATTACCATGAAAGTATTTATAGAAAAGACACATGTTACGGTGATGGGAAAGGGACTGAAACCAATATGCCAGGTCAGGGCCAATAATATTGCTGATTCTAAATATATAGCATGAGCACCAAATATTCAAAGCAAGAACTAGCGGTAGTCTTATAAATAAAATAGATTCTGGCACGACTCAGTGAACCAAGACGTAGCAATCGATTCAGTATAATCTTTCTATTTCATGTCAGCGGAAAGCGTTAGTCCGAGAAGGTGCATAAAAAATTACGATAGAGTTCACGAACTTTCGTTACAATCAAAACGGCACGCGTATGAACGTCCCTGGTGTTTAAAAAATGTACTAAAATACAATATCAGTTTTGTTGGCATAACTTGAAAAAGAATGCATATCAATAAAGGCAATAGATGTCAATTGATACAGGGACACTCATGAAAATCGAACTCAGAACACAGTTGTAATGAATGAGTTGAACTGACTAAGCATTGCACTATGACAAATCACCTAAAAATGTGTCACAGTAGAAATATATCTATCATTTTTAAACATTCTCAAGTGTACATATAATTTATTTTATTTTATTTAATTCTTACGTAAGAATAACATTTTTAAATAAGTTTTAGTTTACAAAATATTTGAAGTAAGTCTAGTCTCATAAATAAAAAGTCTCATATAAAAAGAAACAAATTTAAATTTGAAAACTTAAGAAATCTTTTATTCAAATTTTAATGTCAAATTGAGGTATTAATAATAATATACAATATATACAATCAGATGTAAACGAAAAATCGATTTCTGTAGCGTGTTTTACGAGTTTCTGATCCCATTCTGTTTGATATAGATATCCATTTTTTTCTAAAATTGCTAGTCACATATACGATATATTTCATAATTAGGAATTCCATAAGACCTGACTTTATTTCAAGAAAACCATAAAAGGCTTTTCTAAGTTTTGCAACTAGAAGTAAACAAACAAGAAGGATTCGAGACCCTATTATTTAATAGAATTATGATTCGAGTCCTTATTATTTAATAGAATTATTTTTCACTCTCTCTCTCTCTCTCTCTCTCTCTCTCTCTCTCTCTCTCTCTCTCTCTCTCTCTCTCTCTCTCTTTCTCTCTCTGTTACACACACACACACACAAACACACTGGTGGGATATGGCTCTATCCATGGAAAATGCTCGGACGAACTACATTCATGGTTCCGCCCTGTTTAACCATCCCGGATAGGACCTGCCATGACACTTACATTGTAGCAAACCACCTACATTCCCCTCCGTATTTCATCAGTGAGAAGTAAGTTCCACCCAAACAGCTCTTTCCTCCGAACCACTGACCAGTGGAAAAGACTCCCAAGACGATGTTTCCACGATCACTAAACCTATGTTTATCTTAACATGTTCAAGTCCAGAGTTAACCGTTATGTTCTACTGCTATCCATATACACTAACCCTTAATGTAACCCTCTACCTCGAGTGCCCCCGGACCTTATACAGGGTGAACTTTACTGTAAAAAAAAGAAAAGGAACTAATGCCTTAAATAAAGTTATTTATGGATTTGTTTGTGTTTCAAATTAACCTAAAATCAAAGAAAGAACTATTACTATTGTCTCAGGGTTTTTTTGGGGTTTTTTTCTCTCATTTTTTTTTTTTTTTATGCCCGATGGGATTTTGTTCTTTTGCCGGTGAAATTAAGGATGAAATTAACTGGTTCCATGCAGGAAATATTCAATATTAGATATTCATCGATTGAAAAGTCATTGTTACTGTCGGTTGAAAAATATAAAATCTTTTACTAAGAATGTTTTCGCATAAAATTAAACTTCTCAAATCCACTAACTGTTACCGCTCTTTCTTGTACTGATTTTGGAGAAAATCCCTTCCTAACAAACAACGTATTTTTAATTGCACGTAAGGCTAGCCTCTTGGTTTTATCATTATTTTACCTTTTAGTTCTACCAGTTTGTGGTTGATGCTATTGTAAGTATAAGAGTGGTGTGATTTTTGTTATTTGGTAAAGTTTTTCGTTAGTGTTATTAAAACAAAATATTCACTTCTTCTAGAATGCATTAAATCTGACACAAACTTCGACTACAAGTATCGTGTAATCTTAGATGTTTATTGTATTTGTTTTAAAGTATTATTATCTTTTCTTTCGTGTCAAGTTTTTTCTAACATTTAAAATAATTACCTTCTGTTGATTTTCTCTATTTGTAGTTTTCCTTTTTCCCCTTAATTCCCTCGACATATTGCAATATTTCATCATCTATCATATGAGACATTACAACTAAGTTGGCAATCTATTTATCTATTACGTGTTATTCACTCGTTTATTGATATCAATTTCTTCTCTTTTACTTCATTATGTCTTCTCTTCCCCTACTTTTCTACCTACCTGTCCATATCACTATCCACGTATTTATATATCTGCTTAAACATATACAAGCATCCAAATACACACACACACACTCATGCATCTATATATATATATATATATATATATATATATATATATATATATATATATATATATATATATATAAGGTGTGACGGTTAGATTGTCTTCATTATATATTTTTTGTTTCGTGCATGCGCGTTAATTGTTTTTTCTATTTTATTTTATCGACTGCACAATATAGTAGGGTCATTTGGGCATCGTCTGTGAGAAAAAGAGCACCATGACATAATTCACTCCGCCAGAAATTTGGAAACAGCATGCTGTACTGCTTGGCATTTGCGCCGAAAGCTTCAATACGAACATTTCAGAGTGTTTGGATATCAATCTGAAGACAGTGCAGAGGATTGGAAAAAAGAGTTGGATGAGTAATGGTAATTACGAAGGTGTTTGAAGTGATCACTAGTGATCGCGACGTTATGCCTCCATTGATCTTTCCAAAAGGCCTCAGACTCAACACAGAGCCCTACATCAGGTGCCTTGAGGAGGTATTGCTGCTCTGGGTCAAGAGGGTAAGCTGCTGGAAGACCTTATTTCTGGCAACACCACTCTGCACTATGCCGCACAAGCAAGCGAACCCAGTGATGGCTCTCAGACAATTTCTGTGATCACATCAACCCTTACATCTGACCATCTCATTCCCCACACTGCAACATCCTTGATTACTATGTGTGGGGCGCAGTTGAGCGAGAGACCAACAAAGCTCCTTGTAACACCAAAGAAGAACGGAAGGCAAGGATTATAGCAACATTCACCAATTTAACCAAGGAGACTGTCCAGAAGATTTACACAAGATCCCTAAGTCGTCTGGAGGCCGTGGTTGAAGCAAATAGTGATTTTATCGAATAAATTTATTCTTTCGTATTTCAAGATATTTTTATGTAATTTTGGTAAATATATCTGTTAAAATGAGATGTCAGTGTTATTTTCATTTTTGCGTAGATTGGACGACAATTTATCCATCGTACTATGTATATATATATATATATATATATATATATATATATATATATATAGAGAGAGAGAGAGAGAGAGAGAAAGAGAAAGAGAGAGAGAATGAACAGTCAACTTAATAATCCACAGCATTTATTGTTTTAAAAAGTGCTCGATAGAAAGTAGAGCATAATATAATATTATTTAAAAATGTTTTTTCATCACGACACAGAAATTTCAATGTTTTGGAACTAAAGTTATTGTTCCATTTTCAAATGGAACTTTTAAATTATTGTTCCATTTGAAAGCGAAGTAGTATTATATTAAAGAGTTTAAGTAGGAGGGAGAATAAGTTTTCAAAATTATTTTTATGGGTGTTGTCTTGACGAATCCAAAGACAGACAATGTTAAAGTAGAAAAGTGAAATAATAGTACATATACTACTTAATTTCTTGATTTTTAATTTTAACATTGCCATGTCTAATGTACCAATGAATAATAAGTTCTGCATTTTAAATCATAATAGTTAACTTTATAATAAAACGATTAATCATACTTGAGGGCCCCTTTAAGCCAGTCCTAAAGTATAAAAAAAATTAAAAAAATGATTTATAAAAATAAAAATACCAAAATTAACCCATTGTTCGATACATATATACTCTCAGTATTATTTCAATGTATCTTATCATTATGTTCTTAACAGGAAGTAATGGTAATATGTCTAATACAAGACTCATCTACACTTTTTTCACTTTTCGACCTTAACTTCGATCTGTCTTTGGATTCGTCAAATAAGACAACACCCAACAGTTACCCGACCTCGTTTTATACAGGGTCTACGGGGAATTTGAAGCCGAGCCTACAGGCTCGGATACCACACGTTAATTTCGACCTTGTGCCACATCTGACTGCGTGGGGCGGTTGGTAGATATCCTGCAGTTGGAGATTCGTCTCCAGCTGTGCTGGTCAAATTCTCAGCCTCCCCTCAGAGAGGATCAACAAATGTCGAAGGGTAGAGTCTCGTCTCGGTAAACAGTTACCCGAACCTGTTTTATACGGAGTCTACGAGGAGTTTTTGGCCGAGCCTACGGGCTCGGATACCCCATATTAATTTCGGCTTTGTGCCACATCTGACCGCGTGTGTCGGTTGGTAGATATCCTGCAGTTGGAGATTCATTGTAGAATTCAATTGACTCACTTTTAGCAGTTGACTTCTTTTACGCGCCGCTGGTGAATCTTGTATATGTTGTTCGTGTTCTAAGTATTATCGTTCATTACCAACCTTCGTGTGATTATTCTATTCAGTAACCTTCCCTAGGTTACAACACGTACATACATCAAAATCCATAATTCAGTTAATAATAAAAATCATACTTGATAATAGTTAATAGAATAGCCGAAAGCTCTCGGATAGGCAAAACATTTAGACAGTTTTTACACTCTTTATGTCCTGAAAAGTAAACACTTATACGAACATAAGAAAAATTAAATAAAAAGATAAAAAGCTTAATCGCAATATCTTGTCAGATGTCTTTAATGAAACTTATGTAAAAAGAGGGATTGCTACCCAAATACACAATTATATATATATATATATATATATATATATATATAAGGTTGGTGCAAAAATAATGACGTAATAATGTCGTTTTTTCACGTAAAAAATACATCAAAAAACGATAATATTACGTCATTATTTTTGCACCAACCTAATATATATATATATATATATATATATATATATATATATATATATATATATATATATATATATACTTAAAACAAAAATAAATAAATAACGCTCAGACACTTTATCTTAAGGATCATATGAAATAATCCGATATTATTAATAAAAATTAAAATATTTGGTCCTTTCGTTTATTTAATTTAGCTTAATGTTTTTATTGATTAAATTGAGTTGCTTATTGAGTTTTTTTGTTTGTTTAGATTTTCATTCTTGTAAACGTCTAACGTCGTTTTCTGAAGAAATTGTATAATCCTAACATTTAAGTAGGGAAGCTCTGTTATGTAAAAATGTGGATCATGCAATCAAGTCAATGACAGCTGGTCAAATGGGGAAAATCACAAGTGATTATCAATGCTTACAACTTTAGGATTAATACAGGATTATTGAACAGACACAAACGATTTTTCGTTCTTCTCTTTAAGGAATCTCTCCCCCTCTCTCTCTCTCTCTCTCTCTCTCTCTCTCCCTCCCTCTCCCTCTCGCTATCTATCTATCTATCTATCTCTGTCTCTGTTCCTATCTATTAATCTCTCTGAAGCGTGTGCCATTACGTGGCAAATCCAAGAACTAACAGTTGCAGGGAAATGTGACAACGCAATCCGATGGCTCTTTGGAATAAAAGAAAAATGTATTCCAAAAAATTAACTAAATACTGCGAAACAAAAAATTCGTTAGAAACAAAGAGTGCTGAACTACTATGTAATATCAATCCTTTTATATGGTAGGGAAAACTGGAAAATTTCTCATAGATGGAGAGGATACTTGAAACATCAGAGATGGGTTTCTACAGAAGGATACTGAGAATAGTATGGGCGAAACGTGTGAGTAACGAGAAACGAGAAAGTCTTAAGGGAAATAATAAGAAAAAGGAAACTTGTAATAAAAACAAGAAATAAACAAAATTTTTATGAAAGATAATAAAGAAAGAAAGCTTGGAGAATTTACCACGCACGGGATAAAAACCAGTAGATGTCAACAGCGAGTACATAACGAACATTTGTAATAAAAGAATGGCAGAAGGAGGACTGTAAGGGGATAAACATTGCTTAGAGCAACGAAAGATAGGACGTTTTGGAGTGTGATGATCGCCCACGTCCTGAATGGTCACATCACATAAAAGAAAAAGAACAATTGTGTCTTTTCAGTACTTTTCAGTCATCGTACTTACACAACAGTAGGAAGAGAATGCGATTAACAGTAGGGACGAAGAAATAATTTTAATTATTCACATTATTTACATATGGATCATTTTCCTTATTATTATTTTTTTTTTTTTTACCACAACGTTTCAGCCGTTGTACCTTCTGGTCTTCATCACGTATATATCGATCCGCGAACACAAATTGATGATAAAATTACGATATCAAGAAGTAAAATGAAGGAAATTTCGTCATGCATTTCTTCAAATTTTTCTGATTTCTTCAAATCATTTCTTTTACTTTTCTTCATCCTCTTCTTCTGTCCATCCTTTTCTATTGACGATGATTCTCTTTTTCTCTCATCGTTCTTCTTTTTCTATTTAAACTACTTCCGTTTCTTCCTTTTCTTTTTCTTTTTTTTATCAGTTCACTCCAAGCAAGGTGATAATGCCACTAAGACGCAAAGAACTACTGACAATGAAAGAAAATGAAAAGATTTTAAAAAGGAAAGGAAACCCAATCCTAAACAGGAAACCTCTTTCTCAGGGGCGGAACGTGATGAGTCTATCACTGTTATATTGCTACTTACATACAAAGTGTTCGGACTACATTCCTTGGTTCCGACAGGTTTAATCTTTACGGCTAGGACCCGCCATGCCTCTTACATATTAGCAAACCACCCACATTCCTTTTCTATACCATCGGTGAGAAGTTTCACGCAGCCTCTTCCCACGAACCAGTGCTCTGTGAAACAGACGGCCAAGAGGATGTTTCCCCGTTCAAGTCTAGAGTTAACCGTTATCTTTCCCTCCTATCCGTATAAACTGGCTCTTAATAGCCCTCTAGCTTGAGTGTTCCTCGGGCCTTGTACAGGGTAAGCCTCCTGTTAAATAAAATTAAAAAAGAGATAAACCGCTACTGTTCAAAAGAAAGAGGAGGAGCGTGAACTGGACAATAGGTGAACCTTATCTACTACTTTTCTCTATTGGTACTTTCATTCTTCTTTCTCGTCTTTCTCTCCTTCGGTATTTTTCTTTGCTATTTATTTATTCTCTCTCTCTCTCTCTCGTCCTCTCTCGTCCTCTCTCTCTCTCTCGCCCTCTCTTTAGTCTTTTTCACCCTTGGTGCCTTTTTGTTGTTTGCATTTTGGCCCACTTACTTATAAATCCTACCAACAAAACAACTGTTTTGTCCACGGCATCTCAAGCATACTATTTATATAACATACCCACACATACACATACGTGGATTTGTACAAATAGACATGCAATTATTGAAAATAAATACATTGTGCATTGCGTCGGCAACTATAAATGATATATGTAAATGCGAGCACTAATAACAACACATACGCACTCATACATAGATACCCTCACAATAGAAATAAACTTAAAGTTCTACAAAAAAGGGACAAATACAATGATAAATCTGTATGTATCATATAAGAACATAATTGGCAGAAAACTGAGCGCATTCTTCTGACATGAAAGTCAACCACTTTGTTTCTTGTCTGGTATCGGTTTTCACATCAAGTGTTCTGGTTTCTGTGAAAACACTTAAAAACATAAAAACAATGATTTCCCTTTATTCCAACCTGTCAAGTGAGAATCTATTTGCAGCAATTAAGATACAATGAAACATTTATTGTGGTTATTGAAAATAAATACATTGCTTTGCATCGGCAACTATAAATGATATATCTAAATGCGACCACGAATAATGACGGATCCTATTACTGGAGCGAAATTGATCTTCTCAATATTATATTATCTAGACAGAGATAAATATTTGGCTAATTCTAATTTTATGTATCATGAGGAATATACATTATACAGTAAGTATAATGCATTCGCGATTTTAGCTAAAATTACTGCAGGCGAACACATTTTATATTTGAAAAGGATGACATTAATTTTGAATCAGTAAAAAATACACAGAAGTGCCAACAAATTAGAGACAGCAATTCTATGTAAGATTAGCCCTCTTCTAATTGTAAAAATGGGCTTAGCTGGATGATATGTGCCAGACTTAATAGGTAAAAAGTAGTGTAGCTCTGACCGCAATGTGATGAAAACAAAATTTAACACCATTTGATTATGGAATAATTCTTGGAGTAAGAAAGATTGAACACTTTATCTACATTGTGTCACCCTCTCCAGATTTTTCTCCAGCAACATTAGCAAGAGTGCACTATGAATATGGGAATTTCATACAGACACCCGATAAAACGATAGGAATCTACGGATGCTTTAATAATGAAACCACCAGCAACTGACAAGGTTTGTAACGACACAACAAAGAATAGCATTTGCATTAAATCTCCTTTCAATTCAATACTGGTTCTACTCAACCTACTAGTCAACGTACTCAGCAGCATATACAGCATTCCATGGAATTTCAGTTAAGCCATTCAAATATTTTCTATAAACTGTCTGAAAAGATGCCCCTTATTATTCGAGCTAGCAAAATGCGTTAGCCCTCTTGTTCTGCAAATTTACCCTTTCTTCCCATATTAGAATTGAGAGTGTTTTTTTTTTCTTTTAAAATAACAAATTGTCTTTTTACTTGAACTCGTTAATGAAACACAGAAGCAAGTTTTTAAAGTTCAAACAGCTTTTTGGAAAACCTTACTCGAAAATGGTTCATATTTTAGTGTTAATTGCGATGGCAGGGGTGCCATTTTTATTATTAAAGTTGTTATTTACCTATTAATGATTTCCACCGGTAGTAACTGCTGGCCTACACGGGAGATTCCGTTACAATAAATATCTTCATTACTTCATCTTTCTTCTCAGTATTCGAACTGTTTTCAATAATGTCTTTGTCCGGATGGTTCCAGCTCTTACATCTTGCTCTTCCTGTCGTTTTATCGGATAATTGAACGACGGTCAATCGCATAGTTCACAACTACTCTCTGGCAAGATCACCATACTTATCAGCCGTTTTATTTTTGTATCGATTTATTCTGTGGTCAGGCGCAACAGCAAAATTCGGTATGTGGAATGTTCAATTCTTGTTTAAAATCCCAAGGGATTTTACCTTTTATTTTTAGGACATTTTCTGGTTTGTATATATACCATTGATTTATATGGTCAAATCCCAGTCGTTTGCACACTTTCCAATGTATCACTGCTCCTACCCAGCCATGTCTATATTTTTTCTTTATGACTTCTGAACTCATCATTATTATTTTCACTCATTGATTGTTTACACGAATAATAAATGTTAGCTTACACTGAAGATTGATTAACAGCAATTTTTCTTGGTATTCTATTTCCAATAACGTCGTCGTCAAGGTGATTGTAACTTCATTCCTAATTTTTAGATCCTCCAGTCTTCTTCCTAGGCTCTTCGGAACATGTCCTAGTACAACTGTCAAGAGCATCATTTTCATGTTACATAATTTCCTCGGCTCCTAGGCAAGGTACGAGATATTTATCAAGCGTTCGGTTCTACTGTGTGATTAAAAAAATTCACTATTTGTCATGTCCTTTTCTTGTTTCCAAAGAATTTTACATTTTATTCTCTATGACTGATTCTGGTTTGTACATATGCTGTTGGTCCGTATGGGTCAAAATCTACAAGGGGTGCTGATAATCTCTCAGCCCTATCACGAAATGATTAAAAACATCTTATATTTTATTATTTGGACAGATTTGGGGAAAGAAGTCGAACCGAAAACTTTTCTAGATCTTCTAGTTGCTTGTACAGTTCCCATTTAGTCACTTTCTACCCCTTAGTCATGTCTATACTTCTCTTCTTTCTAGGCCAACTTGCTACATTCTCTGATTTTGTAGTTCATCTTTATTTTCACACAGTCTGCATTTGCAATTTTTCTGTTTTATCTTATCTTGACCTTTATAAAGTTGTTTTTTTTTATCAGTCTTGGCCTTCTTATAATTGGCAAGTTGTTATTATTATTATTATTATTATTATTATTATTATTATTATTATTATTATTATTATTATTATTATTATTATAGCATTCTTGACGTTGTCTTTTTTATAATTAATGTATGTAAGTAACGAACCTCATTCATCTTACATGTGCGACTGAACAGTAAACTTGTAACAAAAGTGCTGCTTTAACCACACAGCTATCATTTCTAGAAATAGTTTTATCTTGTTGGTAATTCAAACTTCCGGATCTATCGCATCCGGATTGATAGGAAAGGCTGAGGCGTCGACAGCAAGGAGAAGAACTGCGATAATTAACTCATATATTTAGCAAATTCATTGCCGGCGGAAAATCGTATAGAAAGTCAGGGAAAAAATGAAAATAAAAGAATGAATTTAAAAAAAAAGTAAAAGAGCAGAAAAAAGATGAAATGTAATTGGAAATCCACAAGACTTATGCGCTCATTACATATTATCTTTTGATGCTCCACCAAGATAATATGTTTTGCACTTTTTCAGATATTTTAAGGCTGACAAGAAAATGGTCACTCCTGATATTTATTACTCTATGGTCTTCTTCCTTTTCGTTGTTTCTTGAAATTGTTTTTGTTCTTTATTTTATAATGTTTGCCTTTTTTATCTAACCGTTTGGTTGTGTATATATGCAAGAGTATTTGCATTTACCTATGTTATTTACGATGGAAGTATGACAAGTGTAAAGTGCAGTCGGCGAGTTCAAATAACGAGCTATTTTGTTGCGTTCGACTTCACACCCTTTCAAGAAGAGATAGATTCATGTTTTTCCTTAAGGAAAAGCATGTTCTATCTCTTCTCCCCTACATGAAGCCATTAATTAAATAGTTGGGCATATTGAGTTCTCTAACTTTGACTGGTAAACAATCTACGAAGATAAAATAAACTCTGAATTCAAAAGCATCCTAATATGGATGTGTTCCGTTAGGTTCTTTGGCTTTAAATGTCCCCACTGCTGTAGTGTAAGTGGTGCACCTACGGTCCTCATGAGATATCGAATTCGTGATTGCTTTTATTAATGCAACTTTTATTAAAGAAGGTCAACAAAAAAATCCTTTAACTTTTTAAATGTTCACTCTTTTGAATTCTTTTCTCTGTTTCATATTTCTTTGTTGTTTTAATTTTTCGTTTTTTTTTTCTTGCTTTGTTGGTGGGTTAACCATGGGATATACGACGTATTAAGCACTTTTTAAAATATTACTGTCTAATTCAACTCTGTCCATTAATTTCTTTATTACACACACAC
Organism: Acanthosepion lycidas; assembly: GCA_963932145.1. Lineage (NCBI taxonomy): Eukaryota > Metazoa > Mollusca > Cephalopoda > Sepiida > Sepiidae > Acanthosepion > Acanthosepion lycidas. Next base: position 60,391,261 of record OZ010577.1, read on the forward strand.
ACACACACACATATATATATATATATATATATATATATATATATATATATATATATATATATATATATATATATTACCAACTATAAACACATGTCAAAAACACTCTTACTTCACCAACCTTTATTAAATTCATTCTTAAATAATCTAACGTATGTTTATCTACCACAAACGGTGTTTACTTAAAAAAAAGTCACCAAATCAACATGCGGACAGCCACCAAACATAAATGTCTACTAGACACACACACACTTACGAATATACATTATTATCCTAATCGTACATAGACAAACTAGAATTGTGATACACTTACATATATAAAGCAATATTTACGGTTTTTTCAGTTATGCTTTCAGGTGATTCGAAAAGACGCGTCGTTACTCTTTGATTTCGGAACGCCATAAATTATACTAACGTTACACATGAAGTCTGATTAACCAATGACAATAAAACAACACAAAATAAAAATAGCACACGTTCTTTCTTCTTTCTTCCCAATTATCTCATTTTCTGATGAAACTTTAATAAAAGTAAAACCTGTTAGACTGATAAACGTTTCATAATTTGTCACCCTATCATATATGTATATGTGCGTGTGAGTGTGTAATAAAAATTTGTATATCAGACATATAGTAAGAAATCGAATGGGAAAAAAGAAAAACTTCTATGTTACGATTTTGGTCACTAGAAGAGAAGACCTCTTTAGACTAATAATTGGTTTAAAGACGGAATCAGTTTTATACAAGGACACTTAGCTTTAAATTGAAATTTTTACATTTTTGTGGCGTGTATATTCAGATGCATAAATCTCATTCACCTTTCTTTATATTTTAAACAATTGTTTTTATATATACCACTTTGCAGTGGTAGTGGTTCCTATATCTTCAGCAATATTTTTATTTTATTTCTTTTGCTTTGTTTTTGTCTTTTGTATTAAAAAATAGTCTGACGAAATGAGTAAAATTAATACACACACACACACACACACACACACATATATATATATATATATATATATATATATATATATATCTGATACTACAGAACTTGTAAATAGTTTTAAACAGACAAAACGGCATATTTTTCCCTTTTTAAATTCACTGGGACTATTTTATTCTGTTTTTTTACCATTTTCCCTCACTTCTATTATTTTTCACCCCTTTTTAAGATTAAATTGTATTTTAATTATAGTTCCTCGTTTACTTTCAGTATGTCTATCATTTCGCCAACGATTCTTCTGGTGAGTTGTTGGAAGAAAAATGTCACCTTTAAGGGAAAAAATAGGCGATTTTTTTCTGCTTAACACAATATATATATATATATATATATATATATATATATATATATATATATATATATATATATATATATATATATGTATATACATGCTTTTTTATTATTTAACCCTTTCAGAAATGTTCAATTTCTCACAGATGATACCAAGAGTTGAACTTTCACACAAACTTAGTTTTGTTAACGGCTAATTGAAGAATGCAAAATTAAAATCTTTTGAGAAACGCCGATGTTTTAATCTTTATCTCTCTCTCTCTCTCTCTATATATATATATATATATATATATATATATATATATATATTTCTCTCTCTCTCTCTCTCTCTCTCTCCATCTTTCTCGTACTCCTCCTCCATTCCTTTCCTACAATCTCCACTTTTCGTCTTTCTTTTCTGCTTTATTTCTTTCACTACTTCCATTCACTTTTCCATTCACCTTTTCCTCCCCTCCCTCTTTCCATCAATCTATCTATCGATCTATCTATCTATCCAATTATTTTCTCTGTCCTTCTTTGTCTATGACCTTTCACGTCTATCTTTTTCTTACTTCTTTCTTTCTCTTCTTCTTGCTTATCATTTTTGTTTTTCCTCTTCTTCAGTTTTCTCTTACTCACTCTCCTCTTTCCCCTTCATTTATCTTTAGAAATTTTCTTACAAGTCTCCCTCTTCCTACTCTCTCTCTCTTTTCTTTTCAGCTTTTCTTTTCACATTGTTGATCACCGAAATCTTTTATCTTTACTTTCCAGATTATGTGTTTTCTACTTTGTTTTTCACCTCTTACTCTTCCTTTCTGATACTCTGTCTCTCCATCTCTCTCTCTCTCTCTCACACACACACACTTTATACTGTTCTTCAGTCTCTCTAGTACTTATTTCTGTTCTATCTATCTATCTATCTATCTATCTATCTATCTATCTGTCCGTCTGTCTGTCTTTCCATCTATCTATTACAGTCCGCCCATGTGTACCTTTCTATCTATGTCAGCTTGCTAGCTATTTTGTTTTCTTGATATTGCAATAATCATTGTCGAAATTGTCGTAACGTCTTCACTCTCCAGGAATTTTTATGGAAACTTTTACTAATTTATTTCCCCTCAATTCCCCACCTGCTCCGATCCTCTGCTCCAACGACCCTCCTTTATGACCATTTTAATATGTTACCATTTTGCCAATGTACCATTCGCAGCAGCTGAAAAACCCAACCCAGCATGGCATCTAGCCCCTGTTCCGTAACATTATCAACATTTTTAATCTATCTCGCTATCTTTCCATCCATCAAGTCTTCAACCGTGTATACATAGTTACACTTACTCTTCTATGCTAATTTTATCAGTTTTCGTCTGCCATTTTGTGTCTACCATTTTCTATCGAGTAATCTTATCTTTGTTTTATATTCCTTTCAATGCATCTCTCTTGACTTCCACAGTTATCCTTTTTTTTTTTTTTTCAACTATTTTTCAAAATAATCCTGACAAGATTTTTGGTTGTTGTTCTAGTGTTTCAAGCCATTATTTTTCCATCTTTATTTTCTTCTTCACCCTCATTTTTATCTTCAGTTTAGCAATAAACTATTTCATCCTTCATCATTGTCTTTTCCTCTTCTTTTCTTTTTTCTATTACTGCTTTACCTTCATTTTTATCACTTCTTTCTTACTCTCTTCTTTTAACCTTCTTTACTTTTTCTTTTATCTTTTCTGCTCTTTTTTATTTTATTTTCTATTTTTCTGCTACCCTTTCTTTTTTATCTACTCTTTCAATCTTCTTTTCTCTCTACTTATTCAACTCTTCTTTTCTCTCCTCTTAGCACTTTTTGTAAACTGTCAGCTTTATCTACTATTTTCCCTTTTATCTTTCCTTTTATTCTTCTTCTGTTCTTCTTGCTTTTCCTTTCTCTTCTTTCTACATAAAATCTTTCTTACTTGCTTACTAATTTACTTGCTTGATTTTTTTCGTATCTTTTTCGCCCTAGTTGCTTTTCTTTTTTTTTGATTTAGTTCAGCTTTTTTTAACGTTCTTATTTTTATATTCAGCTTCCAATTTTTCATTTTTATACATTTATTTCCTTTCAATTTCAACAATGTAATTTCTGTCTGAATTTCTGAATAAGATGTTGTCCTTGTTTACATATATGTATTTGTCCTCATCTGTCATTCTCTCCAGCCTTGTTATGTCGATACGGAAATTCGAACTGAACTCTTTATTTAATTTACCGGGATAGATGGTTCTTATTCTTTTGTCTATATATATATATATATATATATATATATATATATATATATATATGTAATCTTTTTCTTTGTTTGTACTTCTCGCCATAATTACTTATTTCTCTTGTATCTCTTAAAATATTTCAACTTTAAAGTGTTTTCACGTTTTTAATTATTATTATTAGTATATTTTTAATTCTTTTCTTCAACTGACATTTACTTATTCTATATTATTTTTACTATTATGAAATTCGCTTCTACAGACATTCCTTTTTTTATTCATCTTTAATTTCTACTTCTTAAATTTACAATATCTTTCCTCTTCTTTTTTTGACATCCTTTATTTTATCATTCCTTTTTCTACTTGATTCATCGTCTGTTTATCTATTATTTTTCTTCTCTATTTCATTCATTATATTTTATCAATTGCTGTTTATCAGTAAAAAGGAAGAAGTCATATCAAAAGACCAAACTCTATTTCGAATCACTGTACACGCATTTACATGTATGACACTTTGTTTTTCTTTTAAAAATAGATATAAAATAAAACACAGAAATGAAACCCTTATTGTATATTAATGTTAAGCACATGTCTTCCAGTGCTAATTGCTGTAAACATTGGTTACAATTTCAGAGATACACACAAAGTTGAATAACCATTTTGAAAGCCAAACGAAACAAAGAAAATAAAAAGAAAAACGAAAAGTTGCTATTAATGACATTAGCTTACATGCGAAAGATTATCCTGCATTATTCCTCCGAGGTTTAATGTTTGAAACTTTCTAAATTATATTTGTGTATTTTCCAG
>OZ010577.1:60400562-60485562 GCA_963932145.1 Acanthosepion lycidas
CCTATTTTCCTTTCTCTCTATAAATCTCTTGAGGAGGATGTCTACCAATATTTCCGTTCCTGTTTTGGCTCAGAAAACAGAAATACTGAGCACCATTCCTCGTAGAAATGAAACAAGACAAACCGTTCATGAAGTTTAACTGAGCGATGTCTTTTTCCACCAAAACAACACTTGGTACAAATATCTTATATGTGTGTGCGTGCCTGTGGCACTGTAAGAATTGTAAGAATTCGTAATAGGACGAAATTACAGGGTTTGGCAGAAATAATTTATTAAGAGCTACAAAGGACAGGAAGAAGTGGAGGGTTATAATCGGATTAGAAGTAGAATTCATGATTTTCAAAGACAAATTATTTCCACAATTTCTGCTTACTCTTCTTATTAGATAATTTCCCACTAAACTGTCTTTTTGCATTTAATTCTTGAGACTCTTTGGTATGCTAAGTCGTTTGGCTTGCAATATTAACATTATAATTAGCTTGCAATAGGCAGTAATCATCTGACTTGGCTTTCTGAAGTCAGGGCAGGGGAAATTAAAGACTTTTTATTATTAGGTTGGTGTAAAAATAATGACGTAATAATGTCGTTTTTTGACGTTAAAAATATGTCAAAAAACGACATTATTACGTCATTATCTTTGCACCAACCTAATATCTGCTTTAATTGTGCCGTTAATATTCTGGGAAAAAAAGGATATTAATTTCAGTCCTTGGTTGTGCAAGTGGTGTAATAGTTAAAATCTCGAAACGAGAAACATACGAACCAATTTAGAATTCCGGTCGAGATCATTGCATTCATTTTCACTCAAAAGGTTACATTCACTTTAATTGGAAAATGTATGAATTCATCACTTTCACCACCAGCAAAGTGATAAATAGCAAGACAGATTGGACTCTGTTGTTATGATCGCAACCAGTATGGAAAGACAGTTTTGTAACTAAGATCCGCTCAGTAAAGTTGCATTTTGTGTTTTAAAAAAACACAGATGTGCCTGGGAATGATTTGCAATGTTTCTCCGAGATAATGACTTCCTGCACTAATTCTAGTTTTCATTTGCAATGTCACATATGCGGCGAAGGAAATTGCACAGATTCCTTGAATGACGTACTTACAAGAAATATCTCTATTCGAAACGGGTAACTGTTTGAGTCACAAATCAAATTCATCACTATTCTATTTGTATACACTGTGTCAGAATTTATTGTGCAAATCAATGTTTTCATAATAAAGGGTGTTTCATTAAGACGGATCATATATAAGGGTGTTTCATTAAAACGGATCAAAGTCAGCATTAAAGTAAGCATTAAATAAATCAGTGTTATTGGTGAAAATTTATTCATTTCTCTATTGGATCATGTTATTTAAGTTATGGTAATTATGTGTGAAAAAATAATATCGCCCAAATGCCCGCCAAATCTGAAAGAAAAAGAAAATCATTAGGCGTTTAAACTTAATTCACATTTGAAATCGGTCCTAGTTATTGAAGCACCGCTTAAAAACAGATATTAACCAACCGTGGTTGTACAAATATTCATTTATATTATTACTTGTTGACAATAACTATTTTGTTTAGCGCGCTAGATTTTATGAGGCAAATTGCAATATATTTTTTTTTATTTATAACTAAATTTTTTTTATTTATAACTAAATCCAAAATATATAGACCCTAAAAATATATAGTGGAATTATACAGTTTCTCATATACTTGAATAAATTATCATTTTATTATTTTACAAGTTTTAGGCCCATTGACATTTAAACTGATAACTTTTATCAGTCTTTTATTCATTGATTTTGTTAACTTTTTTACCGTTTAAAATTTAACAGTACTTACAACAGCTTCTATTGTTTTCAAGAGATGTTTTGCCTGAATATTGTTTACCATTCTTACATACATCTCTTTAAATAATAGTTCACATATTGAGTTAATATTTGATGAAATTCCATTAATTTGATGTCTTCAAAACTTTTTTTGGCAAGCTTAAGTTTCCTTGTCGTGATCTGTAACACTACCTGTGGACACACCGATTTGCTAAAACGTACTGATTGTTCCTTTCGTTGTGCGAAGCATTCCCCATCAAGAACATTCCCGCGGTAACCTTTCCTTTTTATTTATGGATGGGTATCTTGTTTTGGTGCTTCAGTTATATGGTTACCAAAGACAGATGCCTGTAATTAGAACCTGATTTATTCTGTGAGTTAATGAAACTTTTGAGTAGTAAGAGAATCCCCATCCCCTGTCCATAATTCTGAAACAAATGACATGGTGAAAGATTCCTTGCAGTATGAAATCAACCCTGAGAGCAAAATGTTTATCTAGTCTAATTGGCTGAAGTACCTTCCCTTAGCCCTCGTTGGACTTTGTATGACGTTCTATGTTCGTCCACCGACGTGGTAGATGGCACAACACTCAAGACATTATGGACAGTTTTTCTTCCAGATTGCACAAGAAGTCATGTATCCTATTCCCTTCGTCGATTGTTGACTGCCAGCATGGCGAACTTAGCATAAAACTTCTGTGAAAATTCAAAATGATCGTATATGCCAATTATTTTTATCTTTTGTAAAAATGTTTTGTATGCGACACTACCAAGTCACACATCCTGCAGTTACTTTATAAAGGAGCCTTCGAGGTCATCAAAAGGAATCCGAAGTACTCAGTGTTAAAAATGTAGACCAGACTATGATTTTAGAGTGGCTGAAGTCTTTATTTGAATGCGCCAAATCTTAACAAGAAATTTTCTATTCCATATAATATCGAATGTACCCAAAGCAATACGGTCTAGTCATGTTAGATGGCGAAACTTTTATTCTATTAATGATTCCCGATTTCAATTACATGTATCAGAGCCCCTTTTTTATGTGCCGTGTCCCTTCAGGACGTAGGTGATCATGGCCCTCCACATCGTCCTGTCCCTTATAGCTCTTAATAGGTTTTGTGTTTTTGTTATTTCTCCCAAACCCCCGTTCTACCATCCATTTACTCAAACCCATCAAGTATGTTACGCGCTGCTTTCCTCTGCTCCGCTTTCCCTCAATCTGTCATGTGAGTATCAGAAGTCCTCCTTCTTCATTACGTGTCACATAAATTTCAACTCCTTTTCCTGATGTTAAGTATAAGTTTTCTTTTCGTTTCCATGTCCTACAAAACCTCGTCGTTGCTCACATGTTCGTTCCATGGTGTCCTCAGCATCTAGAACCACATTTTTGTTGCTTCAAGTCTCTTCTTCATCTTTAAGGAGATTGTCCAGCATTAGTCGCCATATAGGAGAACAGATATCACGTAACAGTTCAGTACTCTTTTCTTTGATCCTAACATTCTGCTTAGCTGTTATGATGCATTTTTCGCCATCCTAATGCGTCTTCGGATCTCGGTATCGCACTTGAACCTATGTAAAACTTTTTTCTTCTTCACTACATCTGAATAGACTATTTCTAAATGCTTGAAATTATAGAATGATACAGTAAATCACTTCACTTTTGCATATTTGCTAATGCGTATTTGTTTGGCTGCATGAAAAAAACTATTGTAGCATGTAAGTTCATTAATGTATGTAATTTTCTTCGAAAACCTACACATATACTCTTGTCTGTTTTAACCCATCAAAAGGTTATATCTCGAGTAGGTTAATGGTATATCGGGGTAATAAGGCAGAGTCTATTCCCTACCAGCCATAGGAATACTTGCTTATTACTTTTTTATTTTTCTAAAATCTCTTTTAGTAAAGCCAGCTTTTTTCTTATACTTTTCTTTTTTTCGTACTGTTCTATGATCATTGATCAACATTTTCAAAAATTCCAAATTGATTTGCATAACGAAATCTGATATATATATATATATATATATATATATATATATATATATATATATATATATATATGTGTGTGTGTGTGTGTGTGTGTGTGTGTGTGTGTAAACGTAGCAAAGCTGGAGTCGCAACTCAAGTTTCATGGTCTCGGGATCTTCAGACGAATAGAACGTTCTAGTCGTCCGAAGATCGTGTGAGCTTGAAATTTAAATTACGATTCGAGCTATCCTTTGTTGAGTGTTGACGCTGTTAAACGTTTTTTGCTCTGATTTGAGTTTCATCATCAAATTTTCGACTAATGAAGTCCTATCTTCCGGGAAACTCAGCTTTTGTGATTGTTTTCCTCCAGGTTTCAACCCTGACACCAGTCACCAGAAACAAACACGTAGTTATCTTTGCCTGAAAAATCGGTTGACTAAGTAATTCGTAAATTGGCTGAGTAATCATATTTGATGGAGGAAAATTTTGCTCTCAATACGGCATCCAGTTATTGTAGCGGTTGCTAAAAGAAGTGATCTCTCAGCTCGTAGCCCACTGTTCCTGCAAGCAATTGAATTCTTACGTTGGTCTTCGTCGGAGTAAGTTTTGATATGTTTTTTTTTTTTTTTTTTTTTGTGGGTGAGGGGGGGAGGGGATGAGATGCAGGAAAGAATGAATGAGTAGAAAAAGAGTAGGGAATGACAGAACAAAGATAACGACATAAAAATAGATACATTTTTTTGCCTCGTCACAAAATGAAGATGATAACACTTCTTGATATATTCAAGATTTTATTCATTAGACAGTAAATTCATCTTCTTCAAGGATATCAAAAATGACCCAATCAATTAATGTACACAGAAAAAAAAAACTGTCACGCCACCTGTTGTCAGCAGAAGTTATTAATCAGCATTATCGCTAAATCTAATCTTGACTCTATTGTCTCAAATCTTTTTACATTACAAGCGATAAAATGTTCGTTCTCCTGGGAAGTTAAAGCGATAAGATTTACCAGCCTACACATTCACGTGGTACAAATAAAGCAGATTTTAACACATACTATCATATATAAGACTTTGTGTGTAAGTCTCAACTCAACAACTGCTGACCCATTCCTTAATGAATTTTGAAAGTGTAATATATTCGGCAATGTATTGTGATAAGACAGTTATGGTTCGTGTGATCGAAGTACACTTGTATCCTGTTACATTAATTGAAGGAATACATGACACGTGACAACGTAAGAACACATCAGCATATGAAAAGAGCTAACTTATAAATCGATTAATATGCATCCACCCAACACCCATCAAAAAAAAAGATTTTACCCTCAGTATTCATAAGTCCGGTTCTTCTTCTTTGATTTATGAGCGCCAAATGTTAGTTCGAGTATACATTGATCCACAAGTATGTCATTTTTAAAATAAATTTCATCAATTTCATAATAAAAGTATTGTAATAATTCAAGACAAATGTATATACAATTCTCGGACTGAAAAATTTGTAATTTTAGAAAGCTAGAACTTATAAAATATAAAATTTGCAACTTTAGCTGCTATAAGATTAAATCTATTTAAATATTTATAATATAAAATATAATATAAAATATTATAATATTTAAAATTCCGTTTAGAAAATTTTCAACTTTAGTTGCTATTAGATTAAATCACCCAATCTTAGTCCATTGGTTTGATAAATTCCGTTTTTAGATTTCCATAATAAACAGCTATAGATGACCATTTAGTCAGTTTTAGTCAAATTGATGGTAAACTTATCAAAAAGAAAGTTTACTATCAATTTCTACTTTTTCTTCTTTGTGCCGTGTTGCTTCAGTATGTAAGTGATCATGGTTCTCCAAAACTACCTTATACTTTATAAGTCTAAACAACATTTCTTCCCTTAATATTCCTCCTATTCCATGTTCTGACATCCAGCCGTTTGATAGATTCTTTGCTCTCTGTCCCTCCTGCCTTATGTCTTGTGAGGGTCAAATTCTTCAGGCCCTTTTTTCTTCATTACGTGTCACAGAAATTTCAACTTCATTTTTCTGATTCTAAGTACAAGTGTCCTTCTGTTTCTATGTTCGTTACACGCAGCGTCCATGGTATTCTCAACATAATTCTGTATGAGTCACTGTTGCTTAAAGTATCGTCTTCATCTGTGATAAAATTATCTATCATTTACTGACAGTTACAAACTTTTTAAATCGCTCTGCTGTGATCGCTATGCCTTGATTAAAAAAAATGATATTTTGAATATTATTTAATTTTAGCGTCGCCCAAACTCACAAGAAGACAACCCGTTCATTGGTCTGGACTATAGAATAAAAAATGGCAACTGAAATAGTTGATACCTCGTACCACGAATTGAACTTAACTATTAAACTTCATCTACAAGTATATATATATATATATATATATATATATATATATATATATATATATATATATTATTTTCACTGAATCATACACTACAAAAGTTATTCCTAAACTATGATATTGGAAGATTTTTTTCTGAACAAACTAAAGTTTTCTTTCCTGATAAATTTTGATTTGCTTATTAACAATTATTACGAGTCATCTAGAATATGTTATCTTGATCTTGGCACTTGTCAAGACGTGATTGGCAAAAAAGAAGGATTTTCTAAAAATAATGAAAAAATATGAAAACAAATGTAAGAAAAATGAGAACCTAGGACAAGACATTATTTAGTAAGTATATACTTATTAGTCATTTACACCTGCACGTACTTTTACCTACTCACTCATACACAACACAAAGTGTGTAGACATTTCAAGAGGATGAACTTGTGTTTTAGTTGTATTCAGCACAATAATAGTATTTAAATGCCTATTTTGATTTTACCATAATGCAAAAAAAAATCTTCACAAAAAAATAATATATATAATTATAAACATTTTAAAAATAATTTCTGTTTGAATTCCTGGAATGATGTGTTGTCATTATTTACATTCATACTAATATCCTCATTCTTGTTGTTATTAGTACTCCGTTTTAACCATTGTGCTGACTGACCGTCTTCTGCATAACTTTCAGGAAATTTCGAAATGAACAAGTTGGAAGTAGATTATCCTCGTTCAATTGTTCGATTTGTTCTTATCTAGTACTAACCTATTATTTCCTCTGAGTTGAAGTCTGTACTACTCAGGGGTTGAACTCATAGTGTCAGCAGTAGCATTGTCATTGGCAAGCGGGATAGAAGAACACTAGGCTTAAAGTAGCACGTTCTACATTCAGAATTGTCTCACATGACCATAGACCAGTCATAACTCACCACGATTTATTTATCGACCATACTCTAACTTCGACCTCCTGGATAGCCCCCATCAATTCTTAGGGGTCGATATCAACCATTTTGAGGACACTTAAGTTAACTAATAGTAGTGGGTTCAATCCTGCGTCACACATGACCTTGGACAATGAGAAAAGAAAAAGTGATACCACTAGTACAAATTAACAGTGAAATTTTTTCTTTTCATTTTACTCCAAGCAAGGCGGGGATGACCCTAGTACGCAGGGGGTTACAGAGAGTGTAAGAGAGAAAAGGCAGGGTATAGGAGGGATTGAGGAAATAATAAAAGATTAACGGGCTTCAAGGCGACAGATGACGACGATAGACGTTGCATTTATATTTTTGAAGGTTTTAGTTTTAAGGGAAGCAAGTGGGGGGAGAAATTTGCTGCTAGATTAATTGGTAATTGCAGTAAAAGAATCCTTAACGGAAAAGATGTAATGATAGTAGATAATAATAATATTTTTTAATCTTACTTTTGAAGGCTTATTGATGACAATACTGATAGAAATAGTCTAAATAATTGCATTGCGTTCACATTTCCCAATTGTATAATTATGCACGGATGGCATAAATAACAGCGAGAGAGAGAGGGAGAGAGAGAGGGAGAGAGAGGGAGAGAAAGTTTAAATGCGTGAAATTCTCTTAGAGCTCTTATTTTTATCGAACTTTTCTTGCATTACCTTCATCTTAATTTGGTCCCCATCATAGGCTATTGTGACCGTCATTCGACTTCTTTATTTCCAACTTCTTTACTGACTACCGCAAAATGGCGTCTTAAGTAGTTGCCAAGAAAAAAAACTAAAATTGCTATCAAGTACATATTAGTCAAACTTTAATGACGGTTGGCAATGCGTTATCTAATAAGAAAATACAAAATATTTTCTTAAATTCTTCCAAATCCACATTTAATCCTGGATTTATCAAGCTAAATTAACTCTAATCCAACGTTAAATTTCAAGAGAAACTCAATGACAGTAAAATTCGTTGCATATGGCTTCTGGAACCAGAGATTTTATGGCAACAACCCCTTTGGTTAAGCGTGCCTTGACTTTCCTAGACCAAGTTTAGAATTTCGACTGTCGAGAATAAACAAAACTGATAAAAGAACACAACAAAGTATACTAAAAAGTGAACAAAACGAGTGAGCGTCGCTAAGTAAGAGATTATCTGTGTGTTTATTCGAGAATATGACCAATTACCTGGGAAATATGCAGACACGAGCGGAATGTAGTATAATCTTTTGTCACTATCCTTTGTGAGCAGTATCCTTTGTGGGTCAGTGGGAAAAACTGTAGGTAAAAGAACGAATTAAACGGAAATGGTGAAAATTATATTTTTTAGTAATTTTTCTTGCATATTAATGGAAAGTATTGCATGAACGGCTTGTAATGTCTAAATTAGAATGTCTTCTCTGTGTGACTGGATATACACTGGAAGATGTCAGTAGATTACTAGTTTGTGGCACAACGAATGACATTTACAGGAGGCTTTTAGCGCAAATATTTTGTCATGACTCCAATCAATAGAAATGGGTTTACGGCCATATCACGTTGAAACACCGGTCCTCGTACGATCACCGAAGTTAAGCAACGTCGAGCCTGGTCTGTACGTACATAGGTGACCGCTTGTGATTAGCAGTTACTTTAAGCTAGGTTGTGCGGCTGGAGCAATGTATAACGGTTGGGAATTGGTAATCGGAGAGCCGAGTTCCAATTCCAGTCAGGTTCGTTATATTCACTAAAGCACAAATACCTTTAGGAGAAATATGAATTCAACTATTCTCCCTCCATCTATGGGTTAATTAGTAGGACTTGCATCAATAAGGATCTGTTATCTCAAAAAAATTCTTACAATCCAAAAATATTTTCTGGCTTTAAATAACTTGCAAATCAATCAATCAGTTAACACAAATGACCAAGCAACACTATATTTCTCTTTCTCTCCTTCTCTCTTTCACTCAATCACTTCCTCTCGCTCACTTACACATGCAGACATGTATATATGGGTAATATATATATATATATATATATATATATATATATATATATATATATATATATATATATATATATATATATATTATAATATATATATATAATATATAATATTATATATATATATATATAATATATAATATTATATATATATTATAATATATATATATGATATTATATATATATATATATATATATATATATATATATATATATATATATATATATATATATATATATATATATATGATCGACTCTCCCGTCGAGATTCGACGTATGAGGATCAAGCAGATCAGTTTCCAGGAAACCGACAGCCCAACACCGGCACATGAGATTTGATTATAGTGGTGAAGGCCTCGTGCAGGACCATCCACACTTTTTTGGGAGGGACGAATACAGAGACCTGGTGCAGATATATATTTATATATATATATATATATATATATATATATATATATATATATATATATATATATATATATATATATATGCTACAGTTCAAAAGTTTGAACCCCCCACCCCAGACTTGGCAGATTACATCTTTCCATTCCAAAGAGATCTTATAGTCATTAAAAAAAAATAATGGAATCAAACTTGCATTTTTAGAATTGCAACGAATGCCAAAATATTGTGCAGCTCTAATCAAAGCTACTGGAGTATATTGTAACGAGATCAAAATTTAATCTTAAAATGCTTTCTTTCTTTTTGTCATAATAAAATTTCTAATAAAAAATTATATAATGTGTATAATAATTTTCTCATATTTAAAGTATAAAACAACAAAGTTTTGGGCAAATTTAAAAAATTACCAGGCGGGGGTGGCCTCAAATTTTGCACTATAGTCTACGTGTGTATATATATATATATATATATATATATATATATATATATATATATATATATATGCAGAGAGAAAAATATATTATATAAGGCAATAGTAACAACAAAAGAGAATCTGAGGAAGGACTTACTCCGGTACAACTAGGAAAGGAATCAAGAAAAGATGTGCAAATAATTTGCAATCATTCAGATATGAAAGATATATGAATAACGCCAGGTTGTCAAAATGTTTATGGAAATTAAAAGTCAAACAGAAAATTCCATTTATAGAATAGTATATAATAAAGAAAGAAGAATCAGAAACAGGAAAAATTGCAATTTATGCATAGAGAAGAAATTAAAATTATAAGATTTAGGAACATAAATAATCTAAGAAATAAAAAGATATTGAATTATTTCGAATTGTTGGAACTCTAAAACATTCCTTAAAAATAGTGAAAAGATCAATAGTATTCGGAAAGCCATTAAAAAAAACATCCAATTTTGGGATCTTGAAACACTGTAGTTTCTTTAGAAAACAATTCTATAACGTCTTTGGCAATTTTTATCAGAAGTGAGTTACTTTTTAAATGTCAGTAGCTCTTCATTGTTTCTGTATATTTTACGTTAATAATTTAAATTTTATTATCACGAATGCTTTGATCATCTTGTATTCTCTGGATGCATACTTCAAGAGAATTTTTCATACCTAGAGTCATAACTGCGATAAATAGGCGTCTTAAAAAGAAGAAACATTGGAAAATCGTTTAAAGGGTCAAAAAGCGTGATACTAATAAACAGGATAGACTTAATAATTACGGGCTTTCAGAAAATTTCCTAAAAATAAACATTCCCCACTTTTATTCTGCACCTAAAATTATTGATACGTTTTCTATATTGGAAATTTCAATCAAGTGACTGTTTTTGTAGTTGTAATTCAAACTAAAATTATTTCACGAGTTATTCGAAGCAATATCCTCAACGTTTTTGGTTTTATTACCATGTTCGGTGAAAACGAAGAAATAAAAGCAACAAATATGGGAATTATTAGTGAAAAAGGCTTATGAAATAAAGATAATGTCCCATCCGAGGATTACAGATAATATTTAGTTTGTATTTTTATATTTTCACTCTGGTATTCCGCCAAGCAATTTAACTTTTTAAAGGCAATACATTAGTTCATCTACTCTAACAGTCATTGGCAAAGGCGTGGAAACGATGCATAGATAGATAGCCTAAAGTACGTACATAGAAAAGAAGCGTGTAGGTTAAAGTTTTCAAAAATAATAAAAGTAAAGAATGCTTTGGATATTAATAATTTTCGCATTAACGATAACGGTACGTCCACCTAGTGTGAGAATTTGAGATAACCGATTAAATGATTGTTGGAGAAAGAAGAAAATAATATAATTACATACATATATATATATATATATATATATATATATATATATATATATATATATATATATATATATATGGAAGAACTATGAACACAGAGAAAAGGGCGTACACCCATTGCTGAAGGTGGAAGGGCAAAGAGGAAATCGAGGAAAGAGAAAATGAAGATAGCACTAATGAAACAAATGGATAAGAAGACATACAAAAAAGCAAGAAATATTGCAATAAAAATAGAACCAATGTTAGAAAGAAAGAAAGAAAGAAAGAAAGAAAGAAAGAATGTTTTGAGGGCAACGTTGGTATGAAAGAAAGAAATGTTGAAAAGAAAGAATTAAAAAAAAATAATGTTTACAAGAAGGGAAGAACCAGGAAATGTTGAAAAGAAAGAAAGACAGATAGAAAAAATAAAGAAGAAATAGTTCGTGCTGAAAAGAACTAAAAAGAAATAGGCAATATTTAGAAGGAAATAACCAGCAATATTGAAAAGAAAGAAAAAAATAAAGTGACAAGCAAAGGGAAATAGAAAAGATTTTTAAAGACATGAGGATAAAATATAACAAAAACATGCCTTTTTTTTTCTTTTATTTATCTTAGAAATAAAAGAGAAAGCTGAAACTATCTGCTGGAGAACATTTTTTCCTTTTCTTATCTCAACATTCTCATTTTAACGGCAGTTTTTGGAAGCTTATCACCGAACGCCATCTTCGCAGCCGCCATTTTATTCTCACCAGCAGAGGAACAGGGTGAAGGAAAGTTTGATTTTTACTTTTACCTAGGATAATGTTACAAAATAACATAAAGTGCAGATCACAAGGATAGAAACTGTTTCGGTAGTTCCGTTTAGTGGCTCTGTATCCAGTCATTCCTTCAATAACAACACTAGACTAAAATACCAATGTTATCATAATAATAAACTTGACCTAAATCTAAAAAAACGAGTGATTATAGCGGAATTATTATGCAAACAATAATTGTTACACATCCTTACTCAAACCGTTATCATCTTCATAATCTTTATGAGAAACGCCAGTTATCAGAATAAGCAAATATTGCAGAAATAGCAGCAATATCATCATCATTTAATACATCATCATCATCTATGTCCCGTGTATCTTAAGGTTATGGAATATCACGGCTCACCACAACTTCCTATCCTTCGTAACTCTTAACAATGTTTACTTTTTACTACCCCCTCTGACTCCTTATTCTGATATCGATTTACTGGAGCTCATAAGGTAAGTTACTTGGGAGCTTTTATCTGACCCTCTTAGATGTTTTTTTTTTTTTAGCTTGTGGGTGTCAAATTTTCGGAACTTCTTTTTTTTAATCATTTCACCCCAAGGAAGGCTATAATTTCACTAGGTCTCAGGGAGTTACAGAGAGTTAAACAGAATGAGAAGATTTTTGTAAAGAGAAAAATAACAATAAAGGAACAGCATTGAGGAAGACAAAAGATGACGAGTGACGTTGCATTTGTATGTTTGAAATTTTAGGTGGTAGAGAAGCAAGAAATCGGAAGTGAATTCCACAGGCGAGAAGTGCAAGAAAAGAAACCATTAGAATAGAACTGTTAGTTGCATCTAGCTAGTTCCATTGTAAAACAGTGTGATCTATTAGGTTGGTGCAAAAATAATGTCGTTTTCTCATATATGTTACTATGTGAGAAAACGACATTATTTTTGCACCAACCTAATACTTGCCACTCTAGTAGCATGCTTAAATTCATGCAGGAGAGGCACCAAGAAGCAATACCCATCAGAACAATTGCCATGAAAATATTTGTAGAAAACATGAAGAGAAATCACGTGATGTGGGTGAGAAAGTGACTGAAGTGGAGATGCCAGGTCAGGATCAATTACATTACATATCCTTCTTTAAATTTTGTCAAGAATCTCGAGATATATAGATATAGCACTAGACCAGATATAGAAGTAGTTCTTTTCTCGTTATGTGTCTCAGAAATTCCAACTGTTCTTTTCTGATTCTATTTATAATTGTCCTTTTTGTTTCCATTTTCCTTAAAACTTCCTCGTTGCATAAATGCTCCGTCCATGATATTCTCAGCATCATTTCATAGAATCACACCTCATTTGTCTCAAGGTAACTTTTCATCTGCGAGTTAATTGTCCACTATTCAAATACCTCATAAGAAAATTGATATTGCAAAGCAGTTCATTAATCTTTTCTTTGTTTCTAACGATTTTTTCTCTTTCCTAATTTACTTCATTTTCAGACTTTAATATTTCAGGTATTTCATACACAGACTTTTTTTTAATGTCTCAAGAATAAAGGGGCCCCGACTCTCCGTAGCATCCTTTTCTTTAATATGCATGAATTGCCATGTCTTCTTGTACGATCACTGAAGTTAAGCAACCTCTAGACTAGTCAGTACATAGATGGGTGACCGCTTGGGAATACCATGTGCTGTAAGCTTGGATGTGCGGGTGGTGTAATGGATAACAGTTCAGAATTGGAAATCGGAGAGCCGAGTTCCAATTCCAGTCGGGTTCGTTATATTCACTTACACGCAAATACCTTCGAGAAAGGCATGGATTCACCTCTTCTACCCCCAGCTATGGGTTAATGAGCAATAAAAAACATTATTATCTTTAAAAAATTCTTACGATTTCAAAAATATTTTATAGATTGAAATAACGTGCAAAATGTTAATAAGCTGTAAGAAATGAATCAATAAATTAATCTTGGCAACTGAAGGGCAACTGAAGGGCATTAGTGAAATGAACGAAATAAACGAGGCTGGAATTTGAACTTTTTCCGTGCCGGTAACCATTATGCTTCTTGCTTATCCTAATGTATAATTTAATATAATTGTATAAATTATAATGCTCATTTAAGACATCGTTATCAACATCAATCATTTTTGTCTACAGCCTCATTATTTCTTTACTGTTTTTATCATTTTTCAATAAACTCATATTTTCTATGATCTCTCTTTCAGGAAATATAATTTCTTGAGGCGATTCCGAAAGACTTACAAACGAAATTCACTCTATATGTCACAGGCCCCTTTTTTGACAAATAATATTTTATCTGTAATTTTTTTTATGGTTTTTTGCCTAACCCAAATGCTCTTGGCGTCAGTTTAAACTGATGCCTTTTTCCATACATTTAAACTATATTTATGAACTATAATGTTGGAAAGTGAAAATTTCACTGAAATATTTTTTGGAAAATTTTATGTTTTCATCTGAATTTTAGAAAATGGGATTTTAAACTAAATTTTAATTAAAATATATGGAAAAAGAAAGCGTCTATTTAAAATAACAGCAAAGGAATAGGATTTAAACAATTTTGAATTAAAGACACCGGTAATCAAATAAAGAAATATTAATGTTTACTATTGACTGGAATCATTATTCACTGATAAATGATATGAAGTAAAATTGAAAAGAGAATGATTTTTCTGGGATCTCAAATGGATTTTTAAAAGATATGTTTAAAAGGAGTATTGTTTTATTTATTAAAAAGATTGCATCTCGCAATAAACTTCTCCATACACTTTCAAGGTCCATTGACGTATTCTTTTGAACGAAAACTCATACACTATCCAGATGTTACATATGATTTCAAAGGTGATTCGTGGTCACTGAAGTCAGAACACTTAAAGAATGCCATTTCAAGTTAAATGAAGTAATTTCTAGCAAAATAGAGTTATACATTGATAAAATAAATGGTCAAATTCAAATATCGGGATCACTTTATAAGAAATGGAATTTATGGTTTTCATGATCTGTGATTTTTTAATTGTTTCACCCGAAGCAAAGCGATAATTCTACCAGGATGCAGGGGATGAAAGCGAATGAGAAGACTTTAGTGAAGGGAAACTAGGAAAGGACAATAAAAGAACAGTGTCCAGGAAGACAGAAGAGGGCGATTGATGTTGCATTTAAGTTTTTCAGGTGACAGAGAAGCGAAAAAATAAAAGAGTTCCACAGGTTAGAAGTGCGAAACTGTTAGTACAGAAGTGGCGGTTCCATCTAGCTAGTTCAACAGTAAAGTAGTGAGACCTAGTTGCCAATCTAGTAGCATGCTTAAATCCATATAGTTGAAGGATTAGGGGAAAAGCTCATCAGAACAGTTGCCATGAAAATATTTATAGAAAAGACAGAGGGAAGCCACGTTACATGGGTGATAAAGTGACTAAAGTCGAGATTCTAGGTCAGGAGCGACCACATTACAGATTCTTTGAATGTTTTCAAGAATTTCGACATATACAGCAAGAGCACTAGACCAGATATGGCAACAAAATTCAAATCACGGACGAATGGTGCAAGATGGATTCTGACTACAATTTTCGTAGATGTAGCAATTGAATCGATATAGTCAGGGGAAAACTTGAGCCCCAAAAGTTACTCTCCTGGAGTCTATCATCAGCCATACTTATGGCAGACAGAAAATGTTCTCAGTGGCGATGAAATGAAAGCAGTTTTCTTTTGGAGGCGTTGAAAATTACAGGCCATTTCTTGCTTTAGCCAACATCTGATTAGAGGTCATTTTCGAAAGTAGTTGCCAGTTGTACTTTGTTGGGTCTGTCATGCTTGCTACTAAGACAGGAGTAAATAGTTGTGTCATCTGCATAAATATCTAGCTGGGAACTGATGACCTAGTAACAGAGTAGGTCCAAGGATATAATTAGGGGGCGCCCCGCGTTATTATGGAATGATATAAAAGCGTACCCTTTTAACACGACCTCCATTGCACGATTTGTTAGGAACGATTTTATTAAAACCAATATTCGTATCTTGAGACCGTAACCCGATTGTGGAGTAGGCCAACATGCCAAACCCTGTCAAACACCTTTGAGAATATCTACAGCCTAAGTCCGAATTTCACCATTCTTATCTAAGGTTTGAGAGACAAATTCAATAATGGCTGTTAACATGTCAGCGAAACGGAAGCCATATTGTTTGTCCGAAAGGATACTGTGCAAAGTATGATTCTTAACCAGTTAGGCGTCGATTAGATCATCTAGTATTTTACCAAAAAGAAGTAAGAGACTAATAGGACGATAATTAGAGGGGTCAGAGGGTTCCTTGGAGTTCTTAAAACAGGAACTACAGAGGAGGACTTCTAACGAGCTGGAAAGCGAGAAGCAGTGAGTCATTTGTTGTAAAGTTTGCAGAGGACAAGAATCAGCTCAGGGGCACACTTCTTTAGGACGACTGCAGGGATCTCGTCAAACTTGCATGCATTGTGGGGATCTAATTTAGAAATGATAGCAGTAACCAATGACGGAGTTATGCACAAATCAGTCAGTAGAGCTTCCGTTCTAGGGTAGAAATCTGGTAGAGATACGCCAGATGAGTCGAGATTAGAATTAGAAGAGAACTTTCGAGCAACGTACTTTGCTTTATATGCAGTAGATGTCAATACATCAAATTGATTGAAGAGAGAAGGGACTAAGAATTTACTATTGTTCAGCACTCTCTTGCCTAATATATAACCAAACTTGTGAGAGCTTATACAGTGTATTATAATTATATAATTGAGGTAAATTGGTATGTAAGCGTACATTAGGAAGACAAATTATGCATTAGGTCGTGCTATCCGTTAAGATTAATTTAACATTAAAATACCTTTAGAGCGAAATTTTTAAAAAAGTAATAGCTAAAGCTCTTTAATTTTCCGCTGTTTATGAAACGTTAAACAACACTGAAAAAAATTATTGTTATGGGTCCACCCCTTTTTCATATAAGTGGACTCGACCAGAGTGTTACTGGGACTGCTGCCGTTAAATAACCAGAGTCAGTCAGAATATAGACAGAGAGATTGGGAGAGTGATTGTGATTGTGATTGAGGTAGAGTAATAGTGTGAGGTAACCGCTTGTAGAAGTCAGTTACAAGCACGTAGACTCTAAGGAAATCCTACTTCGAGACTATATATATATATATATATATATATATATATATATATATATATATATATATATATATATATATATATATATATATATATATATATTATTATTGCTATTGCGACTAACCGCGTTCCTGGATTTACTAACAGAATTACCCTTTGTATTATTGTATAAATACATTTAATTTCTTATCTTTATTTCTTGGGTTTGTCATTCATTGGAGACCGAATTTCATCTCGGAATGCGCAACAATTATCAATATGAATAAAATTGTCAGGGATAAACTCGATTGTTTCTGATGTTTTAAATGTAAAATATATCTCCAAACTAAAACAAACTATCAGTATCTCTGAGGACGTTGTATTCTTGGTCCAAGTAACGGTGCAGTCGAAGAAACACTCTCAGCTGTTTCAAAATATTCTTGAGGTGGTTTACCTGTATAAATCGATTGACGTTGTACCGAACATTTCTAAAACATTTCAGAACCCATCTTAATTCATCAGTTCCCTTAAGCGGGCCTGGTAGTCCTCTGTATTTTTCAATTAAATGTTTCGACACTCCTCATCCTTTTGAGAAGTCTCGACCCTCCAGAGTAATGCAATGGAATTCGTTTATTATTCCAAACAGCTTCACCCACACGTCATTGAGGCAGATATCCCAACTGAGTTAGGGGGAAAAGGAGATTTTATCCATTCCCAGGATCCCCAGAACTGGAACAGACTTGAACACTTCGGCATGGTATAATGGTTAGCAAGTTTGCCTCGCTAGATCAATTATGACCGAGTAATGAGTTCAATCCTCACTGGGTGCTCAACCCTTTCGACCTTGTGCCACATCTAAGCTATACATAAAAAATAATTCCTCATTGGGTGCCCCATACTTTCGAACTCGTGCCACATCTAAGCTACGTTTAGCAAATCACCATAATTGGAACAGACTTTCCGTTTGAATTCAGTTGACTCCAATTCCTAGTGTCACTGGGCTTTTTCATGGGCGTCATCAAGATATAAGGATCGCTATCCTCAACCTAATTTCTCCGCGATTTTATCATGGACATTTTGTTTGTTCATTGGTCAGGACCCCACATAAGATATTCGTATTGACGCCCAGTGGGAGAAGCGTTATGTTATAAACTTTTTTGTTTTGTTTTGTGTGTAAGTATATTTTACGGAAACGGCTACTTTTTATATGTAAATAACAATTTTTTTCTTCTTTTTATGCTCTGTAAGAGGAAATGCATTGAAGAGCATATTTTTCTGTACTGCGATACTTTCAAAAATTTACCCTGTCAGCACCAGGGATCACTGCTAGTTCACATTTCGAAATAATATTCAAACAGAAGCTTACGGCCATAACACGTTGTAACACCGATTCTCGTCCGATCATGAAGTTAAGCAACGTCGTGCCTAGTCAGTACCTAGATGGATAACCGATTGGGAATATCAGGTGCTGTAAGATTGGATGTGCGGAGAGTGTAATGTATAACGGCTCGGAATTTGAAATCAGTAAGCCGAGTTCGAATTGCAGCCGAGTTCGAATTGCAGCCGAGTTCGTTACATGCACATACTTGGGTAAGTTATGAACTTTTCTTCCCATCTCTGGGTTAAATAGCAGGACGGAGTTGATCTTATGGGCTTGATTGGCCACTAGTCTGCCTCAGAAAGTAACAGCTTTCTGCCAAGTCAATCATGAATCGAAAAGAGATATGATAGTCCATGGCACACGAGGAAGAGAATTCTTACAGGACAATTCGTCTTGTTCATCTGTTGTACGTAAAGTAGATAGATAGATAGATAGATAGATAGATAGATAGATAGATAGATAGATTCCCTCTATATCGTCATCTGTCGATATTCATGTATTTATATCTATGTTTGAAAGGTTGCCAAACTTGGAAGTTAATCATAAGTAATATATATGAAAATTACAAAATGATCAAAGTAATAAATATTTAAAACTAAAAAATAGATAAGGTAACGTATATACCATTTGTGATTTATAAGCGCTATTTGATAACATGTAAGAATTAAGATAAGTCTTTTGATATATTTGTCAGTTTAATTAATAATTTGGGGGTCAAATTTAAACTAGAATTGTTAGTCTCAAGCCACCCCAGCATTAATGCAAGGATCAAGAGATCAAAGGGTGTTGCTACGTAAGGATTCTATCCTTCTCTTAGTTATCTGTTCGGCCTCGTTGCGTATGCCTCACCCGAAGCATGCTAACTCTGTTGGTAATTTACTGCTAACCATCTCTCATGAAACCCCACAAGAAAAAGAAATTGTATTACACGGTGTCGTTGCTCTTATATTATCATCACCACGTGACTTCCGTTCCCAGAAGAGGGAATTGCTTTGTTCCAATATCAAACTACTAACATTTGTCGGCAACATCAATTAATCCCTTGATATCGCTGTTCATTCGCTCTGACCGACGATTATCAAACCAAACTCGAAATAGCACTAAATGATAATTTTGTATATTGAAGCTAAGGATGTTGTTTATGCCAAATATCTCAATCGTTACATCGTTAGAAGGGAACATGCATCGCTAGTTTATTTATTTATAGACAAAAGTTTTTTGTTTTTTTTTCTTTTTGTAGGTTTGATCAATAATAAAAAAAATGTTTATGATATTTAAATTTATAATCTTCATGTTTGGCCGTCAAATTATTACATTTATAGGTTCTTTTATTTTCAAACAAGGTTTTCAGAATTCACGTTATCAGTTCTTTATAAATCGTTATCCCACATTTATAAAATGCTACGTGTATCCATATGTTAATGTTTTAAAAACATGCATTAATTTCTGAACAACTCGAGATTTTTCCTTTGTTAAATCTATTTACCAAAATGTTATTTTCGCTCTTTAAAATAGAACGCAAATATATTCATATATCAAATAAAATATTTAATATGTGACTACGTACGAATGAAATGAATCTTTTAAGCAATTAAGTGATTTTTTTTTTTTTAAATGCGACATTATTTCTTATTGCTGAAAACGTTTCTAATATATTCGGTAGACGTGCTTCAATAAAGATCTTTCTTTCTTAAATATCAACCGGCATAGAGATCGTAAATTTGGGCTTACGGCCATATCACCGTTTCTAGCACAATCATCGAAATTAAGCAACGTATAGCCCGGTCTGTTCCTAGATCGGGGACTGCTTGTGAAGGTGCTATAAGCTTGGATGCGCAGGTGGTGTAATGACTAATGACTCGGAATTGAAATTTGAGAACAGAGTTCCAATTCCAGTCGGGAATACGCTTGGACAAGGTATGAATAAACCTCTTCTACCTCCACTTGTGGTTTAATTAGTAGGACTTATATAATTATATCATTATTATCTCCAAAATATTCTTAGAATCTGAAAATATTTTCAAGCTTTAAATAATCCGTAAAAGGTTGATAAGCCGTAAAAACAAATCAATCAATCGAGGCTCTTATGAACGCAAAATCCGTCCTGATCTCTTGTCCGATAAACATTAATTTCGCTGTTTAAAAAAAAAACAGGACTGTCTGCTAAAATACATGTATCCATTAACATTTAGAGTAAAAACAATTTATTACCAAAAATTAATCAAAAACCTATAACGAAATAATTACATTTTATCTTTAAAAATAATTTCTTTTAAATGTGATTCGCTCATCATATATCCATTTTGCTTACGTTTTGTTTTACTTTCACTTTCTCTTTCTCTCCTTGTTCACTTTACCTTGCTCAAGTTTCTTGTTCTTTCTCTTTTCTTCTGCATTCTCCTCTCCTTCTTTCTCGATAACCACCCTTTCTACGTTCCACTTCTCTCATCATTTATCCCTATTTTCTATTTCTCTCCCATTATCTATCATTTTCCCTCTCTGTTTCTAATCATGCAATAGACTTATTGACCTTTACATTATCCGGATATACTTACCCATTTATAAGATAACAAACGCTGACACTGACAGGCGTGCACTGACATAAGGTGCATAGTTTTGAGTTCTCCCCTTGCCGAACACTGAAGAGAAATGATTTGCTTATCATAAATGAGAGTCAACAGATTAATGTCTTCTATTACAGGGAACGAGCAACAATGGGGAGACAACCCATTACTTTGCAGTAATACATGCCCGATGGGATTCATGCCAACAGCTACAGCTCGTTAAGTAAGGTTTAATTTGCTGGTTTAGATTGAACATAGTATTTACATTTGTAATAAATATTGCTGTAGCAACACACTGGGATATGATTTAGAATTCAGTTTAATGATTTTGAATCAAATTTCTTTATCGAATTTCATGAGATCAATTTTTTAAAACTGGGAATTCATGAAATAAGAAGAGGACCGCTTGCTAAAATTAAAATAAACCAACATTTCAAGCAATCGTAGGTTTATGAAGCTACGGAGATAACATAGCCTTGATAGAGACATTGAAAACTTTCTGCATAGCAAAATTAAGTATTCCTATGCCGAACGAAAATGCAACTTAAACCAACTAATTATAACAAGAAATCATTTTAAATTTATCTGAACATCTGATTAGATCAATTTTTGTTTAGTATTATGATTTATTTAAAGTAGGTACCTACACAGATTCGGTAAAAAATGAGCATAACATGATGAAAAAATTAATAAAAATACAAAATTGTTCAAAATTTTTGTTATTATTAAGAGGAAAGACCAAAGGATTTTTCTATTATTAAATCATAATTTTATACCCTTTTTCGAATGTTCTTGATTTTCTTGCGTCAGATTAACATAGGAAATTTTAGCATCTTTTTTGCAGTGAAAGATACATTGGTTGTAAATTCTTGCAAAAATCAAATAATTGTCGGATTTTAATGAAACTTTCAGGAATTATTCACAAATGAATTAAATTATTTCAGAAATATTTCTTATTTTGAAAATCTTGGTAATTTTTTTACATCTGTTATCCCCCCCACACACACACACTTATTTAATTTTATGAAATTTCGAGAAATTAATTTTCGTTATATTAATTATACGCAGAACTCCTTGAAGAATTTAAATCATTTCTTTTTTTTTTCTTTTTGTAAAACAAGACCCACCAGTTACCAAAAATCTGCTCTCAATCGTAAAAATAATGCAATAAAAATAAGACATTATTTAATTAAAAAAGCTTTTAATTGGTTTTATCATTAAGTTATATTATGGACACTATTGTCTTAAAAAAGTTTACAAGAATGGTTTTGATTTTTTAATTTTAATTAGAATAATTTATGAAGTTTTAAATCTTTTAAATTTTTGTATTAACTTGTACAAATTATGTGATACTGTTTTAAGCAAAAACTATATTTAGTAATCATAAAATGAAAGGCTTGCTACAATTCAGTGACCCTCAATATTTTTAAAAGAATTTATATTTTGTGCGGGTGTTTATAAACGTACTGATTTTTGTAAATACGGAGGTCCATATACGATATTGTCAGAAAATAAGAGCGATATGTATAGTAAATTTAAAACCAAAGTACCTAAAATTCAATAAAAAATTAGATTACGGAAAATATTTTCCTAATTTTTTAGATTACTGAGTAGGTAAAAAATAATATAAAAAAGGCATTTATGTTTTATTACTCAAGTAATTTTTACATATATGTCCATTTATATTTGAAAGTTTTTTAATAACAAGAATTACATTGTACTGACAGATGACTAAAAATCGACGATTTTTAGCAATTTCAAAACAAAAACTCTTTCCAATCAATTTAAATTAGTTTTGAAATAAAGCAAAATATTTTGATTATTGGAAATATTAAATTTAATCTATCATCTTGAAATTAAAACTAAAGTAAAAGCTTCAAGATTTTTTTATATTTTAAATCGTAGATATCGCGTTTCTGTAGAGATACCTAATTTAAAGTGACGTATTTAGAGTCCATATTTTGGGCTTGAAAGATTCTTATTTTCTATATTGTTGTATAATGCCACAATAATCAGCAGAAAAATATATTGGGTTTAACTATTAAAAGTAAATTACTATTACTATTTATAGTAAATTAGTTACGGTTAGAGAGATAGATCTTGGATCGAGAAGCTTAAATTCAGTCGAGTTAAAATTTTCAATGTTATCAATGTATTTATTGAATGAAGAACATTATATGATTTAAAAGAATTTCCTTCGTTCATGATTAACCGTTGCGGGAAGGGACTTCTGGTTATCAGTAAAATCAATCTTTGAATCGCTGTCGTAGTAATTCATATAAATATACTCTCATGAGATATTTAAAACAAAACTGTACACGTCTAGATTATTCAATTTAATGTTAAATAGGAGGAAGGATGAATGAAGATCATAAAAAAAAGGTGAAGAAATTCGCTATCTGAGGAAAAATTTGAATCTTACATGTTGCTATCCATTGAAAATGAATTGTTAATGAAATAGATAAAGAAGCAATTATTGGCAGGTTCGAACCATCATCTAGCGGACATAAAATATTGTTCTTAATATAGTGGACTGCATGCATTGATTTATTGTTTTCGTTTTTTAAAATATCTGTTAATGCGTAAATTTTGAGTGAAATATTTCAAAATATCAACCAGTTACTTAAAATTAAAATTAAGAAATCAAAAAATAAATTATAACATTCTGTATTCCCATTTGCTACTTCTGCCATTAATATGTACAGTATATGTACACTGTAATTGCTAAAAAACACACATTTTTCCACGAACATTTGAATTGTATCATTTTTTTTTAAAGTATTTTTTGATAATGTTATTTCTTCATTATGAAAATGAAATGAAAACATTTTAATTGTAGGTGGAGTTCTTTTGTCTCCTGGCCACCAATATATTTAGACCCAGTCCACCATTAACACTTGATTTTTGTAAATTAACACTAAGTAAAATTGAACCGATCCGTTTAACACTGAACATACAAAGCGGAACCAAAATATCTTATCATAACAGTGCTGTTCGGAATAGGACAATAACGGCAAACCCCTTACTCTTACCGCTTACATAAGAACCACTTTACCTTGAGTGGCTCTTGGGCCTTGTATAGAGGGAACATTACTACAAAAGAATTCAACAGTAAGTATAATCTTCACATCAAATGTGTGAAACAATTATTTGATTGTATTTCGAAACAAGGTGTGAAGTGCAATTGAAACATCGTCTCCTATGAATACCATTGTAATTCTTCTAAAATCCACGTTTGGCGTGTTAAAGACACTTGTACTTTAATCTGTCATGGAAATAATTATTTCTCTGACAAATGTTGCTCATTACCTAAAAAAACATAAATTTCCAGAAAGGCATAAAAGAGTCTTTGTATTTTTAATACAGACTTAAAAAAAAATAATGATAGATTTACAAGCAAGTCATTTATTAATGAGAAAATGTAGAGACTCAAGTCTATTCATGTATATATACGCACATGTATCGAAGAGAACTTTGATTCACTTGAGAAAAAAGTGGAAAGATAGCAGCATTAGAATGTTAAGATCGATTATAAAAAGAAAAAGAAAACAAAAATATGACCCCAGGAGCGTAGACTCTATTAAAAAGAATTATGAGATCTGACCACTTTCATATTTTTATTTTCATCTATAATGTGAAGGCAACGTTTGCTTAACTCATTCTTTGGGTTTCAACTTACATCCCTTCGCTCTTTTACAGCCGCAACGTTACATGTGTAAGCTCTGCAATTATATCCAATTATCGACTTGGTCCTCGGGTTAAGTATCTCATTATTTAGGTGTCGTTTTAAAGTAATTCCCCTTTATTATACGTACAAAATGCAGAAAACGCTATAACCTCGTTTACTTTATTGTTCTTCACGCAACAATATTTACCTGTTAATCCATCAAAATGATAACATGGAAACTCTTGGGTTTAAAATAGCCATAAAAGTATTTCTGAGATGTGGTATTGTAACTATTTACACTATTTACCTTGTTCGGGCTGTTGTTCACATCTTTATTGCCATATTCACGACGTTTCGGCCGTTGTACGCTCCGGCCTTCTTTAGGTGATATACGTTGGAATTCCGGATCGAACACTCTATTTCGTTCACCGGAGTAGATTGATCTACCTATAAATAGCTAACCATATATGGAGGGTAAAGGGTGATCACCGTCCCGCGTAGGTTAAAGTTAATATAATAGACAGAGAACATCAATAGAAAATACGAAAAGTTAAGGAATCAGCTCATATACTGGGTCACAAAAATTTCCTAAGCCTGTCAAGCATAGACATGAATACAATATGGGAACCAGTAATACAGAGTGCTAGAGAAAAACAATAAGAACAACAAATTGTAATATGAGCTCTAGTAAAAAGAGACATTAGATTTATAAGTCAAAAAATCATACACTGATGTCCCACAGTGGATAAAAGCGTTGGTTCAAGTGACTTAACCAAAAGAGTTGTGTGTACCTGACCACAAAACAGGTGAACAAAAAACTTGACGAGTTGACTTACTAAAGGGAAATAACTGAAAATGAGACATCCGTAAGAGGCGTGGCACGTGGAACCAAAACAATCTACCCCGGTGGACAAAATAAAGGTTCCAGTTCAAAATTCTAGCGTATATCACCAGAAGGAGGCCGGAGTGTACAACGGCGAAAATGTCGTGAATATGTCAATAAAAGACAATAGTCCAAACAATGTAAATAGTCATAAAAGTATTAGAAAGGAATAACTGATAAAATTTACCCTTTTGAAATCTAGCTGTCCCTGTTTTTATCATGATATTACAGTTTTTGAACGGTAGTTTCTGTTGGTTTTCACTGAAGATCAAGTGACAACAGATCTACTCAATACGGTTACAATGTTCTGAGTATTCTCGCTGATTTTAGAAATTTTCTGCCAGTCATTGATTCTTTCACAGATTCCCAATTCTTGTAACCACTTTCCAAGGTTATACATGATTGTTCCTCGGGCGTTGAAATGATGGTAAAATTGTCATCTTTATCTTCCAAAAAGCTTTCTCTTCTCTCACAGTTCGTCATCTACTGGGAGATAAACATTAATGCCTTGGCGAATCTTCATCTTTCTGTCCGCAATAACTAAATTGTATTTTCTGACTAGGAATCGGAAATCGATTTGCATTCCAAAATACCGTATAATTTTGCTTTTTCTTTAAGAAAACTCAACTTTTGTATATATTGTTGGTTGGCATTGTCAATTCCTAGTATTTTTTTTCGATGCTAACGGCATCATTTTCCCGCCAAATCATTTTAACTTCTTCTCAAGCAATTCGTTGCATTCAAGTATATGATTAACGATTTCGCCTCTCCCTGTATACATATCTATATTTCTCTCTCTCGCTCTCGCTCTCTCGCTCTCTCTCTCGCTCTCTCTCTCTCTCTCGCTCGCTCGCTCGCTCACTCTCGTTTTCTCCTCTCCTCACGTATATACGACTTTTCGCATTTTGCAATGTTTTGTCCAATACAGAATTTATATAGTCAGCTCAATACACTTATACCAGATTGCTAATACATGTTTCTCTCTTTAAATGTCTTCTGCACAACAATATCCATAGTGTAATTTATTTCGTTAATTTCTTAAAGTTTCCATGAATATATTTTCTTCCCATACTTTTGGTTTCTCGTTTTGTAGTTTTCTCATCTATTATTTATTCGCTTATCTGTTCTCTTTTGGTTTCTGGCCATCTTAAAAAATGTCCATTGATATATGATGTCCTCCAGCCCACTTGTAGTTGAGTTTATATATCCTCAAATAGTGACGAGTCTTATGTTTTAGGTAATCTTCAAAAATAATTCTATTTAGATCATCTCGAAGGTAGGTTCTATAAAGGTCACTATATTCGTAGGTTTTATGAATGGTCATCATATTCGCCATTCACTTGTCTTAGTGCCTCGAAAATCTTAATATTAATACCGCTATATACAGTCCAGTTGATTGGCTAAGCATGTCAGAAAAGAAGCTTTCCAAACTGAACCTCTATCCAATGAATCCATCATAAAATATAAACTGCTTAAACGTAAACGGATGGATATTATACAAATAATTTTTACAGTTACGCAATTTTAATTTCGAACTCCTTGCATATTTTCTGATGAATAAATTCCAGCTTGCTATTTTAAATCCGATTTTTAAAATTCAAATTGTTTAATAAATAAAAAAAATGTCAAAATGAATATGTCGAATTTACGTAAAGTTTTCAAAACTTTGGGCATATAATCAATGTTTATACCGAAGAAATATATATTGAGATACATACGGGCCCAATGACAATGGTATTTGCACATATCCAGGTTTTTAAAGTGCACACACAAACACACACACGCATACATATATATGTGTGTGTGGGTGTGTTGGAGGTTGACGATTAAAAAATGTTAAGGATAATTATACTATCTTTAAAAGGTGAAAATACTTTAAAAGCAAATTATTTTTGGTAAATATTAAATTTTAGTTAAAGTTTGATGTCGTTTTTTTTTCACATTTATCTATTTTTCTCTTTACTACATATTTTTAATTTTCTCAGTCGAGTTTAAACTGGCACGAAGCTATAAATACGTTGCACTCTGAAAAGAGGATTTGAACCCACCAACATTGGTTTGTATGACCAGCTCGCTAACCACTGGAACAGAACGTTTACTAATAGATTTAAAAATATGATATATGCTTAACCATAAATTGTGACTGTGGTAGATATTTCGAGAAAGGCGAACTCCTTGGAGAAAAATCACTATAAGGGCGCGTAAAAAGCATCTAGAATTACCGATGTAAACAGAGATAGAGTCTGGCACCAACATTGCCAACTGAACTGGTGTACATACATATTCAAAGATGTTCGTACGTTTTATTCGTGCTGTAATAATGTTGCTATGACTTGTAGCCCAGAAGTGAACAGAAGAGAGAGAAAGGCTATCGGAGACATTAAAAATGCCATCTGAACATCTGCAGAATTAGAAAGCGAACTGTTCATATGAATGTTTGTGCAGAGAGATAAGAGAATATAAACATAGATAAATGGCTTGATTAATAGATAGATGTGTAGATATAGATGGTACATGTGTCGGCACTTGTCTGGCCCCTCCTCAACCTCCCGGAGTGACCGTATACGCATGCGTCAATGCTTGTGCGTGCTGTTTTTTTTGTTTTTTGTTTGTTTTTTGTTTTTAGGCGAGACAGGGGCGGTGAATTCAGATTCGTGGATTTCAAAATAAATGGTCCCAAACTTACTTTTTTGTTGGTTCCCTCTTCGACAAAAAAAAAATATTAGAAAACATTAACGCCTTGCGCCGAATTTATATTCGTTTATTGCCTGTGCGCGTTGCTACATAAACTAAATATGATCATTAGGACGGCTATTAGAAACGGATTATACTAAGGCCAATAGATAAGACTTTGCTGATAAGTAAAAAATAGTAAGTTCTTATCGGCTTGGCGGCCGCTCGCATGTCCATCAGTGAAGAGGAACTTAAGATCGCGTTATGCCCCCTGTGGGTGACGGACCAATTCAAAAAGAAGAGATAGTCAGCTGTTGGAGTTAGAAAGAAGAGGGTAGCTATTAAAGTAGCGAGTCATTAGAGGTTAAAGGGAAAAGCAGAAATGTAAGGACAAGAGAAAATGATTTTTGTTGCGAGTTGATTTCATTTGTTTTATCTTCTTTTTTTTTTTTTCTTTTTTTTTATTTTATTTCAGAGGTCGCCAAGCGCGTAAATAAAATATAAGTATTCATTTTTCCATACAACAAAATTCATTAAGGATGTTCAAACGTATGGCTTTTTTATAATGACATGTCTCTCCAGGACGCAGTCGATCCTGGCTTTTCATAGATTCTTTTATTCTCTTTATTATCTATGAATTGCCATTACTTCTTGGGAATGATGCTGGAGAGATTTCCCGTTACCTTCACCACAGTTTTGAATTCAGAGTTTTAGACACGTTGTTATCCAAGGCTTTCTAGCCTTGGATAACAACGAGTCTACATTGTTATTTACAGAATAGCTAGTAGTTGGGGATAAAAAAAAAGATTCATGGCTTTCTAAAGGATATTTGTGCGAAAGTGAATGCAAAAGACTAGCTATGAATTCGTACTCGGCTCGCCGATTCCACTTTGAATATAAGGGTCTTGATTTTATTCCCAATGAAATACAGTCCCACAAATTCACAAAAGAAAAGAAATGTTCTGATCTGAAGCAATCATAAAGAATTTTTTTTTTTTTTCTAGAGAAATTCATGACAATTACGATTTCATTTTTAGGAAACAAGTTCACAAAACATGTTTTATTCTATTATGAATAATTTTCATAATTTTTACTTTCATCTTAACGTTTTCTTCATCATCACCATCATCATCATCATCATCTCCTGTGCCATTTCCCTTCAGAATGTGAGCTATCATGTCTCTCCACAACTTCCTATCCTTCGAAGATCTAAGTAATGTTTGTTCCCTTACTATCCTTCCCACTACCACCCGTTTATTGTTAGGTAGGTTACCTGCTGTTCCCCTCCACCCTTCTTGCTTTGAATATGTCCTGTGGATTTTGTGTCCCAGAAATTTCAACTGTCTATTTTTTATCCTACGTTTCTTTTTTGTTTCCATTTTCTTTAAGACTCCCTTGTTCACATGCTCCGTCCATTGTATTCTAAGCATTCTTTTGTAGAACCACATTTCTGTTGCCTCCTCTTCAACTATGAGGAAATGTCCAGCATTCACGTTTATATAGTTGTATTGATATTACAAAGAAGTGTAGAAACAGTCCTGTTTCTTAATGCTTTGTTTAACATTTCTAAAGCAACTCTTGCTGTTCGAATGTGTCTTCGTATTTCTGTGTCACATTTTCCATCGTCTTAGCTGCTTTTAATCGCAACTTTATTTAAACTGTCATTCTACGGCAATGAGAAAACGATGTAGATTGAAAATAATCTGATGTCACGTGTGCTCTAGAGAAGCCTAGATTAACACACTGACAAAGCTACGAAAACTCAACAGCTTTACAGAAAAATTCAGCCTAACCTATAGGCTCACCATTCATTTCACCATGTTTCTCAGCACCATATTCGATTTTGCTTTACACTAGTAATATTAGTAGTTCTAGTATTGTTTTATATTCGTTTGAACTTCTAAGCAATCAACTGACTAATTTATATGATGATGTTTATGTTAGTATAACAGGTTAAAAAGCTAAAGAAATAATTATATTCGCTAACAAGAAGCTATGTATTTCCAGTAAAATTTTCATTTCAAATCGAAAATACATGTATGACACAATTATACTTAAATGGCCAATAACTATATCATACGGAAATAGTAATAGGATACATTCACAATTCATGTTTTTGGAAGAACTTATAACCATTGTTTTAGCAATTCTTTATGTTATAAAAAAATTAAGATACCTATTAATTCTCCAACATTGTAAAAATAAAATCGGGTAAATAATCAGCTGACTGATGTACAATTAAGCCGAAAGTATTGGCAAGCATTTTATTAAAGGGATTAATTTACACACGTATAACCTCAAGAAATCAGATAGATAGATAGATAGATAGATAGATAGATAGATAGATAAATGTTGTATTCTACTTGGTGCTATCAATATACATGTTCTCAACGGTATTACAGATAAATACAAACAGAACAATTACAGTTACCTCGACATACATTCTAAAAAAATTATGCCAATAAAACAACTGATATCCAAAATACAATGCAAGATACTCGTTACAAGTCAAAATAAGTTGATAAATCATATCACTGTAGAATATGCATCGAAGCAATGGTGTCAGAAAAATGGACGATTCCTTGTACCGTTCCATTAAGTGCCTGAATTCTCTTACTATGCTCTACTTTTACAATAGATAGATCAGACTGAAAATGAAGTACTGCTGTCATAAATCGGCTGGAGTTGCCGTGGCCTCACTTTCCATTCTTGAAAGTGTCTATGCAGCGTGTTGGGTGATAAAATGTTTCCTACATGCTCTCTCATACAGACGAAAAGTGACAAGCTTCTTACTTCTCTATTGCTGTTTCCATGGCAAATGTTCTGACGCACTAGATTCTTCAAGTTCTAGCATTCACAGCTAAGACCTTCCATGACACGTACATTAGTACGAACGATCCTTATTCCCTTCGTATTCTATAATTAAGAAGGAAGTTTTCATCGGATAGCTTCTTCCAAGAACCACTACTTTGTGGAACAAACTCCTAAGAGGATGCTTTCCAGACCGTTGTAGTCTCAGCATCTTCAAGTCTAGATCTAACCGTTATTTTTCCTACATAACCTCATAAGCTACACTTCTTGACTCTTACTGCTCATACAACAATCTCCTTCGGTAACCCTCTACTTTGGGGCTTGTATTTCGTGAAAAATTGTTTTGTGTCCATGATTCCAATGTCTTGCTGAATAATAATTTAACCGACGATCAGTGAACACATTACTATTAAAGAATAAACTACTTTCGTCACTGATGATGATCAACATATGTTCGGTAACTTTAGAGTATACTGACACATTACAGATAATCAAAAGTCGCATTAAATTAAGTTCTAAGAAGAATCTACAGATTGTGCAGCACTCAAATTAGAATTATTCATCCAGATCCACTATAACCTATCGTGTATATTTCGAATATATCGAAACATACTGAATTCATTTTTCAAAAACGGAAATTTTTAAACGGATTCTAAAAAATTCAAATGGGTAAAGAAAACATTTTAATAATTTCATAATTGATGACTGATATGTCCCGGATAGGGATATATTTGTTCGAAGTAGCAAAGTTGTTGTTCCCTACTGTAACCGAGTAGGACAATCTAACAGGTAACTGTAATGGACTTGTCCTCGTCGTAGTGGTAGGCAATAGGGTAGGCAATAGGCGAAGACAATAGGCGTAGCCAATAGGCGTCCTCCCTGTACCTCTACATCAGTCTGTATTTATGGCTGACACCAGACAATCATATTACTGTGAGGGGGAACCCAGGTATATGCATATTCATTACATCAATGACAAAACCAGAAGCATTAGAAATGTAACCGTCATAAACAAATTTTATGGAGGAAGAAATCATAGAATTGCGGTGTCAAATTTTACTTGAAAATTGAGATAAAAGGATTCTCATAAAGACATACTATCGTAATTATGTCAGAAAAAACATCACGAAATTTCAAGTAAAAATCAAAAAGAGATCTCGGATTTTGTGGAATAACGAAAATAACATAGCAACTAAAACTAAATAAGAAGCGGAAATAATAGAGAAAAGTAATAACAAAGGGAGATAACTCAAAGTCAACATGTGAACTGGAACGCAAGAGAAATTTGATCTAACAGATTTGAAAGATGCATCAGAAGAATTCCATGAAGTATTATCACAAATATTTACCAAGTGTATACTGACATGGAGAAATACGCGTAGTGTATCGATTATCGACAATAAAGTAGAATCGCCATTCCGAGTTCAAATTCGAGTCGAGTTTGTTGTGCTCACTTTCGCACAAATACCTTTGAAAAGACATGAATCCATTCCTTCTCCACCAACTCCCTTGTTCTGGGCAGACTGTGTTCCCTAGCTTTGATTTGCAACCAGTCGAGGAAAAGGACATCTCTTTATTCAAAATTGATTAATTGTGCAACAGCAGCCCGAAAAAAAATAATGTATTTCTAAAGAATAAATGGATTTATTTTTAATCTGACATGTTTATTACTTCAAACGTTATTACAGTGGATACTAGTATTTGAAATAGACGCCCCAATTCTGTTTTAATCGCTGTGTATTAAGACTGTCGGCCTTCGTATTCGAGAAATCTTAATAAAGAAAGTTTCCCCACCGGCAGGAATAGAACCTGCGTCCCCTTCTGTAGGAAAAATCTTCGTTTGATTCGGGGTGGCTGCACCGGGAAGACCGGCATAATTCATGAAGCTTATGTTTTACGTTTTTAAGGAAAACACATCTTCTCCTCTCAGAATATTCTTCGTAAACGTAAACAAAGCAAGATTTATTTTGTATCCAATATTTTAATGGCTTCAAACAAAAAATAAATAATTATTTATTACAAAAAATCTCAGCGTCAAAAATAATAATTCACCTGCAAGATCCAAATTACAGAGAACCAATATTATTTCCGAATCTACCTTAAGGAACTGTGTTTCTGACCAATCCAAATTCTTAAATAATTATATTGGATATACTACATGTTTAAGAGGAAGTGTCTCTCTGATCATAGCCCAATTAGGTCCCATTTAAATCCACAAGGGGTCCTACCAAACTCTATCTGTAACATATTCAAAGTTAATACGAATATAATAGCATCATCGATATGTACAAAAACGCAAAAATAATGGAAGAATTATTAATTTTTTCAAAAGAAAAAGCCAACACTCAATAATATCAACAATGTGCTGTGTTGAAAAAAAAAAACATTCCTATAACTCTAGTTACTTACATAAAACAATCCATATATTCAATTAAAAATAAAATAAAATTCATCTTTGATAATGGCCGAAAACGCTTGGAAAATATTCGGACAATTTTTATATAATTTATGTCCTGAAAAGAAAAAAACTTATACGAACACATGAGAAATTATATAAAAAAAACTCAACCACCACATCTTGTCAGTCGTTTTGAACGAAAATTGCAAAACTATATATATATATATATATATATATATATATATATATATATATATATATATATATATATATAGGTTGGTTAATATATCAAGGGCAAAAGAAAGGGTATGAGAAATGAGAAGCACGTGCTCCATTTCTCTCATGTGGTTAATAATTAATATTTAATAAATATTTTTCGTACTGATCACATTGATACCCTTTCGTTTGCTCTTGATATATTAAGCAACTTATCTATTTTACGTAATATAAGAAGCACACGTGGATCTCTCTTCTAATTATATATATATATATATATATATATATATATATATATATATATATATATATATATATATATATATATATAAAGCTGCATATATATATATATATATATATATATATATATATATATATATAGTTGTGTGTATATATATGTGTGTGTGTTTGTACGTGTGCGTGTGTGTATCTATATGTAGATAGATAGATCGGAAATACTGAAAAATTTTCTGACCAAACATCAGATTTTATTCTTTTGAAGAACTTTTCAGCACACCCTCATAACACGCTATATTTTAACAACACTTTGCATTTAACTACATACAGGTATATAAGCATAAATACGAACGAATCGTATTTATGTTTATATACCTGTATGTATGTAAATGTGTGGTAAGATCAGATATCAGAACTGATTACAATAGTAATACAATTTCATAGAGATAAAACCGCTTCACTAATCTTATACTGTTTCTATGTGTTGGCACTGGGGATACTGATGACATTTGAAGGAAGCGTAAAAGGATGCAGGCATATGTATGTTATCGGACTTTGCCACAGATCATCATTTGGCCCAGTACGACCATACGAACGGCATTTATCTCTATAGTAATACCCTCTTATCAAGTGAAAGCGCTTCATTTTCCCACACAGTTACTTCATCTCTTCGTCGTAAATTTCTACTCTTTTTGTCTGTTTGTCAATCTTTCTCTCAATCTATTTCTCTATTTCACTCATGCACACACACACACGCGCACACACACATTTATTTTCTACTTAAAGAATATTAAGTTCATTTTCACAACCTCGACAACACCTTGAGTGCCAGAAACACTTTTTCTGCTTTATTCTTGTTATTTGTTTCTTTGTCTGTTTTATTTTTGTTGTACCTGTTGTTTTGTTTTGTTTTTCTGTAAGTAGTTGATATTGTGTGTAGACTTTTTCTGTTACATGTCACCTGATCACACGTCACCTGATCACACATTTTAATGGAAGGATAGCAATGTCCATTAATTTCATTTTTTTTTGTTTTTTAATAAGCATTCATCTTCTGCATAGATGACTGGATTCGTGTTACACTTAGATTTACAATTTGATTTACAATTTCTCTTACTTTTAATTTAATTTTTACTCTTAATTTTAACTTTCATTTTTAATTTACTTTTAATTTAGTTTGTAAGTTAATTTAATTTTTACTTTTACTTTTAATTTAACTTAAAATTTAATTTAAAAGACGTTATGCGATGCGAAGATGTAAATTACATTTTATGCGATATTTAAAATAGATGGGGTCATTATACATTAAGGAGTTACTAGATACATATGTACAGTGATCTGATTATTCACCGAGTTCGAAAGTTAATTATTTCGCAAATGTGCATTTTTTCCGATGCAAATAATTGATCCATCGCTTACGTTAAACCTTAATGTAAAACATCTGACATTTATTGAGCGGATTAGATTCAACAGAATTCTTAATTGGTTACTATTGATATTTACTACACGTTTTCTTGCATTTTAGTGGAGTTCATTGCTGATTGAATATCTCCTGAGCCACTTTCGAGCAGTATGTTTATTAAGTTCATCTTTATCAAATTCTTTAAATGACGGTGTAGCGCAATAATAATAATAATAATAATAATAATAATAATAATAATAATAATAATAATAATAATAATAATTAAAGACGCAATGAACATCGAATTATGTAAATAACGGCCTGTGAGATCAGCTTCATAATTATCCTAATATGTCATTCAGTTTCCATTGTTAACAGATAATGCGCATTTGGATTACAATATTTTCTGATATTCTGAGAAGTGTATTAATGAAAAAAATAAATACCTTCTGAATTGTTCTTCGTTCAAAAATAAACATTTCCTAGGAGATCGAATTATCAAGTTATCAAGTTTTTTTAATAAAATCAATATCAAAATCGAACGGGTTTTCTGGACAATCAATATATTAATAAGGTGTACTCAATTCATTAGCAAACTGATTATCTACTTACTAAACTCTGATTGGCGAAATGTGCTTCAGTATACGATCGGTCACATATATAGGGAGTCGATCTGCTACGATTAATCACATTGTAGAGTAATTAACCATAATTAAATGTAATTGATAGAACAAAAAGAATTGACACAATAAACAATAAGAAAGGAAAGAAAAGAACACGCCAAAGATAATACTAAACAGATTATATATATATATATATATATGTGTGTGTGTGTGTGTGTGTATGCATATGTGAAAATATATATGTATATATACATATATATATATATATATATACATATATATATATATATATATACATATATGTATACTATATATACTATTAGTTACTTTGTTCATTTAATTTCATTTTCGTATTTTGCTTTGATAAAGTCCACATCGGACAAAACGCGTCAGCAATTACCAGTTTTCCTATTGTCATTTTTATTCATACATATATATGTATATAAAAACATATGCGCGCACACACACACACACACACACATATATATATATATATATATATATATATATATATATATATATATATATATATATATGCAAGTAGGCACAGCAACAGTAATAAGGCAAAACTTTCACAAATTAAGAATGATGTTAATACACAAAAGTGATACAGACAAGTGATCGCAGCATTCTGATATCAAAAAAAGAAAGAACAATAATATGGCGGATGCGTCCGAGAAGTTTTATTGGAAGAAATCTAGAAAGAAATCCCAGCACGCATCTGTATGATTTCTCTAGAAACTTAGTGAGGGCGGGGGTGTTTTTGCAGTCATTGCTAAGCCGGTTTGGAACCAACACACCTCATAAGCCTACAGTGAAAACTGAAATTTTCTCTGAAAAGACTCAATAAACTCAATCTCAAATAACCACAAATACAAAAAAATGGAATTTCCGATGTTCATTACTTATTATAAAAACCGACGTTCAGGCAGGTGATGAGAATATGTAAAGATATGTGGCGCCATTGTACATTAATTTCATGGAAATACTTAGACTTTTATCAGTTACTCTCTGATAAGTCACTGAGAACATCGACTAGCCATCTCATAGTAACGCGATATGAATTACCGGAGTTCCAACTGGGTATGATGGATGGGACATTTCATTCTGGAATTAGTCGGGGAATTTGTCATCCTACGATCTACGATGTCACCAGTGGACCAGAAATACCTGATGGACAGCATAGTGTACGACCAAATGTCTTTAATGATCATGATCAGTGACATATGGTTAGAATTTTACAATAACAAAAAAGGCGATACTGGCTGAAATCACATCGAAATTAAATAAACGACACGCCTATCCCATCAGGTCAATTTTGCATTATTTAGCTTCCAAGGGCAGGGGACAGACGAGACTGCCTTTGTCAACACTACAACACCGGACACATCGGCTCATCCGTTCCCGTGATGTGAATAATTGGATCCTGGTGAATCCTGTGGCGTAGACTGATATGTCCAGATTCCAGTTGTTACAGGCTGATGTTAGAGTATGAGTGTGTAGCACTTGAGGCCAAATTCCATACTTATTAATACGACATAATGCAGACTGGCAAAAAGATCGGGGATGTGTTCACGTGATTGTGTCATGTGATCCGCCTAAATACGTCATTGACTGGTAATCGTTAAACTTCTTTTTGATCACTTGCAACTATTCATGAACTCCATTTATCCTAATAACGATGAGTTATATTCCAGCAAGCTAATACTTCATGTCATCGGATCCAAGTAACCCAGAATTGGTTTGAAAAGGATTTTGGAGAATTCCAACGAATAGTGTAGCCACCATATTCGCCCAAAATGAATACAATCGAGCATATATTGAACGTAATGACGAGGTTTTTACCACGCAAGATCCACAAATCTCAGGGATTTGAGGACAGCTATCGAAACGGTATGACTAAACATCTCTCCAGAGGTTTTTCGGATACTTGTAGAATTGATGCCACGTGAAGTTGCTTCACTTTCCTGTGTCAGAGGAGTCTCTACACGATACTAATAATTACTCCCAGACTTTTGGCACGTCAGTGTAAGTCAGTTAAATTATTATTCAGTCAAAAGTATGGGTAAATGTATGTTTACGGTTATGCTATTTGAGTATTTATTTATTTTTTGCTGACTTTCAAATATCGTAAAAATATTTGTGTCTAGAAAGTGTAACATCAATTCCCTAAAAATAAATTAGATTGTAATGAACCCTGCTAAATTTTTATTAAACTGGCGCAAGACCACATCAGTAATCACCTAGGCGTGTGATAATGATTAGCGAGTTACTCTAGTCGACTATTACTACTGAGTCATGAGTTCGATCCTCACTGTGTGCACCATAATTGTGGCATTGATCTAAACTAAGTTAAGCTTAATAAATGACGACTAAAACATTAGAACACGGGGAGAGGCTTAAACCTACAAGCAATTTCTTTCATGATTGGTTTTCTATCCATCAATCTACGACAGTCTATGATCTTTAACATTGACATTGGGGCGCAATTTTTCCTATAAGAAATATTTGCTAACTTTCAGAAATTATGTGAAATCGATCAGGCACATAATGAGGAAAGAGTGCTTGGCAAATTTAATACGCACAAGACAGACTGAATGCAAGAGGATCAGAGGAAAACAACCCATAATCTTCCAAGCGAGCAGAACAGGAATTAGAAGGGATAACAAAAGACAAAATTTATTAAGAAAGGAAATTGTGGAGAGCCATGATGGACAACGTCCTGAAGGGACACGACATATAGAAAAAGTACTACATAAACCAAACTGCGCATGTGGACCTGTATAGTTTGATACATAGGTGTATGAAAATGTTTTTTGTGTTTTAATATGTGTATTTTATATGTTGTGACCAAGTAAATGTTTAAGTAATAACAGCAACCAGGTTTGCAGATATATCGTATATTAAACAGTAAGTACACCAGAAGAGTATTAC
Source organism: Acanthosepion lycidas (assembly GCA_963932145.1). Classification (NCBI taxonomy): domain Eukaryota; kingdom Metazoa; phylum Mollusca; class Cephalopoda; order Sepiida; family Sepiidae; genus Acanthosepion; species Acanthosepion lycidas. Next base: position 60,439,530 of record OZ010577.1, read on the forward strand.
ATGACTAGTGAGAGTGTATCGAATGAACTAGTGGTCAATCTATTGATTATTCCCCAAGGCCTTCTCTCTTACTAATCTTATTAGGCGGGAGAGTCCAACATAGACTCTTTAGAGGGAGGACACCACAATATCATATGTCTTTTAATTAATACAATTTTAAAATTAAATACAATTTACACTTAAATTTACAATTATTTTACAATTTTGTTTACTTTTAATTTTTACTCTTAATTTTAACTTTCATTTTTAATTTACTTTTAATTTAATTTACAATTTAATTTGTAAGTTAATTTAATTTTTACTTTTACTTTTAATTTAATTTAAAATTTAATTTGAAATTTAATCATTATTTTTGTTTTACTTGTGATTTAATTTACAGTTTAATTTGGAATGAAACACAGTTAATCATATTTTTTTAATTAATACAATTTTAATTAATACAATTATAGTTAATTCAATTTTGTGTCTATTAATACAAACATATGTATGGAAATATTTTAATCCAAACTTATCGTTATTATAATACAATTAAGCATATTTAATTAATACATTTTTAATTACTACAATTTTTAAAATAATACAGTTTAAATTAATACAGTTTCTTTAACAATTTTACATTTAAATGCAATTTAATTTACTTTTAATTTAATTTTTAATTTAAATTTACATGTTAATTTCTAATTTACGCTTAATTTAATTTTTATTTTTAATATTTTTAATTACTTTTAAAATTATCTATAATTTAACTTACAATTAAATATAAGTAATAGAATTTTAAAATAATAAAATTTTAGTTAATTCAGTTGTGTTATGTATTTTAATACAAACATGTGTATGGAAATATTTTACTACACACTTTATGTACATATCCCCATGTGCGCATGCGCTTCTCGTGAGCGACTCAATGCTTTTTCATTTTCTTTCAGACGTTACATTTCCATCAGTTCGGTGATTATTACACTCTAACGCGTGTGTATATGTACATTTGCGTACTGTCTGTATATGTGAGTGTATATGAGAAAGAAAATGAGAAATACGGCGTTTTTTTTTTTCTTAATTTTTTCCTTAGAATGTCTGAAATGAAAAGTACTTCTGCTTAGACGTGAGATAGATAATGAATGAAAATTTATGCGTACAACTATCCGAGTTATTGTCTACATATGTCTGGATGTGTGCTTAGTGTAATGGATAATGGCTCAGAATGAAAAATCGGAGAGCTAAGTTCATGTTCTTAACATTCATTTGGGAAAAGGTATGAATCGATCTCCTACCCCAGTTGTAAGTTAAATACTTGAACTTGCATTTGAAAAAGATTATTAATGCAATATTAATTCGCCAAAAACTTATTATTCTTACAATCCAAAGTATGTTTCCGTTATAAATGACCCACAAATGTTTGATAATCAAAACTACATATGCATATGCATAAATCAACATTTATTTGTGCATGCTGTTACGTATATTGCAGGCCAGTTACAAATAAGAAAAAACATGGCTGATGTCGATTGTAGAGATATCTGTTGTACAATGGATACGCACTATATAGAATGCGCGCTATATGACAATCCTTAACTCGAATTCATTTTTCGATGTTCAACACGCAAGCTCACACAACAAAGTTCTTGTATGGTATGTCTTTATCCATTTTCGTCTTTTTTTTTCACGTTTTAATAAATGGTTTTTGTCTACAACTTAATTTTGGCTTGAACATACATTAAACCATTAATGTTCACTGTCCCAAAAATAGGACTATGGGCATTAATAGGTAGAAATCTATAATGATAATTATTTTTATAATTAATAATGGATTTTATGGTGATCATTAATACACAGACATACACACTCCCACACATACATACATATACATACATATACATATATATATATATATATATATATATATATATATATATAATGGACTCTCCCGTCGGTTTCGACGTATGAGAATCTGAGAGCTTAATTGATTCATTTATGAAATTTTGTGTGATAATCTTAAGCTAGTGATTTAAAAGGAGGCCACATATGGAGCAAGAGATGAGATGATTGTTAAATTGGCTGACCTTTTAGATCTTGCTCTCGCTTCTTGAAGATTATTCAGACAAGCAGATTGAAAACTGCTGAGTTATAAGAACGAATCAAGGTAAACCACCAGAAAACCCACACAAGTGATTTCATTAAAGTGGTGAAGGCCTGTGCAGAACCATCCACACTTTTCGGAATTAATGATACACTCAGTCGGTGCAAATAAATGCCAAAGACGAAGCAGGGAATATACCTCAGGCTTTTCGTGTTTTCTTTTCGAGTTTTCCATCTCCTAATATATATATATATATAAATATATATATATATATATATATATATATATATATATATATATATATGGGGGTGAGATATATATATATATATATATATATATATATATATATATATATATATGGGGGTGAGATATATATATATATATATATATATATATATATATATATATATATATATATATATATATATATATTGAATATATTTGAAACGGTACAAAAGCGTATTAAGGCATTAAAAACAAGAAATTTTATATTATGGACCATGATAGATTTAAAATAAAACAAACACCAGTCGACCGGTTTCGTCCCCACTCATCAGAACTGTTAACGGGGAAATTATGAGGAAAAGAAAAGAAGTCTGTAATGCATGACATGAATGATTGGACGGGAAGAAATAAATTATTATAAAAGTTATACCAACCAAGATGCTAGAAACGCAGCACAGCAAGTCCAAGCAAACAATCTCTTTGTTTACAAAGAGTAGGTTGCCTGAACCTGATGTAAAGCGTCTCTAACACCTTAAGATGGAATAGCGAGTGCGAACTGTCCAAAACAGAAAACCAGTTCACACTGAAATTCAACGCACAAGTAGGATTCTTTATAAAGTGATCCGCAATCGAAGACCCATACGTGTTACGAATGGTATCACCCAAAGAAAATTTTTTATTCAGTATTATAGCAGGTACGTGTTGTTTAATTCTAACGTCCAAACGCTGTGTCGTTCTACCTATGTAGTCGCATCCACAACTACATTTGAAATGATAAATAACAGAGTTAATATGGTGGGGGGGCAGAACATCCTTACACATAGATGAAAGTACGGACTTAGTTTGAAAAACAACGCGAACATTGGCTGCAAAATAACACTGATGTGAACTCCATGAAATACGCTTGGCGAAGGATTCACTCATGCTACCCAACCACGGCAAACGAAGATAGACCGAACATTTACCCACTGAAGCTGGTTTAATTTTGTTAAACCTGGCAGTTTCATCTCGAATAACTGAGTGAACAATGTTCAACGGATAACCATTGTTCACAAAAATCTCAGTTAAGGAACTGATTTCATGTTTCAAAGTGTCATCCGAACAAATCATTAGGGCCCTATGTGTCAAGGTCCTAATCAAATTAATCTTTTGTCGTTTAGGACAAAAGGAGTCCCATCGAGTATATAATCCAGTAAATGTAGACTTCCTGTAAACCGATGTGATAAACGAGGAAGGAGTTCTTTGAACAAGAACATCTAAGAAGGGCAATGAACCATTGAACTCCTTATCTACTGTGAATTTAAGGGCAGGATGAACACTGTTGAGTAGGGAAAAAAATTGATCCACTTCCGATTCATGGCTGAACACACAAAAAGTGTCATCCACATACCGAAAGTAAACCTTGGGTCGGGCAGAACTTAACATAAGGCTTTCTTCATAAAAACCCACAAAGATATTAGCCAACACGGGACCCAAGGGGGAACCCATCGCTACACCATCTATCTGACGATACATGATATTGTCGAAACTAAAATCGACAAACATGGTGGCAAATTTCATGAGTTCAACGAACACTTCTTCAGGTATATTAGGAGGAGTCAAATTACTACGATATAACATATCGCTGCAAATATCAATAGTCTCCGATAAAGGCACACACGTGAAGAGGCTGCAGATGTCAAATGAACACATAAATCCATCTGTGGCATCACAATTCCGAATGAATTTGGAAAAAGAAAACGAATCTTTAATACAAAAGGAACTGTAATGCTGCAACACTGGTTGCAACAATATAGCAAGCCACTTTGCAACTTTATGCTGTGAAGACCCAATCATCGATAAAATGGGTCTCAACGGGACACCCTTCTTGTGAATCTTGGGTAATCCATAAAGACGGGGACGAATAGAGCCAAGCGGTCTCAATTGCTCCGCCATTTCAGATGAAAGAACACCACTTTTTACCCACTTGACAAGACGTTTCTGAAATCGAATTTCAGAAGTCAACGTAGAATCGTGAGTATCACTGGAACCAAGGCGTTGAAACTTGGAAGGATCATTCAATATACTTAACATTTTGTTAATGTAATCATGGCGGTCCATAAGGACAACACCCGATCCTTTATCCGGTTTCGTAATAACCAAAGAATGGTTATTCTTAAGGGATTTAATAACCTTATGGTGTTCACTTCTCCATTTCGATTCAGAGAAAGAAATAGGAGAACTAGCATAAGAATGAGCCAAATCATTCAATTTAGCTCGAAAGTCGCTGGATTTATCACAAGACACAGGTTGAAGCTTCGAGAGTTGAGCATAAAATACTTCAAATTCAGAAAAAATATTCTCCCTACTAATAGAAGTAACAGGAATGCTAAAATCTAGACCATGGGTCAAGATAGCAAGCTCAATCTCTGAGGGAGAATAAGACGACAAATTAAGTACATTTTTTGTAGCATTAGGTTCAACCATACAGCCAAATTTTTTGGAGATAAGATGTTTTAACTTATTTTGGAAACAGCTAGACATCTTAGAACAACGCCGTGCAGATATTGAACCAACATAACGGGCAAAGCGGATCCTATCAAAATATGTTAAATAATTCCCTGCCTCACGCCATAACAATTGATAACATGAAATCAGTTCCTTAACTGAGATTTTTGTGAACAATGGTTATCCGTTGAACATTGTTCACTCAGTTATTCAAGATGAAACTGCCAGGTTTAACAAAATTAAACCAGCTTCAGTGGGTAAATGCTCGGTCTATCTTCGTTTGCCGTGGTTGGGTAGCATGAGTGAATCCTTCGCCAAGCGTATTTCATGGAGTTCACATCAGTGTTATTTTGCAGCCAATGTTCGTGTTGTTTTTCAAACTAAGTCCGTACTTTCATCTATGTGTAAGGATGTTCTGCCCCCCCACCATATTAACTCTGTTATTTATCATTTCAAATGTAGTTGTGGATGCGACTACATAGGTAGAACGACACAGCGTTTGGACGTTAGAATTAAACAACACGTACCTGCTATAATACTGAATAAAAAATTTTCTTTGGGTGATACCATTCGTAACACGTATGGGTCTTCGATTGCGGATCACTTTATAAAGAATCCTATTTGTGTGTTGAATTTCAGTGTGAACTGGTTTTCTGTTTTGGACAGTTCGCACTCGCTATTCCATCTTAAGGTGTTAGAGACGCTTTACATCAGGTTCAGGCAACCTACTCTTTGTAAACAAAGAGATTGTTTGCTTGGACTTGCTGTGCTGCGTTTCTAGCATCTTGGTTGGTATAACTTTTATAATAATTTATTTCTTCCCGTCCAATCATTCATGTCATGCATTACAGACTTCTTTTCTTTTCCTCATAATTTCCCCGTTAACAGTTCTGATGAGTGGGGACGAAACCGGTCGACTGGTGTTTGTTTTATTTTAAATCTATCATGGTCCATAATATAAAATTTCTTCTTTTTAATGCCTTAATATATATATATATATATATATATATATATATAAAATGTGGCCTGAAGAGACTGTCGCAGCTAGGTGCTAGCCTGACTGTCCACTTTTATATTCATATATCTATCCCTGATATCGAGCACATTAACTCATAACTATCAAATACCATAAAACTATATTATTATCATATATATATATATATATATATATATATATATATATATATATATATATATATATCACTCGTAAGAGAGTTTGTTGACGCAATCCCCAAAAGAATCTGCAATGTTATTAGTCCTAATCCGGCTTGTCACTTTCTCACCATCGTAACCTAGATTCCCTGTGCCTATATTTTGTGTTTCTATATTTTCATGGCGATTGTTCTGATGAGCTTTAGTTTTTTGGTAACTCGATTCATAATCTTAATAGTAGTACTAAATTGGTAGATAGGTTTCATTCTACTGTAGGAATCACTAAATGTAACCTTAACGTCTATTCTGATAGCTTCCTCTCGCGAATTTTTTGCTGGTGGACTCTCTTCTGGCTTTTTGCTTCCCTGTCAACAACGATATTCAAAATTTAAATGCAATTACAATCGTCTTCATCTATCTTTTTTAACCTTGTTCTCTCACTCTCATCAACCCTTTGCGTCTTTGGGGTTTTATAACCTTGCTTGAGGTGAAATGATTAATATATATATATATATATATATATATATATATATATATTGTTCAGCAAATATAAGAGCCACTCAAGGTAGAGTGTTACTAAATGGTGATGTTGTAAAGGTCTACAGGGAAGAAGCATGTGTTATAAGAATATGCAGGATAAATAAAGGTTGACCCTCGACATGAGGAGGTTAAGATTGTAGTGATCAGGGACGAATACTCTCGGTAGTTTCACTGGGGCAGAAGCAAACTGTATGAATGGAACTTACTCCTCACAAATGGAAGAAGCTGAGTGAAAGGTATATATATATATATATATATATATAGAGAGAGAGAGAGAAAGAGAGAGAGGGCTACATATTAATATTAGCGGATATGGCTATCTATTTGCAGGAATGCGTACGTAAGTATACGTGTATGGTACGATGAGTTGGTTTTCACTTTCCTCTAATATGCCCCACCACAATGTACATAATGTTTTCTGCGTTTGCTTACCCTCTACCATCAAGCCTCATGGGACAGATTACAGACAAGCATAAGTCATCACAAGATAAACGTTGCCGACTCACAAGATAAGAACGAAAGCATCTAAAGAACACGGGCCGGACCAACCCTTTTGATAACAAAGTGATTTTAATCGGACCAAACTTCCGCACGGGAGACTTTTTATTCATCAACTTTAATGGGATAACTTCAGGCTTGATAACGCTTTCGTATTCGCGGCTAATAATCATTTCTTTATTTTCATTCTCCCCCCACCACCGCACCTATATATATATATATATATATATATATATATATATATATATATATATATATATATATATATATATATATATATATATCACCCTCTTTCTCTCACTATCCCTTTTTTATATCTTACGCCTCCATTTAAACTTTGAGATAGCTTTCCATCTTCAAAATTTCCATTTACCTTTTTATATTTTGTTTTCATTATTTTAATTTTCAATAGAAGGGTGGAAAATGCCACTATATAAGACGCGGTGATAGATAGATAGATAGATAGATAGAAAGATAGAAACAACCAAACAAATAACTAATATGGACAAATTTGAAAACAAAAGTGATAGGAATCTGAATTAAATCGGCTGTTAAACATCTTGTTACACCGGGCGTCAAAATATTAAATTTAAAGCTGAGCGTTCTGCATCTTTAACGTTTTCAAGATAAAATAATTTTATCGACGTTCGTTGTATTTCTCTCCACCTCCAACCTTTACATATATATATATATATATATATATATATATATATATATATATATATATATATATATAAAGAAAAAACCTTAAAGATTCATTTCGATAATAATTTATTCGATAATAATTTATTTTTATGTTCATCTCTTCAGACCAAAAATTCTTAATAAATGAAAACAATGGAGTGAGAGAGGTGGAGGAGAGTGAGTGAAGGAAGAGAAAGGGGAGAAGGAAGTAATAAATGATGGGACAGTAGTAAAACTAAAATAGAATGAACTGACCAAGAATTATTTCCTTAAAAGTTTCAAGTTTTTACATCATATGATGTAATGTGTGATCGGATTTAAAAGAGTTACAGTATAGATAGAGCCTGTTATTTTAGGAGATAATAATCATCCCAAATTCAAATTAGTGTAATACAGATAACTCTAATAAATAATAATAATAATAATATGCAACATAAATAAATTAATTGAAATGAAATAAAATAAAATAGAAAGATTTTTAATAAAAAATGATAGATAAAAGATAAATAAGTAATCCTATATATCGATAATTATAGTGAACAAATTTAGAATATAAACATAGAAGGATAAACATAATAATGATACACCTATTAATAATAGTACTAAAATTTTTAATTTAAAAGTATAGATGATGTATGCACCATCAATATTAAGAACTTTCGTTCTGAAGAGATGAATATGATAATATTCACGAAAGAAATTATAACCGAATTGGAGTTTTAAGTTTTTCTTGATTTATTATTATTATAATGTCCTCTAATTTACAGTGAGCTGTCTATGTATTAATATCCTTCTTCGAATTATCCCTACCAGCCACAAATTGGTATCATATATATATATATATATATATATATATATATATATATATATATATATATATATATATATATATATATAACTCCATTAATAAAACCATTAATATGGAAAGGTGTTACTTGGGAATTTTTCCCCTATTTTGTCATTCGATTACCTGCTATCTATAGATAGACAGATATTATCGCTTGTCCCGTAAATTATGAGAAAAGTAACACACCCACGTATATTATAACCGTTCTTGTTATGAGAAGCCAATAAACTTGAAGGGTGAAGACATTACTACAATGTGCTCACGAAACTTCGAAGCCGGCATGGCTAAAATAACACCATTCACTTAAGTGATAAGTTTCTCCACATTAATCCTATTAACGCTCTATCCTTACCTTTTGATATCAAGCACTTTATGATAAAAACCTGCCTGCTTAAAAACACTTACAATTATATATGTATGTGTGTATATATATATATATATATATATATATATATAGTGTACGATGGATTTTTTTTTATTTTGCGCATGCGCGTTGTTTGTTTTTGATTTTGTCAACTGCACAGTATAGCAAGGTAAGTTGGGCAGCGTCTGTGAAAAAAAAGAGTACCATGACTCAATTCACTCCGCCATAAATTTGGAAATGACATACTGTACTACTTGTCATTTGCGCCGGAAACTCCAATACTAACATTTTAAAGTGTTTCGGTGACAGTGCAGAGGATTCGGAAAGAGATGAATGAATCTACTGGTGATTACGAAGGTACAGCAGGTCGGAAATCTCACTCTGATCGTTCTAAGAAAAGATCTACCGGATTTGTTGGTGAGGGCCTCAGACTCAGCACTAAGGCCTACATCAAGTGCCTTGAGGAGGTAGTGCTGTCCTGGTTCAAGAGAGTAGCTGCTGAAAAACCCTACGTCTGGTAACAGGACTCTGTAGCATGTCACACAAGAAGGACAACCCAATCATGGCTGTCAGACAGTTTCTGTGACCACATCGCCGCTTACATCTGGCCACATAACTCCCCAAACTGACTCCCACTTGATTATTATGTGTGGGGCGCAGTTGAGCGGGAGACCAACAAAACTCCTTGTAACACCAAAGATGAACTGAAGGCATGGATTATGACAGCATTCACCAACTTAAACAAGAACATCCAGCAGTCACAGGAGATTCCGAAGTCGTTTGGAGACCGTGGCTGAATCCAATAGATTTTATTGTATAAATTTATTCTTTAGTATTTGAAGATATTTTTGTGTAATTTTGATAAATATATCTGTTAAAATGAAACGCCAGTGTTATTTTCATTTTAGTGTAATTTAGACGACAATTTATCCATCGCATCCTGTATAAGCGCACATGTGGATATTTCACAAAACCTTTAGTGAAGTATTCAGTGCCGTACGTGATACACGCTTGGGCGATCATGTCTCTTTTGATTCAAGACTGACACGGCAGACGATTTTCACAGAGTACGTTGCCGTTTTTTATGCGGTAGACTGGTTGCCAACCAAGATTATAGGACCCAGTCTATGCTGCTATTAACCCGTAGCATGTGGGTGAAGAAGTGATATATTCATACCTTTTCTAAGGATATTTGCCCGTAAGTGAATGTAATTCGAACTCGGCATTCGGTGTCTCATCCCGAGCAGTTGTCCATTACGCCACATCGCACAAAGTATTACAAAAGTCAAAATTTTGGATTTATTTCTCACTTGTTCAAAGCATCTGTAAATTCTACATGCAAATATGAGAAAGAGGTTTTAATATTTTTCAAAAGTCCTAATCGCTTTTCTTTAAAATAAAACAAAAAAAATGGTTGCTGTATTATGCATGCGCACATGGCTATATAATTATCTTTCGCAAGAACACCAAAGAGGCTGTGTATCTTTCATAATTCAACTGTTGAAGGATGTCAATGGTATTTTAAAAACAGCTTAGTGGTGAAAAGTGTATGTGTGCGTATTAAGTTTACACTGTCGTTCCCACATAGTACATACATTAATATATTGGAAATCTCATTTCTTAACCATGATCTATCGTGGCGTGTTAGTGACAAGCAACATCAAGATATTTTGCGTTGTGACTGCATCAAACAGCGTTCATTTCTATCCGAAAGGCATTAGCGAACTGCAACATTAATGCCTCGCATACAGGCTTGAAACTAATGTTGAGTCTCTTGGCTGGTGCTTAATCGATTGCAATACTTTTCTCTATATACTCATTCCGTATATATGTATTTGTAGATGTATATATGCATGTATAAATTTGTTAATATATACTTCAATATGTGCATTCATAAAAGACAAATTGCTGATGCAAACGTTCAAAGAAAGCGGCGAAAAATGTTTAAATAAATACAAAGAGATACGGAAAAGTCCTCGGCCCAACCAAGAAGTGGATCACCTAATGTCATGTAATGTACGCACTTGTTTACATATTCACCACGCAATTCAACACCCTTGGCAAATCGATTTTTTTGTTTCTTTAAATTTTAAAAACTATATGTATTTCGTCATTGGAATACTGATTTTGATTGAAATTATTATGAAGTTATTTTTGAAAGATTTTTTTTTAATTTTCTATAAACATTGGATTAAACGCACATACATACACACAACTTGAATGAAGTTGAAATTGACAGCTACATCGCAAAAACTTCCCTGTCTGATAACAACTCCTAGAAGCCAAAATGTGTAACCCTTTGAAGTCCTTTTTTAAGACCCCTTCTGTATTTAAACTGAATATATCGTCGAATAAATGTAATATTTTAATAGAGAAACAATTTGAAAATTAATCATCGAAGTGACCGAACTAGTAAAAATAAATCTTTCAGAATATTCGTCTGACTTTAATGTAAGACAGTCGCTGGTTGAGGTTTTGGAGGGCTTGCTTCGGTAGTTTGATTTTGTAATGTTTTCATAGCACATTATGAAGGTCGGTTCTACTTACACGTGACTGATACGCGTACGGATTTCTCTCAGCAATAGTTGCTGTTTCTGCTAGTGCCTGAATGAAGAGGTTAGCAAACGCAGGCGAAAGTGAATAAAGACATTTATTTCGAGCCTCTAGACAGAATAAGGAAATAAATTAGTTTTAATCGCTTCGCAAAAAATGAATATGAAAACTTAGTCCATTTCAGTAACCAGCGTACCACACATCTCATGGTAAAATTCGGATCTGGTTTTGGGTCAGTTAATACCGGGAGCTTGCCGACTAACGAGAAGAAAAGAGAGACTTAGGATTTTATAGTGGTCACATGCGGGTAATAACTCCTAATGCTGTTTCTTGATTGGTTGATTTTATCGTCAGCCATTTTCGAGTCCTTTTTTTCCTGATGTGTGTCGATTAACAGTCTGCTCAGCTAGTTTCTTTGCTACTTCACGACAGAGTTATTTATGGTAGGGCTGTGAGTTGAGAAAGGGAGGAGAAGGGATACATGTATTTTGGGGCAGCCATCTTTCAATCTGAGCTCTCTCTCTCTCTCTCTCTCTCTCTCTCTCTCTCTCTCTCTCTCTCTCTCTCTCTCTTATATATATATATATATATATATATATATATATATATGCACAGAGAGATTTCTTTTAACATCTTTCATTAAATATGACGGACAAGGAAATTTTTTTTATTTACGTATTTATTTTTTATTTTCCAGCGTTTTTACATTTTTTCCTTTTGCTGGGTATGAGGGAGTACAAAAACTGTCCATACCGTCCATTGTCCCAAGCGCTTTCGGCCACTTCCTTAGCTATTTTTAAGGCGGCTTTGTTTTGGTGTTTTCATGTTTTGACTGTTTGAAATGTTTGTGATTGTGAATAGAATTACGAGCATTTATTCAAGCCTTCGCATGTTTTGAGTTTCTGTACTCCCTCACTCCCACCAAACGGAAAAAATGCAAGAACGCTGAAAAAAATGTATACAGACACACACAAACACACACACAGATACACACACACACACACACATATATATATATATATAAAGTTACTTATCGGAAATATTAATTCACCCCAAGAATTATGAATTTAAAATCAAAGTTTGTTTTTTCTATTAAATTTTCGGCACTCTTTTGAAATTTTAAATTTTAAATCAAAATTTGCTTAGCTTGTCATGAAGTTGCTGAAGTTACCAACCTCCATATTATTGAACACATTCCGAAGCTGTATTTTACATGGGTCTACGTTTATGTCAGGTTTTCGAAAGGATATATATCTTTGAAGGATGATCCCAAATATATCCATCTGACTTTAAATCACAGTATGAATTTCGTTGACCCAGAAGCATCAGCTCACACGCAGACAACCGAAAGCACCTGGCGAAAAGCCAAAATGGAGAACAAGTCCATGTTTGATACTCATCGCAGCATGATAGACTCTTATTTGTGCGAGTTCCTTTGGAAACGTAAAACAAAAAGTAAGAATGAATGCATTTTTGAACAAATTTTTAAGGGCTTTTCTTAATTTTGGTGTGAATTATAATAAATATAAATTCTTTTTATTTTGGGGTGAATTAATATTTTGGTATGAATTAACAGAAAAGGTCCGAGACTTGAAGCAACGGAAATGTCTTCTACAGAAGGATGTTGAGGATACAATGAACTGAACATGTAACGACGAAGTTTTAGAGAAATTGAGAACAAAAAGGACACTTAGACTTAACATCAGAGAGAAACAGTTCAAATTTCTAGAGCACATAATGAGGAAAGAGTTTTTGGAAAATTTAGTACTCACAGGGCACATTGAACACAGAAGGAATAGAGGAAATAAACGAATAACCTACCTAACGGGCTTGTGCAAAAGTGTTGGCAGAACAATGATTGGGGGGGGGGTTCATAGCGAAAAGATAAACGTCTACATTCTGTCTAGGTTTAATCTAGACTCGATGAATTACTTAATTACACACGCACACACACACAGTATCCTTATTAAAGGAAGAGAGAAAATTAATATGTTGATACGTATTCCTTTATTTCGAGTACTTTCGACATTAGCACAATGTTATCATCAGCGTATTGTTTTTATTTTCTGTTGTTGTTTTTTTCTAAGACAGAATTGTTGTGTTCATCTGAAAGTTAAATATTTTAACTGTGAAATGAAAATCGCTAAGGTGATGTATTATACGGTTTAAATTTCACTTTAAAACCCTCTGGAGACTTATCTAAGTTTGAACTTGATATATATATATATATGTGTGTGTGTGTGTGTGTACTTTAAAATTACTTTGTTTACGTTTTGGGTACGAAAATAAAGTAGATATAAACTTGGATAGGTCCCAGCAAGAGATGTACATTTCTTTAATAGAATACTTGAGCTGTCCGAAGTCATATTATTAGATTGGTGCAAAAATAATGACGTAATAATGTCGTTTTTTGACGTTAAAAAATACGTCAAAAAACGACATTATTACGTCATTAGTTTTGCACCAACCTAATAGTAAGTGGTTTCGCTGAGGAAAAACGGGGATGCAGTTTCGATACCTGACGGAAGGCACATTTTTTTGTAGGCCATTGAACATTAATTTCATTGTTTAAAAAGAACATGTAACTCAAACTCCTGTACTCTAATATAACGTTTATGATATATATATATACATATATATATAACTTACATTATTAGGACATTTATCCTCAACTTCATTGCCATATTCACATTCTATTTCCTCGAGCCATGCCTCTTACCGGATGCACCAGTTATTTCCCTTTAATTCAACTCTCCAAGTTGCGTTCACGACTGCTGCGGCCTGGTATTGAACTCACAACTCTTTGGGTCTAGTCACTGGATCTAATCAACGTCTTTATCCACTGAGACATGTGTCTTTGAGAACATCTGTGCATGAATTTTGGGACTTATAAATCTAATCTCTTAGCAACCAATTTTTACCAGTTCTAGTATTGCAATTATTCTGTTATTATTATTGCAAATAAATTACAATTTTTGTTGTTATTCATTGCTTTTCCCTAGCACACCTTATTACTGGTTCCTACATTGTACTCATATCTATGCTTGGTCGGATCAGGAGATATTTGTGGCCTAACATATGTGCTGATTCCTTAGGTTTTCGTATTTTCCATTGATTCTCTCTGTCTATTATTTCAACCTCATCCCACAGGGGCGGTGATCACCCTTTTCCCTCCATATGTGATCAGCTACATTTGATTTTTCTATTTCCCCTTGTGTTATCGCTTTACGATGTTCTTGTAGATTTACCTGAAGGTGGTGGCCTCTTTCTCCTTTGTATTTCCTACCACATCTACACGGGATGGCGCACACACAGTCATATTATCAGTCCTTAGTCATATTATCCTCTATGAGGGAAAACCCCTCAGAGAGGATAATATGACTAAGGACTGAAGAGGTTTTGAATGTGGCGATGAAGTTGCGGATAACTGTCCGCATCATGCAAATAATGTAAGTAATCATAATACCTCATCTCAGAAGTATAAAGATATATATATATACCACTTTAAACGTTATATTTAGTGTATAGCCATATTTGATTATACGTTCCGTTTATTTTTTTTAAACGGTATTTATTTTCGACTACCGGTCTGAATATTCGATATCATTACAGAAAAAATTAAATACCCCCCAACCCCAAATTTTTAAATATACAAATAGAAAAACTGCCGTAAGAATCTTTGCCGTTAAAAATAAAATTTAAAAAAAAAATCCAGACGACATGCATTTAACGGATGTGAGATTTCATTGAAGAATACATCCCCAACCCCTACCAAAACTGATACATCAAAATACAGACATAATGAATACGCAGACGCCCCTTGTCTGGTTGAAATGAATTTCTCTGTTTCCTTGGCAACGTGAATTATGATTTTTGCTGACTTTAAAACACAGTAATAAGCAGTCAATTGCTGATACATCCTGACGTGTGGACGGACAGTTCCGTCTACGAAACGCTGGAGTCGGGATGCTGAAGGTAACACCAATCAGCTAAGTGACAAATCTTTTACTTATATTAATTCTAATTTTATATATATATATATATATATGTGTGTGTGTGTGCGTGTGTGTGTGTGCGCGCGCGCGCGAGTGTGTGTGTGTGTGTCTGTGTGTATTTAAAGAATTAACAGATTTAGTTTTAATCCAACCGTTTGACGCAGTTATATATATATATATATATATATATATATATATATAGAGAGAGAGAGAGAGAGAAAGAAAGAAAGAAAGAAAGAAAGAAAGAAAGATACATACATACAGTTTAAATACAGTTTAAATTATTTTTTTAACGTCTCTTGAATATGAAGAGAAACTGGCAATAATATTTTTAGAGGTTGCTGAATATTACTCGGCTCTTCCATTTCCCAAAATCATCATCATCTATTTCTATGTACCGCATCACTTCAGGATATATGCGATCATAGCTCTCCAAAACTTCCTATCCCTTATGACTCTTAGTAGTTTGTCTCCTTCTAACAAAGCTCTTTTACCGCCATCCATTCACACAAGCTCCCTGACTTCCCCTATCTCTCCTGTCCTCAGTATGCCCTGTAAGGGTTATGTTTTCCAAACCCTCTTTCCTCCTTATAAGTCCAAGGAATTTCAGCTATTTTTTCCTGTTTCTGAGTAGAAGCGTTCTTTCTGTTGCCATTTTCTTTAAAACTTCCTTGTTGCTTACTCGCTCCATCCATGGAATTTTCAGTCTCCTTCTGGAGAAAACCAAACATCAGATTAATTTTTAATGGCTTCCAGGCATGAAAACCAAAAGTGAACGAAAGAGGTAACACAATAACATGCCAGTTACCATCAGTTGCCAAACCTTAAAACTACAGGCACTGTAGCAATATTTGCTTCATCTGCCATCAGTAAGCCTGCAATAGACCTGGAATGCTCTCCTAATTCCTCGTTCGCAAGGTGCAATTTCATTATACCGTATATAGTCGTTGGAGATAACGAAATCAAACAAGGGCAATAGTTTATATATCTGCGAAGTGTATTAACAGAGGACAGAAAATGCGACACGGAATTCCGAAGGTGGATACTAAAAGCCGAGTAAAGTATTAAGAAACAGAAAAATATCGTTACAAATTAAAAAAAAAAACGAGTGCTGAACTGTTATGTTATATCAGTCCTCCTATATGGCAGGGAATTCTGAATAATCTTCTCATAGATGAAGAAGAGACTTGAAGCAACGGAAATGTGATTCTACGGAAAGATGCTGAGTATACCATAAAAAGAGCATGCGAGCAACAACGAAGTGACTACAAAAAGGGTAATTCTTCATAACGTTAGAAAGAGACGGCTGAAATTTCTAATGCACATAAAGAGGTCTTGGAAAATTTGATAGTCACAGGACAGATTGAAGGTAAAAGAGAGAAGGGAAAGCAACGCATGTCCTACCTAACAAGAGTGAGTTAGTGGATAAAAGAACAGGGTTCAGGAGAGATAACAAAAAGACAAAATTTACTAAGAGCTACAGCGGACAGGAAATTGTGGAGAACCATGAACGCCAACGTCCTGAAGGGGAATGGAGCATAGAAGAAGACTAATGTATAACCAGATTGGAATATAAGCCGACCCCCCCACACTATTTTATGTCAGGAAAATGGCTAAAAATCCAAACTCTGTGTATAAGCAAAAACAGCTGATCAACACATTATGTTCTGATGGTGCGGTCGTCCAACTTCCCTAAAATGGAGAATATTTTTAGGAAGTTTAAATACTTTTTTCTCAAAATGTTTTTAAGCGTCATTTAGAGTAGAGTATTTTGTTTCTCAGCTCCATCACACACTGATTTTTTGCCATTTCTCTTCTTTTTTTTTTCTTTTTTTTTTTTTTGTTTGTGTCTTATATCTATTTTGTTTGTATTATTTTTCTCTGATTCGTTATCAGGTTAGTCTATCATTTATGTCTACAATCTTCTGATTTATTTCTTCTCTTACCATTGGTAATTCATTTGTTGTGAGTTATAATTTTTCAGTTCATCATGCAGCAACAGATTCCAATTCTTTCTTCTGGATTTTGTCCTGTATGTCAATTTTTAGTTTATTCTTCTCGTCTTATCTCCCATCTATTCTTGAAATTTTTACTGCCGTAAAAAGCTTCATTTGTTTTTAATATGTAAAATAAACATGTCTTTTGTTTGTTGATTCCAAAATTAAAGATGAAATCAAATAAACAACATTTATGTTTAATTATGCTCGTTCTTTTCGCGAAAGGTCAAAATGCACCTCAGATGAAGTTTTGTGCAATTTATGGATAAGATACTTTGAATGATTAAACCTGCCAAAAATGATTTACATATTTCCTGGTAAAGATTATTCGTTGAGGTATGTTGCACAATTGAGTAAATATACTGAGATTGATTGAGATCAAATCCAAATATTATTTGAGAACGTTATAAAACATAATGAAAATCCCCAAATCAAGTATTGGAAATCATTTGCTTCACATTGGCTTTGATGTGAAACATTCCCATAATGCATCGCAACTGACTATGAAAATTCGATAATTTACTACTACATGAGAATCGTAAGTAAAGAGAAATTAATCACAACTAACCATACCAAAATCCGCCTATATCCAAAACAAGTCAATTTTAAGTTTATGGTCGGATTCGAAGGAAGCCCTCTGCTATGACTCCATCGCGGAAACTCAAAATGATTGATTCGAATGCGTACTGCTCCCAATTAGACTATGAGTCGCAATTGATGAAAGACATCAACAATTAGTCAAAATGAAGAGCGAAATGTTCCATCAGAATAACAACACAATATTTCGTGTTTTGGGTTTGCAAACAAAAATTCGGTGGGTAGGTTTTCATTCATTCTACCTACTTAAAAACCGCACCTTCAAATTATCGTTTATTCCGGTCTTTAAAAGATTTCTCTAAAAATATTTAGATTCCCTATAAAATCGCAAAATCTCTTGGTGCAGTTGTTTACTGAGAAAAATACAAGTTGTAAGAAGACGGTATTGAGATTGCCTGAAAGATTGCATTGCAAAAATGATAAATATGTTATTCAATAAGACTGAAGAAAGAAATAAAAAATAGAATTGGTTTATTTTTACTTAATAAACTAAAAGAACCTTTTGATTCTATTCGGTTGTGTCAAGTAATTTCCTTTTTGGGGGAACGAATTGTAATAATGAATGTCTTCGCCTAAACTAGTAATCATACGTTGCATTTAAGCTTTATATAGTGAACAAATCAATAATAACGGATCATCTGTATAAATAGAGATCGATTTGGAGTAAACTAACATGCGGTATATATTCAATGCAAAATGCAATAGATTGGCAAGAATAAATCTCCACAACTAACCACAAAAGCTGAGTACCATGGACGAAAGTTAATAATGATCGTTGGCTTATTATGCATTCAGGGTTCTTGAAACACAAAGAAATACTAAGTGTATTTTCATACGTTTAGCAGTGTCAATGTGTCCTTCGAAGTTTCATGGAAATGCGCCCTGCCCTCGTTAATACGAATAATATTGATATTAATATTCTTTCATATCAACATAAGGGCGCATATAGCAAGAATAAGACAGAAAAGAGTTTTGAACACTGTTAGTTTGTTCTACAATATTCACCTGACCTTACATCAACCGATTATTATTTTTCTCAATCATTGAGAACGTTAAAAAAAAGGAAACTTCCCCTAATGAAACTAGATTCAAGAGTAAGTCAAAAACTTTTCCACATCAAAGGCTGCAGAATTTTACTCAGAAGGTACCGATAACTGGTAACAAACTGATGCAAATAATGGTGAATATATAATTGAATAAAATGTAATTTTAATTTATTTTTTTAATAATGAAGTTGATAAAGAAAAATGGAAATCATTTGATTCAGCTTAATATTATAATATATTACGGCAAGTTTGGGCACCTCGTGGCGGTTTAATGGTCAGCAAGCTTGTCTTGCTAGAACAATTACCACTGAGTAGTGTGTTCGATCCTCACTGGGTGCCCCCATACTTTCGGCCTTGTGCCACATCTAAGCTACGCTTGGAAAATTGCTATATTACAGAAAGTTCCATTTCAGTTATTGTTTTCTATGTACCTAAACATTTTGAATTTAAGTGCGTCGAAATCTCATCAATTTACAGTTGAGCTGCCTAGATGCAACCTTAAATTCTATGCTAACAGTGTCTTCTCACGCACTTCTCGCTTGTGAAATTCCCTTATGGCTCAATGTTTTCCAGCCAACTTTAATCTTCAAAAACTTAAATGCAATGTCAATCACTATCTACTATCCTCCTGATTACTCTTTTTGTTCTCGCTCTTTAGTAATGTTTCTGTTCCAAATTCTTCCATACACTGTATCTTCCTTGTTAAAGAAGCGTTTGTGTCTTAGTGGTTTTGCTGTCTTGCATTGGATGATACCGATTAAAACAATGTTTTTTTTCAAGAACGGTAATCACCGTTTGTCGCAATTTTTCCCCTGAAAAAAGGAAAAATCCAAACTCCGTGTATAAGTCGAGGCAACTAATCAACATATTAAATTCAGTCTTGAAAACTCCCAAGAGTTCAAAATATTTTTATAAAGTTTTAATATTTTTATATATTTTAAGTATTTTTAATTGTTATATAGAGTATAGTTTTTGCTTCACACATTTTTTACTATTTCATGTTTCATAAAGTTTTTAAAAGTTTCTCGAATCGTTGTTTACTTCCTTTTAGCAGCCGACATTTATCTTCTAAATTTAACAGAATTTAACATACAAATCGAATAAAACATGTCCCTTAACAAAACTTGGAAGCCATTTAATGTTTTACAAATAGATTCCGTTTTGTGAAAGTAATAAAGTTTTTTTTATAGTGAACATATCAACAACAACGGAGCATCTGTAGAAATACAAATTGATTGGAACTTTTAATAAAAGAATATTAATTAGGTAACGAACCGCTTACATGCCGGAGGAAATAAAACATAAATAAAAGCTGTAAGTACTAAAAAAATTCTGTAAAATGCTTTTAAAAATCTAAGTAAACAGTGTTTCATTATAAAGCAATCCCTCCAGATATTTTGATGCTTTTTTTATTTACAAAGATGATGACCTCGAATATATGCCTACTTTCATTTTATTTTCATTTCTTTGTCTCGTATTTCTCGTCGTATACACGAGTATATATGGTATTTTTTCATTCTCATTTAAAACGTTTGTATCTCACTGAGATGGATGCTGCGTATTTTTGTCATTTTCATCATTATTTACATCTTCACCACATACTTTCAATTCAATAAAATAATTCTTCTCTTAACGAATGATATTCTTCGCTACTTATTTCGATGCTTGTAACTGTATTCTCGATCTTTTTCAAACCAAACACTTAGCCAGCAAATCTCTGTTTAAAAAACAAAAAAAAATGTTACTTTTCTTTCTTCCATTGTTGTACGATCTCTTCATTTGAGGGGGGAAAAAAGTAATGGCGCTTGTTGTCGTTGCTGTTCCAGTTCTTTATTTGATCAACAAAATTACAACAGGGTCTCTTCTGTACTCAGTATTATTATTATTAATAATAATAATAATATTATTATTATTATTATTATTATTATTATTATTATCATCTAGCCTGTTCATTAAATTATTAGCTATCTATTCCCCGATGGCAATTTGCTATTAAGCATGACGACCGTTTTCTGTTGAGTGAAGGGCCCGTGATTTGATGTCGGACGGCGGCGGGGTTGCTATCATTGAAGTGGGGTGGATGACATTTTATCGCCAGCACCTGTGCCGCGTAGATGTTAATTCACGCGGGAAATCAAGCTTACAGAGGACAAGTAGTAGTTATTAAGAGGGGCTAGGAGCTGTTTTGAGGTTTTCTATTTATACATTGTCTTATTTGAGAACTCAGTGGAGTTTAAGGTGTTTAGAGTTGGTGGCGAACATCGGGAGTGAGTGAAGGTGAGCGAGAAAAAAAGAGAAGTAATTTTAAAGTGAAGGAAACTGAGGGGGTGTTAAAATTTTCAGGAAATGAACCAAAGAATAAGAAAAGTTAAACTTGCACGATATCAACGCCGAAATGTTATAGACTTTTTTCCGTTTTTCTTCTCTTTTCCTTTCTTTTTCTTTCATCTAAATCAAGGAAATGACACGAGCCAACATTAAGATAAAATCAGATTGTCTATCGGTTGCTTTAAGTTTTGGCTTGTGACGACATACATCATTTTACCAAACACTTTTTATTAAATCATGCATACTTTTGACACCAAGATGAATTTAGTTTTTTTTTTGTTTTGTTTTTTTTGGTTTTTTTTTTGTTTTTTTTTGTTTTTTTTTGTTTTTTTTTTTTTTGCTTTTTTCTTATTTTTTATCAAATACACAAGCCTGTTCCTGGATTAATGTTGCAACCTATTTCAGCTACTGTAACAAATAAAAGAGTGCTAAACAGCTATGTAATATCAATCTTCCCACATAACAGTTAATGTTGGACAATTCCTTCACGAATGAAGACGAGACTTGAAGCAACAGATGTGGTTCTACGAAAGTATGCTGAGACAGAACATGGGAGAAACGAAGGAGTTTTAAGGAAAAAAGATATTTGTACTTCTGAAAAGGACAGTTGAAAATTCTGGGACACATAATGTGAAAAGAGGACTTGAAGAATTTGACACGCAATACATAATGAACGCAAGGAGATCCGAGAGAAACAGTAACTTAACTAACGGGTTTGTATAAATTAATGGATGATAGAATAGGGACTGGGAGGGATAGTGAAAACTAAAAGACAAACATTACTTAGAGCTACCAAAGATAAGAAGTTGAGGAGAGCCGCGATCGCCTACATCTTGGAAAGAGCACAGAAAAGAAGAAGGTTGTTATTATTTTCTATCATTCACTACTTAATTTCTATAACTGAATTCAGCGTACTAACTGCAGTTTTTGAAATCTGCAAGACTAGAAAAAGACACTTCGTTTCTGCAAGGTGCATCAAAGATGAGGTGACCATTTTCTCCATATTTTATGATTGTCTGCATAACTTTTTTCTTATGTATATACCTGTTAATGAACAATAATAAGCGATGATTCAGATATATGTAAGCACAGGAGATTCTCCCCATATACTATGGAAGCTAAAGAACGCTGAAATGACCTACTGGATAAGCGTTTGTTACCTGCTACATTGAAAGTAGTTAATATTAATTTAGACGATTCTAGCCATGTGCCACTTGTCACCATCATTAATGACGCGTGCTAGGCCACTGTTCTATAATGACTTCTATTAGGTTGGTGCAAAAATAATGTCGTTTTCTCACATATGTTACTATGTGAGAAAACGACATTATTTTTGCATCAACCTAATACCAGGTATTTCCCGTATATACGTAACAGCGTAGATCGAGGGATGTTAAAATGAAATATCGCATACGCCTACTACCCAGTATCTTATCCTGTTGGAATATCGCATAATCCTCGTTGCGTTGTCTATTCTTGTTCGTCACTGACTAACCATATGTCAGAGCACAACTGATATAGCCCTAGGCATTTCCACAACGTCGAGGTACGTTAGACACTGCAACTCATGTCTTTTGGTACATCAGTTTATAAGACAAACTACACCAGATCCACTATTCTTCCTTGTTAAAGAAGCGTTTATGATACTGAGAGCTATTTACAATATCCGCGAAAAGCGAATATTCACAAAGGCGAACAGAGGAATACGTGCTTTTATAAATACACACATACAAGTTTCATTGAAGACAATTGACAAGGTACCGCGATTAAGGTTTGTATTCAATTTCTCTTGCATTCACATAAGTGTTTTCTTTTCTGGACATAAAGTGCATAAAAACTTTCCAAATGTGCTATATATTCGAGAGCTTTCGACTATTCTATTAGCCATTATCAAGATTTTTATATATTTTTATCTGTAGTGATGGGAATGTTTTGTTTTTTTTGGGGGGGAGGGGGTCCCAGTATGATGTGACCGTATTTATCGAAAGTCGGTAGGTTTCCGTATGTGTTTAATTAAATGGGTCCTAATTGAGCACTAGCCTGAGAGATGTAGCGTATGCCCAATATAATTATTCATGAGTTAGGTTTGATCAGGAAAGCTGTTCCTTAAGTGGAATCTATATTAATAAATAACTTTGGTCCTTTGTAATTTGGAAGTTGCAGGTGCATTTTTGATGTTGACGATGAGGTTAGCTATCTAAATTTTTTATAATAGATAATTAAATTTTCTTGTTCTGGTCGATTAGAGTTGTGCATTTCTTTATAATTTTTCTAAGAGAAAAACTCATCCTGCTCAAAATCAATATATAAGCAGAATAAATTATAATTATAAGACGGATGAATTTTCTGGAGCTTGAAACGTTTATGTTGTTAGCATTCCGGAGACTGAAATGAACATGTGTTCACATGATATATTAATTGATTTGTTTTTTATGGCTTGTCAACCCTTTTCAGCTTATTTAAAACCAGAAAATAAATTTTGCTTGTAAGGGGATAATAATAATTTGCTGATACAAGTCCTACTAATTAACCCATAGATGTGGGGAGAATCATTGATCCATACCTTTCCCAAAGATATTTGCGCGTAAGTGAATATAACGAACCCGATTGGAATTGGAACTCGGCTCTCTGATTACCATTTCGACCCATTACACCGTCCACACATCCGAGCTTGCAGCACTTGGTATTCCTAAGCAGTCACCCACCTTGGTACTGGCCAGTCTTGACGTTGCTTAACTTTGGTGATCGTACTAGAACCGATGTTTCAATGTGTTATGGCCATAAGCCTTCATATGCTATAGTGGTGGAATAGATTACATATACGCGTACATGTGTGGGGGTGGTTCGGTCGGTAGGAAGTAGGTATATTCGGGTATGTGTACGTGTGCATATGTGATAGGAAAATGAAGAAAAATAAAAAAAAATAAAGAACTGTAAAAGGAAGATTGTTTCAAAGATATATAATTAGCGTTTAATGTCTACTGTTAAGATAAGCCTCACACATTATGAGCTCTCTATAGATTTTTCCGTATTTCATTTGTCAAGGCGTGCAAATAGCTTCAGTTAATAGAGATCCTTTCGTGTTCTGCACTTTCAAATAGAACTAAAAGACAATTTAGCCGGCCACAAAGAACACACATAAATTGACTGCTTCACTGACTATGTAAACTTTGATGAAATTATCTAATCTTGATTTTTAAACATGACACTAATTATGAAGAAAAAATCCAATAAAGATAAACGGTGAACGTACCTGCTTAGTTTGTGTCTTAATTAGATAGGGAACTTTTTTATGTTTCCTTTCATCGTTGTTCCTTGCTGGTTTAAACATCTACACAGTTCCTCCCTCTTATCAAAGTAATTTTTATAATGAAACGATATTGTAGATAATTTTTAATACATATAAAGTTTATCAAGATATATAAAGTGGCGTACATCTAAGTGCAAACTCATCATTGAATTCTTTGCTTTATCCATTACACAGTTGGGTGTCGGTTTAAGCTGTTAATTTGAAAATCATATTTCGAAGTGGGAAACTTCATTCCCTATCAAATAATTTAATAGAAAGGACACGTCTCATTATCAAATAAAATGTTTTCTTATATTCGATTTTTAAAAAATGTACAGGATAAATTATTTACATCTACATTCAAGTTAATGTCATCATCTTTGTTGATATTCAGTTATGCCCTCCGACCTTCGGATTTCTCTCAAATCGGGTAACATTTTGAACTGACCCCTTTATTTAATCTATGGGGCAGTGTGTTCTTATTCCGCTGTGCATTTCTAAGGGCATCTCGTCTTGTTCTCTGTGTTTTGTTATTGTTGTTGTTGTTTTAAGTACTGTTCAATTATTGGTCACCCTGTTTTCACTGAATTTGTCTGTATTACTTAACCCAGCGACTGAACTCACAATTATTATACTACCAATTCATGAAACAACATTTTAATCAACTAAGCCAATGGTTCTCCACCCTTTTCTTTTCATGGCCCCCTTTTGATTGAGGATTTGTGATGCCCCCCTCCTATCTGTTTACTTTATCAAAAGCTCATTTTACCATTTCCGGAGCAAATAAACAGCAATATTTCTTCATATAAACTTCAAAACTGTTTGTCTTAAAAGCAAAGCCAGTCAAATGAAATGAACTTTTCTTTCGTCAAAAAGGTTCTGCAAACACACATTTTAAAAAAGTTCTGCAAAATAAAAAGAAATAAAAAAATAAAGCTATGCCAAATAAAAAAAGTTTTGCACATTTTACATAAATGCACATTAGTAACATAAGAGATACTTGGAAATTATTTGATAATACATAGTTAATGCTCAAAGAGGAAATTTATTCATTAATGTGTTCAAACCGGACGTTCATTTTTAAATAAATCTCAAAATATATTTCAATTACATAATTTAAGTTTATTAGAACTAAAATATAAAGAGCAACAAGGTTGTAGCCCTGTGTCCCCTTTCATTGAACTTGTTTCCCCCCCCTAATCCCAAAGTTTTTCTGTGGCCCTCATAAAATTTACCAGGGCCCCCGGTTACGAAATACTGCACTTGGCTATAGTCCCGTGAAGGTTACCTGGATTAACAGACACCTGAAAAATGCCAGAGACCTAAACTGCTGAAACGTTGTGATAATAACGACAAAAATGAAGCCATCACAGAAATTCAAACAGAAAATACAGGACAAATGAATGCATAGGCTCTTTACTTCCTGTTTGTCTGAGATTCATGCAGATTAAGCGAAAAGGTTGTCTGCTCGAAATCTGAAGAATATAAAATATTTTGGTGTTTTTTAGAGGTAGAAGGAGAAATTGTCAAGGATTTATTAGCTTTATCCTACACAAATCCTAAAGATTTCATAAATTATTGATAATGAATTTATTTATCTCAGAGGTTTTACGTTCTATAATAGTCAGCAAACAAGTCATTTTATAGTACTGAGTTCTATATGTACTAAGTAACCCATACAGGTGACTTTATGCTAAACAATGCTATACTTAATCTACACAAATTTTGCATGTGTTGGTCTTCTACAAAAATTTTATATTCAATGTCAATCGTTATCTTCTGTCTCCTGACAATTCATTGTCCTCTCACTTTAATAATGTTTTTTTTTGTTTTGTTTTTTTTTTGTTTTTTGTTTTTTTCTCAGCCGCTTTCACCCTCAATAACTCCTTAAGTCTTAGTAGCTTTATTCCTTTGTTAAAGGTAAAATGATTTTTTAAAAGTTTTAAAAAGTTCTTTACGTTTAAGGTTTGGCGCAATACACTCTTCTAAACCCAATTTCCCCTTTTGGTCGCACTAAGCAAAGCTTAGAAAATATCAGTAATGAATGAATATTGATTAAAGCATATCTATTTAAAAAAGAATGAATGTATATTTATTCATTTTATAAACAATTCTCATTAACGGGTGTGAATTCTTACCCATATTCTGAATCCCCAAAAAAGATTTCTGTTCCCCGACTACATGAATTTAAGCGTGCTACTAGATTAGCATCTAGGTTCCACTCTCCTGCTGTTGAAATAGTTAAATGCAGCCACCACTTCTCTTCCAACAGTTTCTTTTCTCGTACTTCCCGTCTGTGAAACTCCTTTCCGTTTACCTGCTTCTCTGATAAAGACAATCTTCAAAAATTTAAATCGCCATCTGCTGTCTTCTTGAATTCCGTTTATCTTTTGTCTTTACCTCACTCATCCCCATACTCACAATTTCTCTCTCAGTAACCCCCATCCTCAAAATTAGTTTTCGGATCTTTCTGTCCACAGTGGGCAACTCCTCCTTTATCCACATAACCACTCCTCCAATATCTTACAGTAGTGTAAATGCCCAGGCATTTATGGCTGTTATAAAATTATTGGCATTCAAATTGGACTTCAGAAGAACCTTTTCATTTATGAGACATACATAAGTTCTTTCATTTATCCCCAAAGATGTCAACTCCAGAATAGGTATTTTTATCTAGTTTTCTCTTTGTCAGCAATTCAATAATTGTACCAGCTAATCTCTTTCCTTCATTGTCAGTACAGCACACTTCAATATCCCAAACTCTATACCAACTTCCTTGCAGTTGATATTCATCGTTTTCACCAATAAGTCAGTTTATCACCCACTCTTGGCAAAAGGTTTGAAATCATCCATAAAAAGGAGATGGTTGATAGCATTCCCCAGTTTGTCCTTATTTAAATGTATCTAATTTATACTTTCTCCAAAACCATTGATAAAAGGACCACAGCATGCACGAAGAGTAAATAGGAGAAGAAATCACTTGAAATATTCCTTTTCGTATACAAATAGACCGAAGGAGTTGATCGCAATCGTATAATTTAGTCTTCCATGAAGGCATGCTAGTTTGCATAAGGCTAATGACATTTTTGGCTACACCGAGCATTTGTAAACACATTAGTACCTGTTATCGTTGTCGTCGGTGGTGCTGCTATTACAATTGTTTTCTATCAAAGTCTTTCGCTTCTCGTTATAAATTGATCGATTTGGGCACTTCGACGTGGTGTAATGGTTAACAGGCTTATCTTGCTACATCAATTATGACTGAGTAGTAAAATCAATTTTCACTGGATGCTCCATAATTTCGACCTTATGTCACATCTTATACGTTTAGTAAATCGCTGAGCACTGCAACGTCGTTTAATGGTTAGCAAGCTTGTCTCGCCATATCAATTGCTACTGAGCAGTAAGTTCGATTCTCACTAGGAGCTCTATACTTTTGGCTTTGTACCACATCTAAGCTTCGCTTAGTAATAGTAAGCTTACCTCGCTAGAACAATACGACTGAGCAATGAATTCGATCTTCACTTCGTACATACTTGTCACCTTTGCCTCATCTAAGCTATACTTAGTAAATCACTAGAAATTAATTGATGTACTCCGCCTATGCATTATTTTTTTCCTTCTTATTCTGTAATAATTCAGACACGTTGATCGTTAAAAGCGTGAAGTGGGAGGAATATTTACATTTTCTTTCTTTTTTTTAATTTGGCATTGAGCCGAACTTGAACCAGCAAACCTGGAGAATACAAATAAATGTAATTAGCACATGAGTACCGACACTCATCGCTTAAAAGGATTTACTGCAGATTTAATATACAAACACTAGCATCATACGCTCAGGCGTTTACTACAAACACACAAAATATATCAAGCACTTCAATCAAATCTACCATAATGATTGCATGCATTTTGTCCCCTCTCTCCATTCGATAAGGGAATAAGCATCGTTACATCAACGGTACAGTTTATTATTTAAAGAGAGGGAGAAACACACGTTATCGGTAGGATAAGGCATTTCGCCTCGATTAAATTTGGAAAGATTAGGTGAAATCGAAAAAATCACTAAAAGAAAAACCAGGAAGACTTGCAGATATTCAACAGGATAAGTAAACACTGTTATTGTGGCTGAGTAAACTGGTTAAATTATGCAGAAGTAAGTTGGTAACAGATGTTCGACTCAAACTTAGGAATGTAACGACATGGACAGAGAAATGGTGAGTAAAATGTTTTAGTGTCAATTCAGATCCCAGTTTTAAGCAGAAGAAAAACTTAATTTCAATGTAAAGCCAATGATTACTTCATTTACTCAATTAGTCTAATGCTTGTAAAATCAGGACAGAAATATCAACAGATGTTCAACTAAGATTGGAATATTGCAGTTTCCTTTTTTCTAAACTAGGGTCCCTAAATATAAATACTTAATTGTGTAAACATTGCGAATCGAGATTCATTCCCCTTGCCGATGAAAACCCCCGAGATATTAAGCGTCTGATTGTATTGTTTTTGTTTTTGGGGGTTTTTTTTTAACGATGGTTTATGTTGATATGATGTGTTTTGGGGGTTGGATTGGAAGGTGAATATATTTTCATCTTCCCCACTCCAACGATTTTTTAAAAATTTATTTATTTATATTTGAGACGCGGGAAGAAAAAAACAAATTTTCAAAATCTACCGTATGTCGTTACTGCAGTAAAATTCATAAACAGAAAAAATAATTTATGCAGATACAAAATCTTATCCTGAGAAACATGGCCGGGTGTTAAACAGTTAGAGAATTTAGTTGACTTATTTGAGTGAGTTTTATGTGTGTTTGCATTTTGCATGAACATTTGCATTTCTAGTGTAGATTTGTGTGTGCGCATGTACTCATATGCCTGTATGTGTTTGAATACGTTTTTAAATAGACTCTTAATTTGTGTGTATGTTTAAGCGCGAGCTCCACTGAGCAAAATATTTTTAATTTTAGGTGAAACGAACAAGAATTTTGCTTACGTAATTATCATTTCTTTTGAATGAGGAGGAGGATGTTGGGATGATAAGCTTTTCGCCACCATATCCTATTTTAGCCATCGAAAGAGTCTCTGTTGAAATAAAGATGGTGGAAGTGAGGAATGCGAGCCCATAACCCGACATTAATCCTTACTTTTGAGCCAACCCTAAGTTCCCTGGAGTTAACCTCATCGTTGGATAAGACGTACATCTGAACGATTTGGTCAAAGACAGCTTACATGTCTTGTATGTAAAAATTCATTTTTCAGATAAAGTTATGAAGATATCAGGTTTTGCGAGATTTTAAAACGAAAAATGTAAAAAAGATTCAAGTTTTAAATGCATTATGGTTAAGCTATGATTTCAATCAGAACTGAACTGATGAAATATCTAACGTAGGAAACTTGCAAGTTGGAAAATAAAAAGCAGAAAACGCTGTATTAAAATGAATAATCAACTGTCAGTGATAACGGATATTTTTATGGTTTACCTCTGTTTTATAGATGGATATAGCAATGTCGTTCATCAAATGTTTGGAAGTCAAAATAACTGGATCATCCAATGATGTGGCTTTGAGATCTGACGAAAAACAAGTATGCATTGAAACTTCTTATTCTTATAGAGCATTCTATCATATACTGCCATCATTTATCCGTCAAACAATACATGTCCTTCCTAAATCTTTAGAAATAGTTGTTAAAAGAGTTAATAAAAATCTCGCAGCAAGTATGAACAACGTTTTCAAAAGCTTTGCAATGATAATGAAGATTTGAGCGTTAGACATATCTTATGCATGGAAGTTCAATGGTTATCAAAATGAATCTCCCCAGTTGGAAGCCTATTTGATACGCTATTTTCTTGGCATATGAAGGGGAAGTACATTTGCGACAGAAGAAATAATTGGTTATTTCGAAAAGATCAATGAAGTTTTCTTTCACTTTCAAGACAAGTTATATTCGTTTCTTTGCTGTAAACCATTTCTAAAAGATTTTACTGGAAAATTAGACATTTTTTAATCAATTTACAAAAGAAGAAATTCAACACCATGTCCGAGTTAACAAAAATTCGTTGTAAAGCTCTCCAACCAGGCTATTAAAAATTATTCAAAACACTTATTTTCATATTCTTTCGAAATAAAAAACGTTTTTCAGATTCATTTTCTTATGAAATCAGACTGTGATACACATTGTGTCGGCGAAAAAGGAACGCATTGAGCTAAAATACAATGATAAAAGCAAAAAAAAAAAAAATTCAAAGAGTTGAAATGACTGAAACATGACTGCCAATTACAGCTAAACAGCTCAATCCAAACATGTGGTTTGCAATGGCGAAAGTGCTACTTTCTATCTTCCTATTTTGGCTGCTTGTTGCTTTCGGGTAGTCAACAAAATATTGTCAAAAGAAATAAGTAGAACAGATATGTGCATTTGAGGAGGCATAAGACTAAATATTAGATATATTAACAACGTCGACCCTGGTCAGTACCTAGATGGTTGGCTACTTTACCAGGTGCTGTAAAGTTGAATGTGCGGGTGGTGTAATGGATAACGGTTTGGAATTGGAAAGCAGGGAGCCGAGTTCCAGTGTCGGTTCGGTTTGTTATATTTACTTACGCGCATATATCCTTGAGAAAGGTATGAAGCCACCTCTTCTCTCCTCAGCTATGGATTAATTAATATGATTTGTATCAATAAATCATTATTATCTCCAACAAATTCTTACAATATAAAAATATTTTATGGCTTTAAATAACCTGAAAAAGATTGATAAGCTGTAAAAAACAAATCAATCTAATGTTGCATATATCATTCTACACATTGAAAATTTATCAGTTAGGTAAAATGCAGTTTTAGTCTCATTCAGCAAAAGTCTTTTGAAATAACCTGAAGATAACTCTAAGGAGAAAATGTGGAGAAACTCTGATGTAAACTCCAGATCTAATCTTGAACAAAACCCCAGCTCCAAATATAAACATTCACATTTAGAAAATTGCTAAATATATCAAGTGATTGCTATTGTCAATTGTAAAACTGAGTTCTACATCAATTACTTCATCATTTATGCCCTGTTTATATAACAAAGTATTTTACTTTGATTTTAAATGCAAATATTCGACATAGTTTGTTGACTGTCTTTTTTCAGACGAACGCGCCCGGTTCCCCTTATGGTGGATGGTTCTCGTATGGCCGATTAGAACTAAATGGGAACGGCACATTTTTTTTTCTATTAGGTTGGTGCAAAAATAATGTCGTTTTCTCACATATGTGAGAAAACGACATAATTTTTGCACCAAAGGGCGCCCGCATGGGTGATAGCAGAAAAAGGATTCTACTTGTGAAGTCTTCGATGGCGTTCTTCTGGAACATAATTCTTTTCTGATTTATGTAAAGTGCCCCTTCGGGTTTTGGGCGATTGTGGCTCTTCACAGTTTCCTATTTTTCGTAGCGTAGTAATGTTTGTCTCCTTAATATCCCTCCCAGTCCAAGATAGGTTACTTGATGTTTCCTTCTGCTCCTTTTACAGTGAATATACCCTAAGTGTGCCAAATTCTCCTAGCCATCTTTACACATTTCATTGTTATAGTTTCTAATTATCGTAAATGTTATCAATAGTAATTCTGTAAAGAAAGAAATTATTGTATAATCAGGATATAAATAGGCAGATAGAATCACATCAATATGTTAATACTGTATAATGTATACAACTGGTCAGTAAATTGTTCTCATAGATCAGGGGTCCCAACCTTTTTTGCGTCATCGCCAACATTCACATGGAAAAACTTTCCACCTCCCACCTGTATAGTAAATATTCAAAAGCATAGCATATCAAAATTGTTTGGTAAATGTTTGTTCGCGTTGCAGGCGTTGACAAAAAAATAAACGATTTTTGTTCATCATTATAAAATTAAAAAGAATATACAGTACTAGTAACTAATAAAAATTCAGCGAATTTCTTGTTGTTTTTCTTGTTATTTCGTCTGAAGAATGTTAATGACCCTTCTCAAATCTATAGAAAATACCAAATATTCCTTGTTTAGGGGATATTTATATCTTCTCTAAGAATGTGAGAGAGTTCTTCCCATTTAGTCTCCTATTTTTATGAGGGGTTATACAGTTTCTTTGCATATCTCATTTGAATATTTTTTCAGGTAGCGCATGTTGAAATATGTTTTTAATACACAAAATCCTATATCGTTCACCAAAATTTCCAATCGCAAATCATTTTCTGTTCAGTTGCTCATTGCTCAACCAAGAGTTCAAAATGTCCACTGGTGGGTGATATCGCCCAGGTTGTGAAACCCTGTCATAGACCATTACTAATAAAGTGAGTTTGATCCTGAAACTGTGATGGGAAACTGTGGCTTTGTGTCTGACTAAAATTACATATCAACAGAAAACGAACTAATTGCAATAGCAAACAATGCATGTATGTTAAACTTGTAAACAACTTGCTTGGTATAAGACCACAACTTCACTACGCTCATCATTGCTGTGAGGTTTCAGAAGCAAGTACGTTTTTTACGGGGTAGAATTACTAGCCCCACATCCATCTGGGTTGTCCTTTCATAGACTGATAGCTGACCCTGTCTGTTCAGCTTTTTCAACCCTAGCAGGTAGGAAAAGGTGGATTCATACCCATCAGTAGCAAAAGCAATGGCCTCGGTTGGCCTCGTTAATCCTTCTTCCAGTGCTGATAACCGCTTCACTTTCGAACAGATCCATTAGAGGACATAAACATCTGCTAAATACCTTGTTGAATAGAGTGCGTTTTAACACCGGAAGACAACACTCAACAGCGTCTAATATAAGTGAAAAGGGAAAGAGAATAAATTGTAATAAAGTTCACACTTGTACTGTTTCTTTTGGTGCATGTTTCTGTTCTTAAATAGACAATTGTTTAAAACCGTTGTTAGCATTCCGACCATGAGATCCGGTTTCGAATTTCACCATTATCGATTTTATCAAAGAAGCGACTTCTTGGTAGAATCGGCTGAGTGAGACGATCCCAGTGTACACCACTGTTAGGAAATACCTGAAAATCATACCATAAGTTGACCTAATCTTTGTAAGGGAAATTGGGTATTTAGAAATCTTTGTTGATTGTGCTAGCACGAAGTCCAAGTCATCGTGTACTGACACTGATCGCGTCAAATTATGCGCTCTCCAAAAAAAACTAGGGTCCACTCGGCATAGTTGTAGCATAAGCTACAAGTTTGCTTTGTGGGTGTTGAACAAACACAAATATGTCTGAGCAGGCGAGTGCAAAAAGAAGTAACTTGCCATCCGAGAAGACAGACATAAACGTATACAAGCGGCCAGCCATATATAGGAAGAATGCAGAAATATTGTGCAATCTTCTTTTGCTTTTCTTGCATTGCTTATAATTAAAGCATTCTAATTGATAACGAGTTATAAAAGGTGTTAAAGAAACAACAGTTTTACCCGATGAGCCACAACTTCTCTTCTGATCAGCATACAACGCATGCATCAACCCAGACACAATAAGCCATCGCCCCTCTTACAGCTTCTCGTGTCACTCTTCTTTCTCTTCCAACCTCGCTCTCTCTCTCTCTCTCTCTCTCTCTCACTTATTCTTCTTACGATCACTCTTCCCGCGTTTCAGTGATATCTGTTGCTCGTATCTCCATCTTGCCGACCATCCTCAATTTTCGATGATGGCAATCTCCATGCTGACAATGCGACCAGATTTCTTTCTAAGCGCCTCTCGGGAGGAACATTTTAATTAACGCCATCCGACACGCTCCGATCTGATAAACACGCCTTATCTTTGCGATTAATCAACAAGAACATTAGAACCGGGACATGTGAGAAAAAGATTATTCCTTTACATCGTGTAGCATAATTAAATTCGTACGTTTTATGATCTTAAAAAATGCAGCCACATAAATGTAGGCTTAAGCATGAGAAAAGATTGGCGAAAAAATGCGCGTGCGTGTGTTTGTTTACGTGCGCATACGTTTATATATGTGTTAGTACGCGTACGTGTCCATGTGTGTCCGGGCATACAATCATCTTATGTATCTACGCATATATATATATATATATATATATATATATATAATTCTTATTACTTTAAACTTTTTATAGTGAATAATTGTATTTGAAATAGACGCCCCATTTTTTATTTTTTTTAAACAATGCGTATTACGTCTCAGCCTGTACATTCGATAAATCTTAATAAAGAAAACATGCTCTCCACAGGGATCAAACCTGTGTCCCCCTTTGTTAGGAGAAACCATCGTTTGCTCTGGCTTTTCCACTCGGCTACGAAGAGCGCCACACACACACACACACACACACACACACACACACACACACACACACACACAAATATATATATATATATATATATATATATATATATAGAGAGAGAGAGAGAGAGAGAAAGAGAGAGAGAAACAGACAGACAGTTCACGGGTTACGGCGTCTCGTGGTTACGGCGCCATCTCCCATAATATAATACATTGTCACGCGACGCTATATGAGGAAGAATGCATTGTTTCTTCACCTGCTGTACGCCATATTGGATTGTGCTACATTCGCTATGGGTAACAACCCTTCTGTTATGCATTATCGGTTTAATACAACGGGCAATGAATATTTTCTAAATTTGTTATTCAAATTTTTCTTTTGCCTTTACAGTATTGCTTTTTTGTGGTCTAAGTGTGCGGAGAAATTGTCCATGGTGCTTATTTTAACGAGTGCTTTCGGCTAATACTTTAGCCATTCACCTTTTGAAAATGCCTATAGATATCTCCTCTTGTTCTGATTTAGTACCACCCAGTTTCCACTGATTCTTAGTCGGTTCAATAAGGCCTAAGGGATTAACTCACAATTACTCCGCCACCAAATTGCCAGAAATTTAGACAGAAACAATTCTTTAGATAAGGAAATATAATAAAATTCTGAAATAATTCGGCTATCGTGAAAACAATTCAAAACAACAAATTATGGATTCGTATATAAAATTAAATTGTTGTAACGCAGACCAAACCTACAATAAGAAATTTAAAAAAAAACAATATTTTTTAATTTCTATTTATTTTAATAATGGCAACTCCTTTTTGTGCCAATTCCTTTCAGCCCGCAGGTGATCATGGCTCTCCATAACTTCCTATTTTTTATTGCTCCAAGAAAACTTTTTACACTATTTAGATTATTCGGACTATTGTACTCATCGCCATGTTTATTACAACGTTTCGGCCGTTGTACGCTACGGCCTTCTTCAAGTTGGTTGGAATATAGAACTTTATTTCGCTCACTGGGGTAGACTGTTCTAGTTCCACGTGCCATGTCATGTCAGTTATCAATTATCTCCTGTTAATTCCCCTCTCCAAGTTCTCCACTGCCTTAACCGAGTATTGAACTCACACTCTTTGGGTCTCTGTCACTGTGCCATGTGTCCTTGAGGACATCTGTGCAATAAATTCTGGGTATTCAGCAACCATTTTTACCAGTGCTCATATTGCAATTTTTGCTGTTATCATTTCATGTTTTTACTAGAGCTCATATTGCAATTCCTGATGTTATTATCGCTTTTCCCTGGCATTCCTTATTACTGGTTCCCATATTGTATTTATTTCTATGCTTGGTCAGCTCAAGAGATTTTTGTGGCCTAGCATATGTGCTGATTCCTTAAGTTTACGAATTTTCCAATGGTGTTCTTTGTCTATGATCTCAACCTGATCCCACAGAGGGCGGAGATCTAACTTTTCTCTCCATACGTGGACAGCCACGCCTGATTTTTCCACTTCCCCTCATGTTACAGCTTTTTGGTGTTCTTGAAACTTTTACCTTAAGGGGATGGCCTGTCTCCCCTTTATATTTCTTTCCGCAGCTGCACGGGATAGCGTACACACAGTCTTTAGTTATGTTCTCCTCTACGGACGTCCAGCTTTTGAAGGTCGTTCTGATGTTATATGGACTGCAGATCCTTTGTATTTTCTCTGATAACCCCTTCACATAATGATTAATGTCGGTTTACGGTATACGGATGCCTTGAACCAATGCTCTGTTCGAGATATTAGAACATCCAGGAATGGGAGTGTGTTGTTACTCTCTTTCTCCATCGTGAACTATACAGAAGGTCTTATTCAGTTCCTATGGTCCAGTAGAACCTGAACATCTTCCTGGTGTGGCCAGAGTATGAATGTGTCATCTACGTACCTTAACCATAGAGTTGGCTTTAGAGATATAGATCCTAATGCCATTACCTCAAAGTATTCCCTGTATATGTTCGCCATTGTTGGTGATAAATGCGAGCCCATTGCTAAGCCCTCATCCTGTCGATATACGTGTGATCCCATTCCGAAGTGTGTTGTTTGTGTACAAATAGTCAACATCTCCATCAGATTATCTACTGGAATACTGGTCCGTTCTTCTAGGGATGAGTCAGAGGCCAATCTCTCTCTGACTACTGAGAGTGCCTCCTCCGTGGGTACCTTGGTGAGCAAACTCACCACGTCCAAGCCCACCATCTGGTTGGATAGGATGGGAACATCCTTGATTATTTCCACTAAGTGGGCAGAGTTTCGGACATATGAAAGAGACTTTCCGATCAATGGGTCAATTATATCTATGTTAAATCCAGTGACAGGACCCAAAGAGTGTGAGTTCAATTACTCGATTAAGGCAGTGGAGATCTTGGAGAGGGGAATTAACAGGAGATAATTGACAATTGACATCCATTAAAAACATGGCACGTGTACCGAGAACAGTCTACCCCAGGGAGCGAAATAAAGGGTTCAGTTCGACATTCCAACCACCTGAAGAAGGCCGTAGCGTACAACGGCCGAAACGTTGTAATAAACATGGCGATGAGGACAATAGTCCAAATAATGTAAATAGTGTACATAAGACCTCAATCTCAGAAATATAGTCAGATACCAAAATTTTTACGCTTTACAATCCCCTTCTCTTGCCTTCAATATGTCTTGTGAAGATTCAATTCTCTAGACCCTCTTTCCTCATTATAATTTTACTTGTTTGTTTCTGAGTGGAAGTATGAGTTTCCTTTTAGTTTCGATTTCACCGGAGTTTTCTTTGTTGCTTCTATGTTCTAATTCTGGTATTCTTAGTATTCGTCGGTAGAATCCCATCTGTCTTGCTTCGAGTCTCACTTTTTATCTGTAAGGTGATCGTCCGGCATTTAACGTCATATAAGAGATTACGGATTACATAGCAGCTCAGCATTCTTTTCTTTGTTTCTAATTATATTTTTCTATCTCTTAATACATTGTTTAGTTTCTGGAAGATATCTTTTGCTATTCCTATGCGCCTTCGGGTTTCTAGGTAACATTTCTATTCGTCTGTT
This sequence comes from Acanthosepion lycidas, assembly GCA_963932145.1. Lineage (NCBI taxonomy): Eukaryota > Metazoa > Mollusca > Cephalopoda > Sepiida > Sepiidae > Acanthosepion > Acanthosepion lycidas. The sequence goes on from OZ010577.1 coordinate 60,477,532, forward strand.
AGTAACAATGTCATGATAAAGAGGTAGAAATCATTTACCTTATTTACACTCAGACTGTTTTGCTCATCTTTTATGTTAGTATCACATTGTTTCGATCATTGTGCCCTCCAACTCTTCTTCTGAAGATTATCAGCGTATATGCTAGGCTATGACGGTCTCATTAGTAGTAGGCCTAAAATAGAAATAAATACCGGATGGGAACTGTTAATAAAGAAAAGAAGAAAAATGACAGCAAGGCTGCAACAGCTACAGCAGCAGTAAGAGAAGAAAATCCTTGGTGAATGCTGTCAAGCGTGACAAGTAGCAACAGTAGCGTCATGAGAAATCGGATTAGGTTTAAGTTCTACACTCAGGATTGTCCCGTTGAACAATAACCTAGTGGATGAATGTGTTGGTTCGTAAATTTTAGTGACATAGCAATTGTGAGTTCAATTCTGGGCCAAACTGAGACTCGGTGGAAACCACGCTAAGAGATAAACAAGATATCCATCGACAGGAACTGTGGAATGAGAACAACCTACCCCCGTAAGTTGAGTAAATTCTAAATTATTTAAAGGTCGACAAACACTTGAAGAAGGTCGGAGTGTAGTACGGGCGAAGCGTTGTGATAACAACAAGAATAGTCCGAGTTTAAATAATATAAATAAGGATAACTCCTCAATCCAGAAATTCAGACAAGTAAAAATAAATGTTAGACCTTCAAAACGTGTGTCCTCATTTTGTTGTATTTACGTTTCAGAGTCATTTGCATGATAAGGTTGAAGCATAAAGACACTTTTTGAAAGATATCATTATAATGAGACAAATTTAGATATTGAAAATATTGTTAGTCATTAAGCATTTTTATGCGAACCATAAGATCGTTGTATGCGTGGGCGCTCAGCTGCATACAAACGTAGACAGATAAATGGCTTCTTTATTTTTATTGGCTGCAAAACGATATTGTTCTCTTTTAATCATCTGAGAAAACCATTTTTACATTCTATCATCATGGCTAATGCTAACTTCCAAGGGGGTGACTCATTGTGCCTTCTCGGGTTTTTTCCAGTGACATGAAGTGAAAAGATTGTATTGAATCAATTGCTATGTCTGCTGTTAGGAAAGTTGGTTCACTGCTCTCACATCTGGTCTGGTGCTTCTGCTATGTATTCAGAGATTCTAGATAAAACTCAAAGAAGAATCTGCAATATTATTGGTCCTGACCTGACATCTCGGCATAAGTCACTTTCCCATCGCCGTAACGTAGTTTCCATTTTCCATAAGTATTTTTATGGTAATTGTTCTAATGAACTTTCCTCTTTGGTACCCAGACTTTATGAATTTAAGTACAGTACTAGATTAGCGGCAAGGTCTTATCCTTTTAGTTGAAAATTCGATATTTAACCGCAAACTCTATGCTGACATTTTTTTCTCTCGCATTTCTCGCTCGTAGAATTCTTTTCCGGCTTCTTGTTTCCCATTCTACTTTGATCTTCAAAAATATAAATGCAATGTCAACTCTTATCTTCTGCCTATTAATCTATTAATTCTTGTTCTTTTATTATTCTCTTTCTTTAATAATATTTCTTTTCCTCATATTCTGTCAGTAACCCCTTAAGTCTTAGTGGCTTTATTGCATTGCTTGAGGTGAATTAATTTAAAAAGATAGATAGATAGAAACGAAGTTATTTTGGATTAAAAAAAGTACAGAGAATAGTGAATGTGTAGCACTAATTTACTAAGTATAAAAACTTTTCCAAATTCAGAGAATTTAACTGAACTCGAAGACTAAGTACGAGCAAGAAAGCTAACTTTCAACTGTTTCGTTTCCTAAGCATCCCCACAGATGAAGATAAGCAGACTAGGAAAACCATAGATTTTCTTTTATTGCTTCTGGGTGGTAATTTGTACGTATCTCTATATTCATAAATGAATGTCAAAACCTGTAGATGCATGTGTCTATGTTAGCACACATAATTATATATTGTTACTCTCTACTGTATAAGATTGTGTGTGCGTATCCGTCCGTTTGTCTTTGTCCCTGTTTTGAATGCTTTTAAATAGATATTTAGATAAATATGCGTAATAGTCATTGCGTATATGTAACAGCTGTTAGAACTTATTCTGTTGGGATTTCTCAGATCCCAAAACAAAGCAGAAACGAAATTAAATAAAAAGAATAAAGCCACAGTACGTTGGGCAAAATTAAATTTTTTAATATGATACTTAAAATGTGCTGAAGCTGAGATATGAGGGCGAATCAAGTAATATTCCAAAATGTCTTTCAGGCATGCTCCGTTGGAAATGTCACGACCCGTCTGAGGTGACAGGACAGATAAGAAAGAAAATTATTGCTGCTTGCAGCGCATGTTTACAGATATATAGATATGAATGCTTGTTGGGAATGTTTACCAGTGAATAAGTAAATATATATGTATCTGTGATTACTCTCTCTCTCTCTCTCTCTCTCTCTCTCTCTCTCTCTCTCTCTCTCTCATACACACACACACATCAACGCGCGCACACACACAAAGAAAGAAAGAAATTTGCATAATGTCAGCGTATATGTCGATAGACGTCTGTGTAACTGTGAATATATATACGTATTTATGTTCATGCAGGCATAAAGGTGAAGGTTAAATTGTTTTAATAATATCACCTCATGTTTGTGTACTTATATATATATATATATATATATATAAGAATTAGTGGATTCTTAATCCGACACTTTTATTACTTCAAACGTTATTATAGAGGATATTCGTATTTAAAGTAGCGGTCCCATTTATGTTTCTTAAACTGTGTATTTTGTCTCTCGCATTCCAGAAAACTTAACAAAAAAAACGTGTACTCCGGCAGAGAACGAACCTGACTTCCACCCACTCTCTCTAAGGGAAACCACCATTAGGTCAAGTGTGCTTTACCGCTCAGCCACGGAGAACGTAACAGCAAGCATGGTTCTACTTTCTATTTTTATGGAAAGCATATCCTCTGCAATCAGGTTATTTTCTCAAAAGCTTCATATCTGATCAGTTTAGTATCCGAAACGTAAGCAATGCAATTTCTAAAGAATTAATGGATTAATCTAACACTTTTATTACTTCAAACGTTATTATAGTGTATACTTCGTATTTGAAATAGACGCCCTATTATATATATATATAGATAGATAGATAGATAGATATAGATATATGGTGCGATGGATAAATTGTCGTCTAAATTACGCAAAAAAAAAAAAAAAAAAATGAAAATAATACTGGCGTCTCATTTTAACAGATATATTTATCAAAATTACACAAAAATCTTAAAATACTATAGAGTAAAATATTCAATATAATCGCCATTGGCTTCATCCACGGCCTCCAGACAACTTCTGAATCTCCAGCATCTCTTCTCTACGGCCTCATTGTTTAAGTTGGTGAATATAGCTATAATCCTTGTCTTCAGTTCATCGTTGGTGTTACCAGGAGTTTTGTTGGTCCCTCGCTCAACTGCACCCCATACATAATAATCAAGGGTGTTGCAGTCCGGTGAGATAAGTGGCCAGATGTAAGGAGTGATGTGATTGCAGAAATTCTCTGACGGCCATGACTGGGTTGTCCTTCTTGTGTAGCATGGGCAGAGTCCGGTTGCCATACATAAGGTCTTCTAGCAGCCACACTCTTGGCCCAGGGCAGCACTACCTCCTCAGGGAATTGATGTAGTCCTCAGTGTTGAATCTGAAGCCCTCACTAACAAATTTGAGAGTTCTTTTCTTACCAAATAATCAGAGTGAGTTTCCCGACCTTCTGTACATTTGCAATCGATATTAGACTCGTTCAACTCTTTCCGAATCCTCAGCACTGTCATTAGACACTCTGAAAAAATTCGTATTGAGGGTTTCGGTGCGAATGCCAACCAGTATTGCACGCCGTTTCCAAATTTCTGGAAAATTGAATTGCGTTATGATGCTATTTTTCTCATAGACGGCGCCCAACTGACCTTATATACTGTGCAGTCGACAAAATAAAAAACAAACAACGCGCATGCGCGATACTGAATATATAAAGTGGCCATAATTTACCCATCACCTCCTGTATACACGCATATGTTCTTTGATTTATTCATTGCAGGTTATTTGAAGCCAGAAAATATTTTTACAGTCTAAGAGTTTCTTTTCGTAAATAATAATGGTTTAGAGATATTGTCTTACTAATTAGCTCATAGCTGGAGGAAGAAGAGTTGCATTCATACCTTTCCCAAGGATTTGCTCGTAAGCGAATATAACGGGAGTTGGAACTCGGATCTCTGATTAACAATTCCCGGCCACTATCCATTACACCACCTGTATATCCAAGCTTACAAGACGTGGTGTTCTTAAACTATTATATATGTACACACACACAAACATATATATATATATATATATATATATATATATATATATATATATATATATATATATATATATATATATATGCTGATATATATAAAGCCTTAATATATACTTGCGGTGTTTCCAAGTACACCTGTCTGCCAAGGTGTCTAGTCAAGCCCTCTTACGAACATCTGTTCTGTTGTTTATACTGCTGAGCAAACCTTAGTTAAAGCTTGAGGGAGAAAATATATAATTTGGCGTGATCGCTTATTTAAACAAGGCCAGTGTCCCAAACCCTCGCTGATTTACGTGCTAGCACGACCCTCGGCGGCTTTTGAACAGTTCCGTCTACCCTGTTTTCCTCACACGTCTTGGGTTAAAATGCGGTATGATTTTCAGGTACTTTCTAAAGGTGCCATGCACTGCCTCTCCAGGCCGATAACATCAGAAAGTCACCTCTCTTGATGAGATTTGAACCTGATTCTCATACTCAGAAAATGCACGTCCTACCACTCTCCGACCACATGTATACACTAATTGTATGTTTGGATGTGTTTAAGGGCGTCCGTTCATATGAACATAATCGTGAACTCGTGTCCTGTAACTTATTAGTAACGCTGCAGCACTACATGTACTGCTGCCGTTGTGTTTGTGTCTAGCGCAAGATAACTTGGGGGAGTCCATCACTTCTAGATTCGTTGCCCTACCAAGTCTCCGTCCTGGGTATGACAATAAATTATATCCGGCAGTAAGGCCTCTAATCAGAAGGTTTTGAGGAACGTAGAACCACTTCTTAATTAGTGATGTTTCCAGATCCACCCTAACCTAGGATGGTAGCACCTGTAAGGGTCCTAAATATGGTCAAATAGTTAACCACACAAACTGGGGTCAAAACAGTATGAAAGCATAAAAATATATTTTCATAGTAAAAATACCAGCAATAATTGTTTTGGAAAAAAAAAACAGCAAAACGTTTTTGTAAATGTAACCACTAATTCTCCCAAGAAAATTAAATTTCGGCATTAAATGACCCATAAGGAGTCGATATGCCGCTAAACAATCAATCCCAACCATACCAAGTCTGAAGAGCTTAGGCATCACTATTAATTGCGAATGTTTTAATTCAATATTTTTCTTTTCATAGACTAGCTATAAAACCCAGACATCCTTTTTAGTTAACCCATAGCTAAAGGAAGATGAATTCATACCTTTTCCAACGGTATTAGGGAGAAATGAACGAGATACATTCAGAATTTTAATTCCATACGACGGTTCTACTTCCTCTGTCAATAATTGTTAGGCTACATGCATATACAAATATGCACAGTTCTCTAAATATATACACTCTCAATTATATATACGCTTAGAGAGTAATCGGCACATATGTCATATAGATAGAGAGATATTGACATACGATCGGGGGCCGAAAAGCTTTCAGACCACTTCCCAAAATCTGATCTGACCGAGAACCTTTCAGCACAGCCTCAATCATATATCGTGGATACATCCATAGAAAATGAAATGCAAGACATCATAAGTGAAAGCGTCTATAAGATTTTTTTTAATCTTTCAATCTTTTTGGAATGTTTTACTTTTTTTTTTAATCTTGCCAATTAATTATTTACAGATAATAGAAAAAAAAGCAGAAATTAATGACCGAATCGTTTTCTTTGTAAAAATGGCGTGTCAAAATTAATTTTAAACCTCTAAGTTCTCCTGATTTCATCTAAAGATTCGCATTTCTGTCTTCACTTCGCATGTGTCTTGGCTTTTCCATGGCTTGGGATTTTGATCTTCCTGATATGCACGCTACTTCACTATACACAACCATGACTAAACAAAAACACCAACGCATACGCGCATTTCACGTTTATACGCACACAAACATAAACGTCGAAAAATTTCTTTACTGATCTCCAAAAGCAATTGAGCATCTAAACACGCGCATACTCATGAACTACACTGACACAAACGCGTTCAAATAAAGATAAGTAAATCTGTTCAACTATTTTTCTAACATGAAGGATGATAAACCACAGTTGTTTACAATCATTCAGCATAATTTTCTAATGATGATGTAAATAATTATCGAATTGTTAACATATATACAGTTTAATTAATATTGATTATCTTGAGACTTATCATTGTCACCTTCAACATCTGTTTCTATTTTTATGTGGAGAACTCATGTAAAGTTTCGTCTATGTTGAGAAACAAAATGGGGAAATAGTCTCTTTAGATTCCTTAACGAAATAAATAAGACACTTTGGTACAATTTACGGAATAGCCTGTGTAGTTATTTATTCACATGATGTAGTCTTCTGAACGTGGGTCATATTTGTGCCAAATGCAAGCATGTGGGAATATTTTGACACAGTTATAAGTGTAATGGAGGAGGTATTCTCGAAATCAATGTTTCTCAACCGGTGCGTTCAAGCGCACTAATGTGCCTTGAAAGATAACCAAGTGCAACCCAACTTAACAGAAGAGTAATCTAGGAATTATTTTTAAATTTAAAAAAATTATTTTTTTAAATCTAGAGACCAAGCACATGATTTCCATGTCTAAATCAAATCTTTGTTCCTTCATATCTTAAACTGGATGCTAAATTCCTTAATCTTTAAGAATGAGTGGATAATCCTTCCTCTTCTACCTTTCTCAAACGATTTAAATCAGTCATTACCGCCCTCTCTAAATAAATAGATTCTTCATAAATCCCTTTAAATGAAAACTGTACTGATAATCGCCTCTTGGGGATGTTAAAGCAATATTTCATATTTTCAAGTTTCATAAGTAATTTTTCCTAATTAAAATTTAAAGTACACCCCAAAACTTTGTTATTTTGCAATGCACCCTGAAGTAAAAAAAAAAAAAAAAAGATTGCAAAACACTGATCTAAATGATATATTGCATGAGCTAGGATGATATACTTTGTGATCATAAAACAAAGTGAGAATTAAAGTTGATATAAAAAAATTGAAATTTTTTTTCACTTTTTTGTTCTTGCTGTTATTAATTTTTGAATATCTTTTTCAGTAAGTATTGGAAACAAAACTCAATACACATTTTACAAGCTACTACTATAATACAGAGGTTTAACTATTTGAACATATGTGCAACTTTTCCTGCATTTACCCCCCCACACACACACACATATATATATATATATATATATATATATATATATATATATATATATATATATATATATATTAGGAAAAAGAAAGGACAGATAGTTAGAATCCACAGTTATTAGCATTTACGTTATATATATATATATACATATATATATATATGTGTGTGTGTGTGTGTATATGTATATATATGTGTATATGTATATATATGTCTATATATATATGTATATATTATAATAATATTTTTTGTTTAAAAATATGATTCCTTCGCTACATAAGAGTTCTCATGTTTCAAAAACGTGAGCCGAAATCATCCAAATAATTAATAAAATTAAGTTGGATTGAGGTGTTTAGTCACGTTTCATCTTCAAGCGAAATTTTAGGAATAAGCTATCTCTCGGTTTACGTGTATTTTTACAGAATTTGTTATTGTGGGAGTGGCTATACTATTTTCATTCTTTAAGTGGTCAGGGAGTTAATTCTTATCAGTGGATTCATCATCCTCTGAGAGGTTTTGCTAAGGTTGGGTAGGGTATCCATTTCAAGGCTAATGTTTACGGT
>OZ010577.1:60493062-60603062 GCA_963932145.1 Acanthosepion lycidas
CCTTTCATCAATTTTCCAGCATTCACTGCCATATATGTAGATTGGCATTACATTGCACATCACTCGTCTTTATTTCTAATAAAATTTTCCTCTTTCTGGATGACTTTTTTAGCTTTTAACGAAATTCTAACGATATTTTCCCGTTTCTTCGTTTAGCTTTTGGAAGGTATCTTCATCTGTTTCAATTAGCCCTCAGCTTTTAATGTCACCTTTTTCGTTGTATATTATTTAATTTCGCAGATACTCGGATTTCTGTTCTTGCTTGCTTTTGAGATCTCCCATCTATAGCTAGCATTTTGGTCTGTCCCTCTACCTAACAACGATACTTTCTTTCTTCTTATAATCGATAGTCCGTTCTTCCCGCTTTTTGGCTACCTTGTCTAGGAGTTCCTGTAGTTTTCTTTTTGTGTCTGCCATCAAGACGGTGTCATTTGCCTATCTTATGTTTTAAGATAGCGTTCACCAATAATAAATACCGATAGGATATCTAGTTCTCTTGGGATCGTCTCGTTGTATAGGTTAAATAAATTTAATTTAAAGATGCATAATTTTCTTACACTCCTTTCTATTTTTGTGTACTTTTTCATTTCATTTTCCGAATGTATGTTGGCGATTTATTCCCAGTAAATATTCCGGATTATTCTGGCTTTCCCAAATTTTATTTATATATTATAATGTTACAAACATTCAGGTCTCTGTCTTTACCTCCCCAAAACATCAGAGCCGGTGCGTACTACTACCATCTGGGGGTGGGGGGTTGATTAGAGGACAATGCTTTGTGACCCTCATTATCTTATCAACATTTGCTCTCTTATAATTACATTTATATACGTTAGAAATTAACTAAGCACAACTAACTATTAAAGGATGAGAAATTTTCGCGGATTTTGACGCAATTCTGGGTTCATTTTTTTTCACCCAAAACCGTGAATTTCTTTTGTTCATGGTAAGTCTCGAAAAAAAAAACACTACAAAATCTACTATTTTTTATCTATAATGTTGAATGGGTTAAAATTATTCTAACAAAAAAATCTCAAGTTGATGCCACGAAACATTGTTGGTTTATTTAAGATGGATTGATCTATTATGATCTTTCTAATTTGCATCTAAAAAATTGAGACGTAGTAGAGTGGGAAGACGTAACATAGATTCGGGTGGGGGATATATCATAGATCCAGGGGCATCGTATCATAAATTCGGATGGAGCCGACGAGACCCTTGCGCCATTCCTGCGACTCATTTGCACTGATTATCTTTTTTATATTTTCCTGAACGAATTTGTCGTATAATTATTTTGAGTGAATATTTGATAGCCTCCGAGAAATATACGCTTTTTAAAGCACATTGCCCGACGTTAAAATATCAATTGTTTCTAAAACTTTCAAAGACACATCGATAGTGGCGTATAAATCGATCACTTCTGACTTCTGTATAGATGATTTAAAGGCTGTACATGAATTACAATACGGTTTTCTCTGGATCGAATACAACAGTGTCGCACCAAGCAATGCTAAAGTAATTAGCTGTTCATACAAGAATCATATCATTTTCCGATAATTATATTTCTCGGAATTCTGATTGCAAAATCACACGAATTCATATGAATATATCTTAACCCTCTATCCTTTCCTTTGGTTTCTACGAAAGATTTTTCTTGCAAGTAGGGGTTTTACAGAGTGAAATTGCTAGCTTCACCCCAGCCGGTGTCAAATTTAGAGTTAGCCGTCTCCTAGACTGGTTTCAAAAATAGCAGGACAGATTGGGCGCTCTGCTATTTCACCCATTGATGGTCGGAAGAAGAGGTAGATCTATACATTTCCCAAGGCTATTTGTGCGAAAACAAACGCAACGACCTTGACTGAAATTTGAACTCGGCCCGTCAATCTCACTTTCCGCCAACCGCTACGAATTTTTCTTTTCTTCTTTTATCATTTCAAGGCGATAAAGACAAAAAAACTAAAAGACAAGGGTTACTGAGTGTGAAAGAATCTGAGAAAAAACATTATTAAGAAGAAAGGGCAATAAAAGAACAGTAATCAAGGAGACAGATTACATTTAAATTTTTGAAGATCAAACTTGACTGGAAAACAAGAAGAGATCCACAAACGAGAACTGTGAGAGAACAAACTGTTACCATAGATGGTTACATCTAGCAGTAAGATGATGAGACCTAGCTGCCAATCTAGTACTGCGCTTAAATTCATAAAGTGAAGGTACAAAAGAAAACTCATCAGAACAATTGTGACACTATTTACGTCGCTAGAAAGTAAGAAGAAAAAAAAAGAAACGCGAGAATTAAATTTAGGTAATAAGAAGCCATCACGAAAAGGACACTAAGCGGTGTTATTTTTCTGAGAAGGAAAGGTGGTAAGATTTTTATTTCCATTGTCGAGAAATTAAAACACAGAATTTAATCTGATTTGTGTTACGGGGCGGAGAGTAAGATATGTCCAATCTGTCCATGGCAATGGTAAAGGGAATTTTCAAGTTGGACAAGTTACCTCCCGCAGAATTCTAAAGAGATAAAAATAAAAATTAATTAAGCACGCACTGTTCGAGAAAAAAAAAGTGTCCGCTGACCACCATGAAGGAAAGGTTAAGCCTTTGTCTATATGCAGAATATCATTTATCGTCAGGGCTGGCTATGATAGCGAAACTATTTTATCAGATCAGTAATTGGCACCAAGAATGCAAATACGTCCAAATGGCTACCCACTTGATGCTGGCGAAAATCTGATTGACGAATTCCAGGTGATTCGGTTAAGATAAGAGTCTAGGGTGTGAGGTCTCCTCGAAGAAAAGAAAGAAAAGAAAAAAAAAAGGTGTGAGATGCCACTGTGAGAGAGAGGGGAAACCCGTTGACACCCTCTGAAGGCATGGTGAGATACCAATATGAGAACAGAAGAAGGTGGGAAGACGAAAGACTTCCAAAAATGGAAAATAATAAAATTTTCCTGAGCGAAAACAAAGAAGTGGATTGTTGGTTTAGAATTATCAAGGAACCTCAAACAAGCCCACCCCGGTTTTGGTCGGCGTCCATATAAGCAGAGTCGCAGCGAGTGAAAACAAGTTCGAGTTCGAGTTAAGTTCGCAGTGAAATTCGCAGCTGAGTTGAATTGAGTTGGGCCCGCCTCGCAAAGAGTTGACCGAAAGATTCACGCAAATCACGACCTCAACTTCTAACCAAGAACAATTTATTTTTGAAGAACGACTTAGACTCATACCACCAAAACAAGTTTTACGAATATCGCCTGAAGATACACCAAGAACCAGTTTCTTAAAGAACAAACAGCTTAAGATGTTAAGACTCGCCTAACAAACACAAAGTGCCACGAATCCATATAGCGGGTTGGGAAGAAGACGCAGTCCTCTATTCAGCAACCAGATATAAAATATTGTTATCTTTTTTTTAACACATTTGAAATTTTCGAGTTATTATTTTCTTTTCTTTTACATGTACTTGTGCGGTGTTACCCATTATCGAACTCAGCTTGCATTACGGCCCGGCGACTGATTGATTTCGTCTGCCAAAGATCAATTCACAACGTGGGTAGGTTAGACTGGAAATCAAAATAGTTACTTCAGGTAACCAGACGTTGGAGGCGAGCTGGGAACGACCAGGCTGATACCAAATCTAACCAAATTCCCATCCGAATCACCAAAAGGTTAGAACGTCACATTTGGTGCCGCGACCAATACCAAGCCAGTTGGTCGTCACAGGACAGGATAGCACGACGGACGCGGCTAGGCAGACGTCACATTTGGCGCAGCGACACCCGGGGGACGTCACAATTGGTGCCGTGACCAGGAGAAGACCCTGGATCAGCCGCTGCCACAGGAGTTGCAGAAAAAATTCGACCAGGACAACACACGGCGTCTCAAGGACTCAAATTGAAACAGACTAGAGTGGGAACCAAAGGACTTTGGTTGGCTATAACCATACGGTTCCAGACACTTTAGTACGACAACCCGGAACCTGAGAAAAACGAGCTGGAAATCGTCTGTCAGGTAGGACACTTTATTTTCGGTTGATCTCCCAATTTCGATTGTTGCTGCTCAGATTGTTTTTCTTTTGCTGTGTTAAATATGTCTGACTATGAGCCAGATAGAGTAGACATAGAGGAAGAGGGGGTTGAACAGGGATTGCCAGCAGACCTGAGAAAATTATTGGGTGGACCGAGGGTCCCGACCTTTGATGGGAGTTAAGGGATTTTAGGGACTGGCTGGCAGTACTGGATAAGAGCCGCGTAATATATAGAATCTCAGACCAAGAGGCCCTATATCTGGCGTATGATGCCACCAGAGGGAAAGCGTCTGAGTTCGTAAAAGGACTCTTAGCCAGTGAGCCCCACTTGACATGGGAAAGGTTGGAAGAATTATTAACTCGGGAGTTCGCTGACGAGGGGACGGCGATAGAGGCCATGAGAGCCCTCCTGAAGATGACGCAGCTGAGGGACGAAACCCCTGGAGAATTGGGGACCCGAGCGGAGAAGCTGTCGTCATTAGCTTTCCCAGAGGTAGTGAGAAATAATGCGGTTATGCAGGCCCAGTTGGCTGTATGTGGAAGCGCTCAGTTACGAGCGTGTTCGTCACGATGTTTTGAAGGAAGGACCGCTAAGGTTATCGGCAGCAGTGGAGCTGGCCAAAGAGAGACAGAGAGTTTGGGAGAAGGTAAAAAGAGGTGGGAAGAAGCAAGAGCTAAGTCGAGAGGTCGGAAGAAAGGAGGAAGACCCCCCGCATGGAATCGGAAGGTCAAGCTAGAGGTGGATGAGCCTGAGGTGTGGGAAGAAGATCCCAATAGAAAGGCTTGGTCAACAAGGCATGGGTTCTATAGGCCCACGTCGGGGAGATACGGGCTGGTCTGCTGGACTTGTGGATATGAGGACCACAGAACAGCGGAATGTCCGACGAAGTGGGGTTTGCCCCCAGACTTTGAACAGGATAAATGTACTAGGTGTGGGAAGAAGGGACACCTAGCCAAGTGGTGCAGGTTAAGAAAAGGTGCCCCACCGATGTTGTTAAGGAAGGCCGAGACCAAGAGACAAAACCAAGGAAAAGCCAGCGGGCCACCCCAGAATTAAGAGGGAGGGTGGCCCATTTAAAAAGAAGGAAAGTAAAACTTTGGACATGTGGTCAGGAGAGCCACTTAGGTAGAGGGCAGGTCCCCCCAGGAATAAGAGGTAGGGTGGCCCAATGGAAGAGAGGAAGAGTAAAATGTTGGATATGTGGTCAGGTGGGCCACTTTGCGGTAAACTGTCCAACAAGAAGGTGCTGGTTTTGTAGGAGACCAGGGCACCTGAAGAGGAATTGTACTCTTAGGGGCGGCCGCGGGAGACTGGGAGCGGTCCAGCCGGTACCGCCCAGGTGCAAAAAACGCAGAACTCCACCATACGAGAAGAATGAAAAGAATTTGTTGCTGCCGGCGCCTATGGCTGGGATGACCCAAAGGTGGGAACCCAGGAAAAGGAAAGCCCAAGTATTTTCTTCGCTGACGCAAGAGAAGGAGCTATCTTGTAGGGCAGAGATAGGAGGTAGGGAAATGAAAGCCCTGATAGACACAGGAGCGTCTGTTTCATTGCTGAGAGAGGAAGCATACAGACGGGTGAAACAGAAGAATGGGTTGCAGGAAGCGGACTTAGAAGTCACGCAGGCAGATGGAGCTCCCCTGGAGATAAGTGGGATGACGAGGCTCCCTGTGATGATTGGGAAATTAAGAAGCACCCAGAACTTCTACGTAACCCCCAACCTGTGTACGGAAGCAATCTTGGGAGAGGATTGGCTTCGGAGCCAGAGGGCTCGGATGGAGTTCAACCCCACTGTCCTGGTAGTGAATGGCGAGAGAACGCCATTGGGATGCCCACCGGAAGAAGAACAATAGTGGTGGAGGAAGATATAAAGCTACCCCACCAGAACGGCAGTGTCGGGAAAGGGTAGGCTAATGTCAGGGAAGAAAATAGGAAAAGGAACTCTGCAATTGGTCCCTGTAGAAGGGAAGGGCCTAGAAGAAAATGAGGTAACTCTGTGTGAGGTAGTAATGGAGGCAGCTGAATTAGTGCCCATTATGATGGTGAACCAGGCCCAAAAGACGATAAAGGTTAAGAGAGGGGAAGAGATAGGAAAAGCACTACCCCTACGAACTCTGAATCGAGTGAGATTCGAGGAGAAACGAGGAAAACTCGTAGAACAAACAGAAGGAATAGTAGACGAAGATATATTGGCACCTGATCAATTTAGGGCCAGAGTGGGAAGTCTGCTGAGAGATAATCGAGATGTGGCGGCCCAATCAGATAAGGAATTAGGCCAGACCCACACAGTAAAAATGAAAATCGACACCGGCGATCACCCCCTGTGAAAATGAAGCCCTACCGAACACCTATTCATAAGAGACCCCTTGTGGAAGAGGCAGTAGAAGAGATGTTGGAAGCTGGGATGATCGAAAGATCGTTCTCCCCTTGGAGCTTTCCAATCGTGATAGTAGATAAGAAAGATGGCTGGCACCGTTTTTGTGTAGATTTTAGGAAACTGAATTCTATATCGAAGCCGTTGGCGGTGCCATTACCACTAATCGATGACATATTGGCATTATTAGGGAAAGCAAAGTACTTCTCTACGTTGGACTTGAGGTTTGGGTATTGGCAGGTAGCCCTTGATGATGCTGACAAGGAAAAGGCCACATTTGCATGTCACCTAGGACTATTTCAGTTCAGGGTGATGCCATTCGGTTTAGCCAATGCCCCGGGAATCTTCCAACAGCTGATGTCAATAGTGTTAGGAGGATGCGAGAGCTTTGCCATGGCATATTTAGATGATATTTTGATATTTTCAGAAACAGTAGAACAACATTTTTTCCATCTAAGACAAGTGCTTGGAAGGTTAAGAAAGCACGGCTTAAAATTGAAATTGTCGAAGTGTCAGTTTCTGAAGGAGGAGACTAGATATTTGGGCTTTGTTATAAACGGAGACGGTATTAAACCCGACATGGATAAGGTGAAAGTCATAATGGAAATGCCAGAACCTAAGACAGTGAGACAAGTAAGAGGGTTTATAGGAGCTATAGGGTACTACCGACGATTCGTCCCGGCATTCTCGAGAATTGACATACTCTTAGTAGCCCTGACGAAGAAATACGCTAGGTTCAAGTGGACAGAAGACTGTCAACGGGCATTTGATACCTTAAAAGAACAGTTGACAGCCGTCCCACTGCTGACATACCCAGACCTCAGCAAGCACATGGTACTATACACTGATGCCAGTGAGCAGTGTGTAGGAGCAGTTCTTACCCAGCCGTGTCCCGATAAAGAAGGACCAGTGCCAGGCATACCAGAGGAGGTACCGATATACTTTCTCTCTCATAAGCTCTCAGAGACACAACAAAGATGGCCAGTAATATAAAGAGAAGCATATGCTATCATGTATGCTCTCCAAAAACTGGACTACTACTTGAATGGTGCGGTTTTTACTATAAAGACAGACCACAAGCCTCTGCAGTACCTACTGCAGGCAGAATGGACAAATAATAAGAAGATTCAACAGTGGGCGCTAAAGTTAAGTGGCTACCACTGTAAGATAGAGTATTTGGCAGGGAAGGAAAACACGTGTGCAGATTTACTTTCAAGAATACCGAAACAACTGGAAGAAAGATCTGTAAAAGTAGCGCAAGGAGTAGATGATAAAGCCTATAGAATCGGAGTAATTAACTCTAATAAGCTAAAAGATCGCCCTATGTTAGAATCGTAGGAGGAAGGGGACGCACTGATTACAACCGATCCCTACTGGACAGAAGGAATTGAGAAGGAGCAGGCAGACAGTGAAATAGCTGCCCTTAGAGAAAAGGTGGAGGCAGGAGAGACCACCAAGTATGCAGTAATAGAGAAAAGGCTGTATTATCTCTCAGTTAGGGATGAAGAAGTCATGCCCAAATTGTATGTGCCCAAAAGTTTAAGACCAAAGATATTGGAACAGGGCCACAAGAGGTTGGGTCACATGGGAATTGATAGAACATATGATCTAATAGGGAGAAAGTACTATTGGCCCAAACTGTACGGAGAGGTCACTATGTTCGGAGCTGTGTAGTGTGCCAGTCGCAGAGCAGAAGGTAGGAAATGGCACTATTGAAGGAGATGGACGTGCCGAATTTCCCCTTCGAGAAAGTGAGTATGGATGTATCAGGACCATATGGGGAAACTGCACAAGGAAACAACTATATAGTGAGTTTTGTCGATTGGCTAACAAATTGGCCTGAGGCATATGCAGTACCACACAAGAAGGCGAAAACTGTAACCGATTTGATAATAAGTGAAATCTTCCCTAGGTATGGCGCCCCTGTGCAACTTGTCACTGATAATGGCACAGAAAATATAAACAGAATAATGAGAGAAGTGCTGACAGGTTTGAATATAGAGCACGTAAAAACATCTCCATATCACCCCCAAGGAAACGCTAAAGTGGAAAGGTTTCATAGAACCTTGGGGGATGTGCTGGCCAAGCTAGCTAGAGAGAATACAGGAAATTGGGATTTGTATTTGACGCAGGCTCTGGCGGTCGTGAGGTTTACGATAAACGAAACCTCCAGATTTTCTCCTTACTTTATGTTGTTTGACAGAGACGTGGTCCTGCCTGTGGATAACCTGTTGAAGCCCCGAGGAAAGTATATGGGAGAAGTTCATCATCAGGTGTTGCTCGAACAGCAACATAAAATATTTGTACAGGCCAGAAGAATAATAAAGAGGGCACAGAAGAGAAGAAATGAGAGAGTCAATGCTGAAAAAAAGGTAGTAGAATTCAAGGTTGGAGACCCTGTCTACTATAAAATCCAACAGAGAGAAGGAAAGCTGGACCAAAGATGGGAACCGTACTACCGGATAGTAGAGCAGACAGGTCCAGTATCATATGTAATATGGGATCAAGTGGCAAGACGAGCAAGGAGGGTCCATGTCAACAATCTGAAGAAGGTTGAAATAGCTAACCTGGAAATGAGCGAGCCGAGACCTACGAAGACAAGGACAAGGAAGGTAACTCTGGTTGAGCCGGAAGAAGATTCCGAGGAAAATGAAGAGATAGATCGACTTGGCCAGATGGGCGAAGCGATCCGAGTGACGGAGTTGGAGCCCTCGGCGGGGATCAACGGCTTTCAGTCGTCAGCTGAATCGGTGCAGAGAAGACCCTGTGATGTCACCATCGCACCCCATGCCCAAAGAAAAGGAAGAGATAAACGAATGGGTCCAATCAAGCAGTCAAGGGCTCTAAAAAGAGGCACCCTAAACAAGACGAAGAGTTCAACGAGTGGGAGGAAGTGGATCAAATACCCCTTTCCCAACTCAGAGAAAGACTAAGAAACAGGAGAGAATTAGACATCGAGTCAAGAAGTAATGAAGACGACCAGGGCGTGAACTCTAAACAGAAGGAAGAATCAGGAGAGGAAGAAGAGGACAAAAACACTTCCTGAACGGGAATTAAACACAGAGGAAAGGTTAGAGGTCGAGCAAGAACTACCTCTGAAGATGAGAGAAGGGTGAAGAACCCCAAGTCTCAGTGGAACAAAGAAAGCGGTGCAGAATAGAAGCACTCGGTGTCGACAGATAACGACACTGGCTCATCTAAAAACCTACTGGCTGACTGTGGTGTATGTGGATGGAGGCGATGGAGTCGCGAGCTGCACCTCAGGAAGGACGGAAGAAGATTATTGGCATTGTTGACTGGCCATCGGTGGTTTCATGAAGTACGGCCTTTGAAGTAGGAGCCCCACGCACCTGTCCGGACCATTCTGTCTGCTAGGAGCTAGTTAGCGGAGGGAAGAGCTGAAGGATTACAAACTTCGTAAGAAATTATGGAGTAATTGAGTGAAGAATTGAACAAGACCGAATGGTTATGAAGAATAAAAACAAGAGAATTTTGTTGCCTTGCAGGAATGACCAAAATGAAAGGGCTGATGATGATGATGATGATGGTAGCCACACTGATGATGACGATGGCGGAAGCTTGGAAGCACAGCCGAAATACCTTTTTAAAAAAGACGAGTGAAGTAATAATAACCAGGTCTAAATGGTTGATCACATTCGTGATAGATTTAAAACCATACGAGTCGCTACTAAATAAACTAAGGAATGAGCTAACGCAGCTGGATGCAGCCCGGTTGAAGGTAGGGCAAGATTATTCCAAGGAAAAAGATATCTCAGATTATTACACTCCCTAGAATCGGAGGCCACTATGATAGAGGCTCAGTGGAGGGACATGCAAAATTACCTGAAGGGAATAGAGTTACTGCAGACGCGGGGAACAAGATCGGTAGTTCCGATTGTAGGTAAAGCGTTAAATGTCCTGTTTGGAACAGTGACTGAAGATGACGTTAAATTCATAAGAAGGAAACTGGGAGAAGTGGAAATAAACCAGAGGACGCTGGCTCAAGTGGCAAGAGAGAGTGTGACAATATTAAATGTGACAAGGTTGGAAGTGGACAAGAATATAGCCAGAATTAATTGGTTAATAAATAACCTGGCAGGGTTTAGACATGAGGTAATTAATGATACAGAAACTATAATGATAGAATTACAGGAAATGAGTGGATTCATGCAAAGATATTTCCAACTAATGGCAATTACGAATAAGGTACGACAAACTAGTCAGTCGTTGACGACCTTGCTGGAACATGTTAGAGCGCAATTAGACATGTTGTCATTGGGACACCTCTCCCCAAGCATAGTAAACCCGAGTCACCTAAGGGAAGTGCTACTCGGAATACAGGCCAAGTTACCCCACCATTTAAGACTGCCAGTGGATCCCACCAAAGAATTGTGGAAATATTGTCAAGTAGAGGTATTAGCAAACACGGCATTACCACAAGCTATCAGTATTTCAGACGGGGTGTGGGCAGTGGCCACACAGAAACCCATCAGCTTGTCTAGGGTATGTGGGGGAGAGTCCACCAGGACATTAAGAGTAAATCCGCCATTATCCCTGATGTTCAGCATTTGGGATATCTATTTCCTTACCCCCCTATTACCAGGAAGAAGAAAGATATGAAGAGAAAGATTCAACCATAGAAATGATTGGCAGAAGCTTAGTCAATTGTACAGAGTTTTGGGAGCCAATAGTGAGAGGATTCTCCAATGTTACCTTGAATAAAATACCAGTACTAATGAAGCCGATAGAAAAGATCGATATGGATCAATTGAGGGACAAGTTAAGTGCGTTGGGAAATGAAGATATGGCTTGGGAAGATGATGAGCAGATCGCGATAAGTTGGTCGGCAAAGATGGGTACATTCATAATTATGGCCATAGGGGGTATGGCAATATGGAAGATTAGAAGTAAGAGAAAATTAACTCGCGATAATCAAATGAGCATGCAGCAACTCCAGAGGGAGATGCCGAGCAGTGTTCCTTACTCATACAGAATCGGCGAAGAAATTGCAGAAAGACCGGCGGAGGAGGCTGACGTGAAACCGACACGTGCGGCGGAAAAACCTCCTACAGCAGAGAGAAAAACATTGGCCAAGAAGAACAAGCCATAGTAACCACACACATGCACCCACAGGCACACTCACATTTTAAATTGCATGAGAAACAGAAGAAGATGAAAAGAACATTACATTTGCATGAAGAACAGAAGAACATGTAGAACAATTTATTTTTGAAGAACGACTTATACCACCAAAACAAGTTTTACGAATATCGCCTGAAGATACACCAAGAACCAGTTTCTTAAAGAACAAACAACTTAAGATGTTAAGACTCGCCTAACAAACACAAAGTGCCACGAATCCATATAGCGGGTTGGGAAGAAGACGCAGTCCTCTATTCAGCAACCAGATATAAAATATTGTTATCCTTTTTTTTAACACATTTGAACTTTTCGAGTTATTATTTTATTTTCTTTTAAATTTACTTGTGCGGTGTTACCCATTATCGAACCCGGCTTGCATTACGGCCCGGCGACTGATTGATTTCGTCTGCCTAAGATCAATTCACAACGTGGGTAGGTTAGACTGGAAATCAAAACAGTTACTTCAGGTAACCAGACGTTGGAGGCGAGCTGGGAACGACAAGGCTGATACCAAATCTAACCGGATTCCCATCCGAATCACCAAAAGGTTAGAACGTCACATTTGGTGCCGCGACCAATACCAAGCCAGTTGGTCGTCACAAGACAGGATAGCACGACGGACGCGGCTAGGCAGACGTCACATTTGGCGCAGCGACACCCGGGGGACGTCACACAATTACGCTACGTGTACATCAACACAAATTTGAGTTCATAATAAATAAAACAACTCGCTTGCGTCGACCAGATCGTTCATAAGACCATACATTTATGAAATGACTGATGAGACGTTTAATCTTTTTAGAATAACGTATACCTGCTATTCTTGTCACCATTAAACGTATCTTCTTGTTCGCCCTCTTTTCGATATAATTTTTCTCTGGTTAGTTTTATAAATGTACAAATACAGTTAGATCTAAACAAGTACTAAATATCATTGGCTCGGCTAAGAAAACAAAAAAAAATGGTGTTTGATTTTGGGGTAGACTTCAGGAAACGAGTCAGGTCGACTTAGTGCCCCTGTAACATACCTAAAGATTCCCAGCAAAATTTAAAGAAGGATCTGAAATATTTTCGGTCCTGACCTAGGATCTCAATTTCAGTCACTAATCTGTCGTGACGTGGCTTCCCGCTATATTCTCTATGAATATTTTCATGACAATTGTTCTAATGAGCTTTCCTTCTTAGTACCTCGACCTACTACTAGATTGGCAATTAGGTCTCATCGTTTTACTGCTGAATTAGATGTAACCGTAACTTCTATTCTAATAGTTTCTTTTTTCACATCTCTCACCCGCGGAATTTCCTTTTGGTTTCTTGCTCCCCTGTCACATTCAATCTTAAAACAATTAAATGCAATGTCAATAGCAATCTTCTGTATTCCTGAAACCTGTTCTTTTATTGTCCTTTCTTCTCACTAACGTCTTCCTATTGTGGCATTATCATATTGCTTGGGGTGAAATGATTAAAAAAAAAAAGGTTTGTTCGCATTTACATATTAAAACAGTATTTTTGGTAACATTGAAAATGTGTGTATTAGGCATATATATATATATATATATATATATATATATATATTAAATCAGAAATTATTCTTCCCAAAACAATTCCCTATTACGTTGTGTAAAGACACTAATTCCAACAAACATGTGCTCACAACTTCACTGAGTACAGACTGTTTTATTATTTAATATTTGTCTCCTTTTCTTCCCGATTTTCTCTTTTTTTTATTTATCGTATTTGCTTATCTATTTTAGGGGGTCGGTGTTAACCTCTTGCGAAATGCATCAACCAACTTTGTTATTTCTCCCATGAGGACTGAAACATTTCAAGATGAAAAGTAAGTGTCTGACGGGAGATGTTGTCACTGGGGAGCGATCTGCGGGCTTTTTATGCTAGTTGCTAGACAACGTCTTGTCAGTCGGGGAAATAGTTGAGTTAGAAAGAAAGAAAGAAAGAAAGAAAGAAAGAAAGAAAGAAAGAAAGAAAGACGGAAAGAGGGTCATTCAGCAGGGAGATAGAGATAAATAGAAAATGGAGAAGAAAGAAAGAAAAGGAAAACTGAGTCGATAGAATTCGTAGGGATTCATACTGAGTGAAATATAATGTCAACAGTAAACACTAAAACAAAGGAGCACACACACACACATACATATACATACATATATATATATATATATATATATATATATATATATATATATATCAATAGCGAAGTGTCTATGTATGTAACGCGTGAACTGTATGTCTGATTTTTCCAGGATTAACTATTTTTGTGTAATAAAATAATTATTTTTGCTATCCTTTTTCTACTTAGGATTATTTTAAAAATCTCACATTCCTTCATTTCTTGGCATAAATTGTGAACAAGGGACATTAGCAGAGTAGTGTAAGCATAGAAGATCCCTGTTTCCGCATATCAGTCCCGTGCCAGTTTTATGCACAATCACAGAAAACATGGAAGATCCGAGTGAAAGAAGGTTGTGTGGTTAAAGCGGAGTGAGTGAGATAAGTAAAAAAAAAAAAATACATTAGAATTAGCTGCTACTTGTTTTTCTCAACTTGAAGAGAAATTGAGTAATCTGGCTTTCATTTCCATGAATAAAGACATCTTGCAGAAGATAGAGCAAGGTACTTTCGACAAAAACCCGATTGGCGAATTTGCCTAAAGAAAACAAGCAATTGAACTAATTTATAAATAAATACATCATTATTTTTGTAACTATTAATGGTCATCCTGAACTACATTCGCCGATTTCAAATTCACCCTTAGACTAATATATATATATATATATATATATATATATATATATATATATATATATATATATATATAAAGGGTGTATCAATAAATTTGACCGATTTTAAATATGAATTACGTTTAAGTGTCTAATGCTTTTTTTCTTTTTCTTTCAGATTTAACAACGTAAGCCTTTGGCAATTTCAACCAAGGAAACAACGTGTTAAAGTTATCGAAGCTTATTACGAAAATGAACGTTCAAACAGAAATGCATTTCGCGCACTTCGAGATGTTTTTGGTCAACATAATCGATTGAGTGCAATTGGAAAAATTGTTCGTAAATTCAAACAAACTGGGTCGGTGGAAGATGTGTGCTCGTTTACGTCAACAACAATTCAACAGCTGAAGGATAAGATAATAAGGCATCGAGTGGAGGTGTGCCGCCGAAGCCTTGGCAGACATTTGAGCGATATTATTTTTCGCACATAATTGCCATGACATAAATGAGATAAAAGAGAAATAAATAAATTTTCACCAATATCACTGATTATTTACTGCTGACTTTGATCCGTCTTAATGAAACACCCTTTATATATATATATATATATAGAGAGAGAGAGAGAGAGAGAGGATTAATACAAATAAAATTTGTCATTTAGTTGCTTGATGTTATATTCAACTCATCAACTCTAGAGTTCATAGACGAACATTCATGTAACTGATCAATCCACCTTTCAGGGGGTTTCAACAACTGACTGCCGTGGTTGCCATTTTTCGGAATCAATTATGCATATAGAAAAATACAAGGAGAAAATTAACCGAATAGATTAATTCATACTAAAAGATTTACGTATTTTACTACAATATATTTAAGTTACAAAATTAGGCAGTCATATAAAAAAAAAAAAAAGAAAAAAAAGAAATAATATTAATTACTGATCACCTTGAAAATCGCCTGGTCATTATGAAATGACCGGTAAGTACGTTTACTTGCATTGGGAACGTTTCAAATAATATTAAACCGAAACTCCAGTCGCCCATACCCCAGGCAGTACCTCTCCTTCGGGAGGGGGACTGGGATTATTGCCTGGCGCCTAATGCATCACCAAAAGGGCGAAGTGCTGAGGGAGAGCTTTGGCAATTTTTCCACAGTATTACCGTGAAACTCACTTTAAACCTTGACCTTGTGTCACATTCGGTGGCGACGTGGGCGCGTTGAAAAGTAAACGTTTAGTTTCATTAATATTTTTGCGTCTGTGTGTGTACAGAATTACTTTTTAAAATGTGAAAGAGGCTAGGGTAATCGTTGGGGATATTTTGCTAATGATACGTTCGTTTGAAAAGACAAATAACTTCTTTTCAAGAAACGAGATGTAAGATTTGAATGCAAATGCGTCCAATAGATTTACAATTAAACACAGATATTATTTTTAAAGACCAGTAAAATTGTTTAACAAAATTAGTGCCAGGCCTTACGTAGTGTAATGGTTAGCATCCTTATCTGAGTATCAAGATCGATTCCCCACTGGGTGTCCCATTGTTACGGCTTTGCACCACAACTACGTCACACTTAATAAATCAGTCTTTGATCTTATCTTACGCATGCGCCTTGAGGTCATATCAGATATGTGAAATACGTTTATGCTATTGTTCACCCAATACAAGTCCCAAGAGCCATTCAAGTTAGAAGTTTACTAAATGGGGTTATATATGAGCGTAAAGAGAGGGGGAAGAGATACATATAATGATATGTAAGATAGTGAACGGTTGATCATAATCGTAAAGATTTTAACGGTCAGGGAAACATCTTCTGAGGTGTCTTTCTCACAAAAGGACATTTCTGGGAAAGAAGCTGTTTGGTTGGAATTTACTCCTTACCAACGGAATTCGAAGGAAATGAAGTTGATTTGAGACCATGAACGGTAACTGCAAGATTATACGTCGCTTTTATTAGAACCTGCTACCATATCACGCACATTTGCCTTGCCTCGTATACATTGTCAGACTAGTGCCATATTGGATACATTGGGCTTCCTATATTTTTGCTCTCTCCCTCAATAATAATAATAATAATAATAATAATAATAATAGTAATGTAAAGGAGGGGTAAATTGTCACCATTTTATATCTTTAATTTCCCACGTGCGCATTATTTTATTTTTTTTAATTTGTCGACTGCACGGTACAGTAGCGACAGTTGGGCACCGTCTGTGAGAAGAAGAAAAAAGCACCATGACCCAATTCACTCCGCCAAAAATTTGGAAACGGCATGCAGTACTGCTTGGCATTCGCGCCAGAAGCTCCAATACGAACATTTCAGAATGTTTGGGTGTCAATCTGAGGACAGTACCGAGCGTTTGGAAAGAGTTGGTTGAGTCTAATGGTGATTACGAAGGTACCGCAGCTCGAAAAACTCACTCTGATCGTTCTGATAAGAAAAGAACTCCCGTGAGGGCCTCAGACACAGAGGCCTACATCATGAGCCTTGAGGAGGTAGTGCTGCCCTGGTTCAAGAGGGTGGCTGCTGGAAAACCCTATATCTGGCAATAGGATTCTGCCCCCTCCACACAAGCAGCAGATCCCAGTGATGACCATCAGACAATTTCTACGACCACATCACCCCCTTACATCTGGCCATCTAACTCCTCAGACTACGACACCCTTGATTATTATGTGTGGGGCGCAGTTGAGCGAGAGACCAGCAAAACTACTTGTAACATCAAAGATGGCCTGAAAGCAAGGATTATGGCAGCATTCACCAAACAAGGAGATCGTTCGGAAGAGTTGAATTCCGAAGTCTTCTGGAGGCCGTGGTTGAAGCCAATGGTGATTTTAATGAAAAAATGTACTTTTTAATATCTCAAGATATTTTCGTGATATTTTCATTTTTGTGTAATTTAGAGGACAATTTATCCATCGCACCCTGTATTATTCGAAATTCCTCACAAAGAACAAAAATATTGTTACAAACGGTTAGGATCTTCAGCAAGAATATAATAATGGAATTCGGTAGAGATTGGATTGGATTATTGAATAACACGTCAATCGTTAAATGTGAACTCAAATCGATGTGTTTTGAATGAGGTTAATTCATACTAAACTCTTCTAATGCCGTTTAAGGACCAAAACAGAACGAACTTTTGGTCCAACCAGAAAGAAAAAAACAAAAACAGAAGATGTTCATGAAAATAAAAATAAGCCATGTGGTGAGGGATAAGGAGATCATGACAGATGTTTCAAGCTGAAGTCAGAATAGCCGAAAAATAAGCAAGAAGAGATACTAACGTGCTTGCAACTGTTCCAGCAAGCCGAGGGATGAAGATGCAAGAAAATATTAAAATACATGGATCTTCCCCGGGAGAGTGAGAATTGCATCTATACTGATTAACACACTGGAAACTGTTCCAAGGGCAACAGAGGTCAGTTCGAAGATATTGATGATTTGAGGAAGGGGATGTGAATGACCTGACCACAGGAGTGTTGGGTCGGAGAAAGTAAGAAGAAGAATAGGAACGATATAATAAAACGCGATCTCTAGCAACGACCGGATCTGTTGTTAAAATGCAGAAAAATTCTAAACGTAGACTCAAATAAAAACCATTTAGAATTATTATAATATAGATACTCGATAAAAGATATATGTATGTATAAGTATTTATGCGTGTGTATGCAAATAATTTGATAAACTGTCAGATGGATTCATACGTATGTATATGTGTATTTACGAATGTATAAACCGAGAAAAGCAACCTACATGACTGTCAGATTTGCCTTTGTGCGTCAATGCGGACAGTGAGCAAAAAGGGAAGAAATGAAAAGATAAGAAAGAGATTTGTAGATGTAAAGAAAGAGTTAGAAAAAACGAGAAAGACTGATAAAAGAAAGAGTGGGGCACAGCATTCGGTTAAGATAAGAAAAAGAAGTCCTAAAAGAAAACAGTGATAAGAAGAATCAGTCAAAGTGGGAGGAGAAGAATGAAGAAAGGCAGTCTCGTAAAGAGTAGGAGATTGGAATAGGATGGGAGGGGGAGAGCGCGACGATATTTTAATGAGGGGTGAAAATAAGCGTGCAGGAAGAAAAATGGTATATGTGAGACAATTAAGTCTTGGAGAAGAGATTTGGGAAGAGAGTAGAAATTCAGGCAAATGTAGATTTTAACACGAAAGAAAGATAAGAAAATAAAGATACAAAAATAACAATTAGAGAAGCATGACTTATGGAGAAATGCTGAGATTAGGGAGGCTGGAATAATTGAAGAGAAGCAGTAGCTGAGAAAAACAACAGCAAAAAAAAGAAAGAGAAGAAGATTTAAAGAAAGAAAGAAAGAAGGTTCGAAAGGACACATACAAGAAAAGGAAGAGAAAAGAATAAAGGTAAGAAATTTAAAAATATAAACAAAAATAGGTCACATAAAAATAGTAAGATAAGTAAAATGAATACTTGGAACAAAGAGCTGAGAATATGAATGATAAAAATTTTTTAATAAAAAAAAATTGAATGAAAAAAGAAAAATTGATAAAGAAAGAAAAATAAAAAAGATAAAATGTTAAAAAGAAACAAGAAAGAAGGAAAAGATGGTGAAAAATTTAAAAGAAAAATGAAAGAGAAAGAATTGAAAGAAAGAAATATATAAAAGATAGAAAAATGAAAGAAAGATTTTAAAGTGGGTTGGGTTGCAGTGAGCCAAGAAGTAATGCTGTTAGTATCATTAGCTTATCACATGAGATTGATCAGAGACGCACGTCGAGTAGAAAGTGCGGTGACCGGGTCTACTGACTGACAGGTGTAGATACAGCCTATACGGTCATCAAACGGCACTTGCCATCGCTTTTATGACCCGTCATGCCGAGCACGAGCCGCAACCGTTGCGACCTACATGCCGCGAATTCTACTGACGCAGTTATAAGCATGTCAGAGAAAAGAGGTTCCACGCGCATAAATACGTGTGTGCTCGCTTAACTACCCACATGTAATCCATCAAACATACATAGAGGTACATAGGTGACACCTAATTAAAGTATGGGATTTCTGCTTAAACATCGTTAGTTCGATTTAAAGATAATGAAACTTGAAACTATCAAGCCCAGACATTTTTAGATTTCAGAAGTAACATTCATTCGATGTTAAGTATATGTTTTCAATGTGCAGCTTTAATAATAACCAGTCTCTTTACAAATGTTTTGCTCATGATATATATATATATATATATATATATATATATATATATATATATATGGTGGACTCTCCCGTGGTATTCGACATATGAGGGTCAAGCAGATCAGTTCCTAGGAACCGACAGCCAGACACCAGCACATATGATTTGATTATAGTGGGGAAGGCTTTGTGCAGAACCAATCACACTTTTTGAAGGGCCCAATACAGAGACCTGGTGCACTACGACCTTCAGTAGGTTTTGAGTTCAGAGTTGTCCTTCTCCTAGACCAGTTGCCATCCAAGGGTATAGAACACAGTCTGTCCTGTTATTTACCCATAGCTGGAGGGAGAAGAAGAGGATTAATACCTTTCCCAAGGGTCTTAGCGCGTAAGTGAATGTAATGAATTCAACTGGATTACATACATGTTATAAAGTTTAATGTATCTAGTTTTAAGTAGTTATTGAATAATTCTTTACCACAAAATTTGCAACAATTTTTAGATAAGTAAAAAAATATTTTCTTTTTCTCAAAATCAATTTGATCTATGACTTCAACTGAGGAAAAAGTAAACTGTGTCCTTTGGTTGGCTGAACTGAAATCTACTATTACTGTACAAAGAAAGTTTAGAATTGAATACAATAAAGAACCACCCCATAGGAACACTATTGCTAAATGGGTGAAAAAATATAAAGAGACAGGTTCCGTCCATGATAAGCCACGGTCGGGAAGGCCATGTATCAGCGACGAAAGTGTTGCATCCATAGAAAAATCCTTTACAGCCATTCCAAGAAAATCTGTAAGACGTGCATCATTAGAGCTCAGGCTCCCAAAGTCTAGTGATTCTGTGGGCAAAACTTCACATGAAAGCTTACAAAATTCAAATACATCAACAGTTATTAGAAGAGGATTATTATGCACGGCTAACTTTCTGTCATCAGTTCAATGAAAAATTTGGCAATGATGATGCATTTCTGAGTAGTATATTGTTCTCTGATGACATTAGTGGCAAGGCCAGCAGGCATAATTGCCGAATTTGGGGAAATGAAAACCCAAATGAAACTGTTGAACATGAAAGGGACTCTCTTAAAGTTATTAACAGTGAGAGCTATTTAGGTATGCTGCAGAATTACTTTATTTCGCAGCTTGAACAATTAAACTTGAAAGATAATACAGTGTTTCAACAAGATGGAGCTCCTTGTTACTTTGCTCTGCGTGTTAGAGTGTTTATAAATCAGGAGTTTCCTAACAGATGGATCGGAAGGGGTGGACCATTTTATTGGCCTCAACGTTCGCCAGATTTAACTCCATCAGATTTTTTTATGGGGACATGTGAAAACAATTGTGTATGCAACCAAACCTACTTCTTTAGAAGATTTGAAAGCTAAAATAACTAATGTAATTTCAGGCATTACTGTAAATCAGTTGGCAAATGTTTTCCGTGAACTGCAAAATCGTATTACCCTTTGTATTGCTAATGATGGAGGACATGTGGAAACTTAAATAAAATTTCAATAAAACCTTTAAAAATAGAGATTTTTTTTTTCTAATCCTTTTTAAAAATTATTTCTATCGCAAATACAAATAAAGTTATATTAGGTTGGTGCAAAAATAATGACGTAATAATGTCGTTTTTGACGTTAAAAAATACGTCAAAAAACGACATTATTACGTCATTATTTTTGCACCAACCTAATGAATTTTTTAAAGTGCATACGAACTTTATCGACACCCTATATATATATATATATATATATATATATATAGAGAGAGAGAGAGAGAGAGAAATGCGAATGTCAATGTGTCACTTTTGTCACACATTTCCAACTTTACTCTCAGGCCGACTTCGTGTGCAAATTGAAACATTCCGAGCTGGATTCAGACCCGCAATCCTAAAATTTTCGATTCCCAAGTTTTCATTACTGCGATTGTTTTCGGCGATTTTTGTAGGTGATTTTTTGTGACGATTTATATATACTAATCAATCATTTATGTGCCGTGTCCATGCAGGATGTGAACGAACATAGCTCTCAATACCATCCTGCCCCTTGTAACTGTAAGCAAGATTTGACTTTATTCCCTACTCTGGAATATATTTACAAACACATTAGATAAGTGGTTCGCCCTTTTTATCAGATCTCCTTCCCTCAATATGTCCTGTTAGAGTAGGGCCACCTCAAGGTACTTGCAACTTGGGCAGTCACCAAGGGGCGCTATCAAGGCCGAGGGCACTATCATGTCGCCATGTCATGTGTTTGGGCCATACTCAGTTACAGATTAAATTCTCAAGACATTAAATTCTTTGACTATTTTGTCAATAAAAATGATCTTGTAAAGAATGTAGGTGTAGAATGTGCCATGAAAAGATTTGCAGATCTAAAGACTATAAAAAATGTTGTAGGTAGGATAATCAATGTTTTCTTTAGATTGTATTAGATTTCAACATTGTAATAAACTCATTATTCTACATTTTCAGTTTTTTAACCGTGTGAAAATTTAAAAAATATATTCAGTTCAGCTAGCCGGGGTGCCAGCAACCCTAGGGACAACCCTGTGTCGGGGTTACATTTTCCAAGCCGTTTTTCTTTCTAATGTGTCCCAGAAATTTTAATTACCTTTTTTTCTGATTTAAGTATGAAGTATAAGTTTATTTTTAGTTCCTATTTTCTTTCAAACTTCATCGTTGCTTACATATTCAGTTCATAGTATTATCAACACAGTCGAACCAAATCTCTGTCGTTTCGAGTCTGTTTTTCATCTGTAAGGTCTAGCATTCATGGTCTATATGAGCGTAGATATGACATAGCAGTCTAAAACTCCTTTATTTGTTTCTAACGAAATATTTCTGTCTTAACACTTAGCTTGGTTTCTGAAAGGCCTCTTTCGCTATTGCGATATGCTTTTGGATCTGTGTCACACTTTGCTTCGTCCG
Organism: Acanthosepion lycidas; assembly: GCA_963932145.1. Lineage (NCBI taxonomy): Eukaryota > Metazoa > Mollusca > Cephalopoda > Sepiida > Sepiidae > Acanthosepion > Acanthosepion lycidas. The sequence continues at coordinate 60,515,426 of OZ010577.1, forward strand.
TTACTATACTACTCAGATAATTAAATTTCTACACCTGCTTCCTCCTGGGCGAGAAATATACGTATCTTTCAAGTATATATGAGTTTTACCAAATGTATTCGTGCTTCATGGCTTCTGAAGTTCGTTCACAATTGTGATAGCTGCAGATTTATCTCAAGGGGTACTCGCTGTAGTTTATCGTACAAAATCCTAATAGAAAGTCCATTCCAGATTCAGTGCTCTCAGAATCAAACTTTTGTCCTAAATTGTTATAAACGAATAAACACCATTTAAAAATGATATATTGTCTACAAAAGACATTGCAATTGTTTTTTATTTTGTTTAACTGCTTTTGGTAGTTTTTTTCTTTTCAATGAATACTTTTGTTTTGTTGTATTTTATTTATTTGTTTATTTTTAAGGGGACTTTTCGGTATCGCATCCTTCTTTATAACTCATCATTATTATTATTAAATTCTTTTTTCCGTCATGCTTATTGAATACGGTCAGTATTTGTTCATGATCATATTTAAGCAAAGGAAAATAATGGTTGCCTTTCAAGAAGAAATGTTTTGATTTAATTTACTATTTAAATAAATGGCTATACAAATGAATTCTTTTCATACAGTTCAAGAAACAACAAAATTTTAAATATTCAAAGTGTCGCCATATTTTCCTTTTTTAAATGAAATTTTATGTATTCACTCTGAATTAAATCCATTTGAACACAATATGTCAGGTTAATCAGAAACTTTCTGAACATTTTTTGCAGTCAGCAAAATATTTTTATTACTAAGAAAAAACGCAAGAAAATTATTCGCCGTAATCATAATTGATATTTATGGCGTTCTCTTGATATATATGCAAACCATAGATTCCTTTCGAGTAGCGTTAGTTACGAATAAAAGAAGGTTAACTGTCGTGTTTTGACGTCATTGTCATTTCGTGAATCTTGCTCATTCAAGAAGTTAGCAGCGCGTGGAAAGTTAATAGACGGCGTATATAATACGTAAGAGCGGGTGTAGCAAAACGTTCTAACCGAAATGTTTACGTGTGTCATCCGTGTAAACTCGCGCTTTGACATTGATGCGTTACTGGTAGATTTTGCGCAATTGTGGGCGTATTTTGGTAATTACATTTCGTCAGTAACAGTTTTTCTATAGCTCAATTATCAGTAAACAATGCTTCTTATGCCGCACCAACAAAAGCTATAATTCCTTCTCAATCAATACTGGTTTTGGCTGGCATGGCTACACAATCAGGTATTGCTTATCCAGCATCACTTGAATACGCGATTTATTATTGATTTACAAGCATCACTTTTCATCACCTCTGATGATATTCAGCTATGGATACTAGCATGTCAGACAAATCAAAAATGTGGACTTGTCTAATCAACGCGTTAGGCTGACGTTCCTAGATAAACAGCGCATCCAAATTCTAAGTTTAAAAACTTTCCCAATAGCAGTCAAATGACTTAGTTACTTAGTTAAACTTCTGTTTTCTTGATCTAGCTCCACCGGTCCTACATTTGAAGAGTTGTCGAATGTTTCAAATTCTCTAGTTTAGAACTTGGCAAAATTCTTACAGGCTAATAACATACGGACGACAGTTCCTTCACTAAATGCCTCGTTGATTTGATGTGTACATTTTCAGATCGTATTGTAGACATGTTCTCAACTGTTGTCGAGAAATCATTATTTCTTCTGATATTTCAAAGATCAAGAGTTACTCTATATGCGCAATGCATTGAAAAATATTCTCTTTAATATATATATGTATGTGTATGTGTGTGTGTGTAATAAAATATGTTTGCTATACTTATGAGAGAAGATTATCGGAGATAAAGCATTTGTATATATATATATATATATATATATATATACACACACACAATGTGAACACAGAAATCAATTCTTCGTGGTGAGTGTCGAAGTGATCTTTTCTTATGTCATATATATATATATATATATATATATATATATATATATCAATAAATAGTAATAATAAATCAGATTTTATTTCTCATATATATATATATGTGTGTCTGTGTGTCTGTGTGTGAGAGTGAGAGAGAGAAATTATCCCTATCCCTATCCCATCCCCTCCACGCGCCAAACTCTGTAAACCGCTTTAGCAGGCGAGCTAAATCACGTGAAATTACATCGCTGCAAACTTCTGTGCACTGGTAGTACCGGTGATGTATAACTCCTTGATAATAAAACCTGAGGGGTGTTGTTCATTGTGTTCGTAGCAAATATTTGCCCTAACTTCTTGTTATCAGCACTTCCAATAAGTGTGGCTGGTTCTACACAAGCATTCACCACTCTAAACAAATCTTTTGTGTGGATAGTCTGCAGTTCAGTTTTGTCTTCCTTCTTTGCTATTCCACCTGATCAACAAGTCCATTGTCGAGAGAGTTAGGGTGGTGACAGGATTCAAAATTGAACTGAAAGACACTCATACGTCGAAAACGACGGGAGAGTCCATCCATCATATATATATATATATAGATAGATAGATAGATAGATAGATAGATAGATAGATAGATAGATAGATATCGAGATCGCTTGAGGGTAAAACTGATAGTCAACATACAGTGTTCATTCCTATGCCTATATTCATATTTATTGTATAAACATACAATTATGGCACAAGGTCGAAAAGAGAGAATTGGATTGAGGCTGGTCTTCACTGACTATCCTATACCTAGCTAATCCGATTCACGACCCATTCACTCATTACAATTTGCGCATTCACCATAAAAACTCATCAGTCACCAATCAATCCTCCATAAAAGCTATATTTTCGACGTTGAGCACTCTCCTCCATAAATATAATAAATTTTAAACAATGAGAGAAAAAGAGATAATGCGTGCGTGTTTGTAAAAAAATAAATAAATAAATCCAACAAGAGCAAGCGTTATCTGAATGGTTTGGACCTACCCTATTTGTAGAAATGACTAAGCTAAATTGTGTGTTTATAACCTATGAAAACGTAGCTGAAGTACCCATTCGCATGGGCTTTAACACCAATTGAACAAACCATTACAAATTTTAATAGCCAATCAAAATATTAGAATTCGCAATGAAACCAAAATGTCTTGCTCGTTGTCACATACATAGCTTTTACTAATTAGACAAATTTAGCAACTTCATGGTCGCAATATTTGTTCATGTTAATGGCTTGTTCGATCAATATAACGCAAACTCCACTGTGCGCGACTGGCACAAAACTGATTCCGGGAAGATTCAACTTGTATTCTAGATATTTCATTTGTCTCTATACTCGTCATACTTATACCGTGTGTAGGACATTACTGACTCCATTAAATTCTCTAAAACCATACCTAGCAATCAAAAGTCAGTTATGATTAAGGTCTGAAACAGGTTTGGATAATTTTACTGATACAATAATACAAAGCCGCATAAATTCTATGCCACGTCAGATAGCTGCCATTTTAAGTAAGCGAAAAAAAAACAACACATTATTAGAGAGATTTTTGGACTTTCAATTTATGTATAGATAGAATAGTATTTGTTAAACTCATTTAGCAAAGGGCTGATTTCTAATTAATCACGTTGTCACAATCCGATGAGAGGATTTCATTCCTACAGGAAAACTTCAATATATTCAGCCTTAAATGTTTTAACAGCCAGTCGATAAAAATATGTGCACATACAAAGACTATAAATCAAAATATTAAAGTTAATTATATGGAAAATTAAAGATTCTACAAGTATTATAATTCCCAGTTTTGCACATTTATACTAATGAAATATTTTACTGCTTATCGATCATTTATATATATATATATATATATATATATATATATATATATACAGAAAATATGAGCATTCGTTGCTTAATACTAGCTTTACTGTGAAAACATTGACTTGTGCGATAAAATATGTCATCGTATAAATGCGGAAGGATGGGCAGATAGTGTAAGTGTTATCCGCGTTGAAAGTGAAGTCATCGAATTAGAGTTCCAATTCCGGTTGATTCTCTTTCATTCACTTTACGATAATGCTCTTCATGCAGTTGGTGACAAGCAGTTTAAGAAAAGGAAAACTCTGAAACTGAAGAGGATTATTTGGAGATATTGTAAACCATTGAGCACCATTTCTCTGCTGTTAGTTCTGAAGAAGATTGTTAGTTGCTCTACATAAACCTTCAAAACGAAAACCAAATGATCTCTGTGGATTGCTTCACAGTTCATTTTGACAATTCTAAATTAGATAGATAACACAGTGTGAACATAGGAATCAACATTACGTGGGCATTGTTATCATGCATAGTTGATACTTGTGTCTACAACATTATATCTACAAACGGTTTATCTCTAACTCTTCTCTAACAAATATAGTAAGTTTAGAGTGTATATATATATATATATATATATATATATATGCTAAAATATATTTTTATGGCATGCTATATTTATGGGTTAAAAACGACAGGCCATCGATTGCGTTTTGCATAAAAGACTGTCGGCTCCGGGTATATATATATATATATATATATATATATATATATATATATATATATATATATATCCTAACAAACCCATAATAATGAAACCATATTTCATTGATATTCAAAGTTTACTTACCAATGCCCCAGTTAGAGAAGTGATTGATATAATTATAAAGAATATTTACAACAATCTATCTTTCCCTCCATTAAAAATTAAACCTAACAAATTATGGAAACTACTCTTGACCTGTACTACTGAGGTTTCTTTTTATGACCAGCAAAATAATATATATGTAAAACCTGATGGCGCTTTCATGGGTTCATTTCTGGGACCAACATTTAATAACTTCTACATGGCTAACCTTGAAAATAAGATATTTAATACCACTAAAAAAACTCTACTTACCGAAGATATGTTGATATTCTCATGTTAGTTAAAAAACATAGATGAAATACATGAACTACAAAGAACTTTCCAAAATCTCCATTCTTCAGTTCACATATGAACTTAACAATAACAACAAAATTCCTTTTCTTGATAGACATCAATAATAATACAATTACTACCCGCCATATAAAAAAACTAACTAGCATAAACATGTATACATTCAACTTTAAAAGTAAATGTCCTATTATAAAACAGTGATTATACAAAATTTAATAAACCGTGCAAAAGTTAATTCTTTCACGGAAAATAATTTCTACATGGAATTAAAAAACATTAAACAAACTCTCATTAACAATGATTCCTAAGTATATTAGAAATATAAATAAAAAAGGACATAATACTTCCACAAATAACCCTAAACATATCAACCATCTATACCGCAATCAAATACGCTCTAACTACAAACAAGATGAAAAAAACCTAAAAAACTCATATATCCCCCACTGATTCCAGTAAAAACATAAAACTAATTATATACTATAGTAAATTTAATACAACCAACTTAATAATCCACAATAACTTTTCGCCGTCAATTAACGTTTTTCAGAAGACCAACATTGTGTATCAATTTAAATGTCCTTTGGGAAATTTATCTCTGACAAAAAAGTAAATATATATATGTTGGATCACGACAACAACATTATCAAGGAAACTTACTATGCATATGTCAGATTCAAGTTCCATCACACAACATTTAAAGTAACATTCCTGTCCACATTCACAATTTAGAGAAATATTAATTGGAAATACAAGTATACTCCACCATGAAAATAAAAAAGCAAAAACTTCAAATCCTTGAGGCCCTCTATTTAAGAAAAATACAACTAACACTAAATAAGGTTAGTTATGAGTATAGCAACAATTCTTTAAAATGTTTATAATAGCAATGTTTTTAAAATACTTAAATTATAAAAAAATATAATTATATAAATTAAAGTTACCTCACTTAGATAAAACTTAAAAAATCATACCAGCTTTAAAAGTTAATTCTGTTAATTTTTAAATTAATTATAACGGAATTTAATTAATTATAACAGAACGCGTTCATATGTGTTTACAATTAAAACAGACCGTATTTCATGCGCATTTACAAAAACTATTCACAACTATAATTACATTAATTTTTTGTCTTAGCAATTCACCCCTGATGATGAACTTGGATGAGATTGAAAGTAATTGTGAAAATAAAAGAAACTACGGCGCGTTTTTAATGAATTTAAAAACAACATTAAGAAGTTGATAAGTAGATTCGAGGGAATTCAAATAAAAATAAATAGACATATGTCCAGATTATTCAACCAAACGTGCTTTATATTTCATATATATATATGTATGTGTGTGTGTGTGTTCAATCGCTTTTATAGTGACTACTCATATTTGAAACAGACGCACCATTTTTACTTTTCTTTTTTTTTTTTAAACAGTCTGTAATAGCTGCGAATTCGAGAAATCTTAATTAAGAAAATATACTCTCCTGCAGGATTAGAACTTGCGTTTCCCTTTGTAGGAAAGATCAGCAATTGATCTGGCGTGCTTTATCGGTTAACTACAGAGTGCGTCACAGTTCTACAAGGCTCTATTTCCTCTTTTAAGGAAAGCACACTTCCACATTCAGATAATTTTCTCGAAAATCTCATATCTCCTCAGTTTCTTATTCGAAACGTAAGCAAATCAATTTCTGAAAAATTAATGGATTTATTTTTAATCCAACATTTTTATTACTTCAAACGTTAGAAGTGAGGAAGTATGCTTTTATTAAGAAGGAGAATAGCGCCTGGCTTTGTTGTGGCGCTCCCTATAGCCGAGTGGTAAAGCACGCCGGATCAAATGGAGCTTTCTCCTACAAAGGGGAATGCAGGTTTGATCCATTCCAGAGAGCATATTTTCTTTAAGATTTTACGAATGCGCAGAGAGATAGACAAAATATACACTGTTTAATATAAAATGGGCGTCTATTTCGAATACGAGTATCCGCTATAATACCGTTTGAAGTAATAAAAATGCCTAAATAAAAATAAATCCATTAATTCTTGAGAAATATACTGTTTAATTAAAAAAAACATAGCTTCAGAGTATCCATCAAAAATAAAGTTTAAACAAAAAATAAAGTTTAAACGAAATAAATTTAAAATAACAATATGTCGGGTTTAATCCATTTCCTAAAAATAAATAGTTTTTGTTTACTACGATATAGATGTTTCGAGAAAAGTGTGTGTTCAAAAGGTATTATTCGGACTTTGTATGACCAGAAGTCCTACGTGCCCGAGAAGTCAGCCACGTCAGATCCAATGACGGTTCCCCATGGGAGATGCAGGTTCGAATCCTACCGGAGAATGTATATTTTCTAACGATTTCTCGAATATTCAGGCCGGTAGATGTAGTTGGATAAGAAAAATACTGTTTAATTAAAGAAAAAAAAACATAGCTTCTACTCGAATGTGCGTATCCATCAAAAATAACGTTTAAACAAAATAAATTAAAAATGACCTATATATATTGGGTTGGGCAAAAAGTTTGTTTGGGTTATTAAATAAATTTGCTACTTAATAATCGTACGAACTTTTTGTTTACCCCATTATATATATATATATGTATGTGTGTGTGTGTGTGTGTGTATATATATATATATATATAACAGAAAATCTTTCGAAACATAAGATAAATAAAAGTGGCAGTTGAAATTACCGGTAAGTCACTTCAATTGGCAATTAATGACACCCATAAAAATTCCCTTATCATCCACTATTTCTCAACAAAATTTGTTGGCTATGCCTCAATTGATGTGGCAGGGCATAATTAACTGACAAATGTTTTATTTGTGATAGTTTTACTGTCTCTGAAATGCCTACTCCTGCTAATAATGGAATCGATATTTACATACACTTTTCCTTTTTGCTTCAAAATCTATAAATCACAAAATATTAAATATTACGTATAAAAGGGAATATTCAGTACATCAGAAATTTCTTGCAGAGCAAAAAAAAAATGAAAATAAAATAATTTATTCTAGATTATTTATAATCAAAAATTAAATTGCTAGTAAATGCTCATAAAATGTTTACCTTGACCTTGTGGTTAAGATGCTTGTATCAAGTCCGATTTAACCCCTTAGCTTTCTCATATACGTCGAAAATAATGCTAATATATATGTAAAAGCATCTGTGTCTGTGAATGGTTGTACGTGCGGTCATGTGTGTGTGCATACGCTCATCTGTCTATCTGTGTGTGTATGTTTGCTACTATGGCTCTTAAATTAGAGATTACCTCTATAACCGAAAAATAATCAGAGTGCGATCTCTAGGCGAATTATTTTTTAAACTACCCACGTAATTTAAATTGTCTTCGTTTACGCTTTCAAATAAATGACTGTTCCGATTTTAGGCACAACCATATAATCTCACTATCAACAACAAAAGTCAAAACCGATAAAAATTGTATGTCCGGAATGTTAACGTCAATTCCTATCTCCGTAAACGAAATATACATATCTAACATGGTCGAAAGACACAGTAGCATTCTTACATCTGTTATGACCAGGGTGACATCTGTTCAACATCTTAGGGCCATTGCCTGTACAAGAGACGAGCGCTCGCACACATTGCACACAGCTCCATCGAGGCAAGATTTCCGTCTGGCTATGAGCAATTCTACCTCCCAAGTATTTTTTCTATTCAATTTTTTTTCTTTCTACTCCTTTTCATCTCCGCTTGATTCTACTGGAGACCACCAGCAACACGTGTAAATGTGTGAAGATATGCTAATCTACCAGAACTTTTCTTTCTTTCTGACTCCCCACTCCCACTAACTCGTCTTAAATGTCTGCTTGGAAAACCCGGCTGTATTTCACGCATTATGCTCTTTAAAAGGATTAATTTGATATCTGGGTATTGGAAAAGAAGACTACGAGAGTGTCTGAGGTGTACAAATGTTAGATCTGTGATGGGAAAGGAAAGCTAGTTTGAAAAACCGGGTGAACAAAGAGGAAAATTTAAATACAAAATTATCCTCCAAGATTATTAGCTAAATAAACAAACTGTCGTTGTAACGGAAGAACATTTAATGAAAGTTATAATTGAAGAAAAAATTGTGGGTCAAGAAAAGAGAACAAATTCAAGAATGAATTCAAGTAGATAAAATATGTAAAGATAGCATTAAATGTAGCATTTTCTAAAATTACTAAATTAAGTTTTTTTGCAATGGTATACATTCACGTCCCGGCTGGAAAGCGAAAACAGTGATCTTTGCCGATGTTGATATTTAACGCATCATATGAATGTAAATAAATCTAAAATAACTCTACTAAATTAGTTTTCTCTTTTCATTTTTGGCATTTTTATTTATTTATCTTTCTTTTCAGGTGAGGTTATATCATTTCACCGGTCACCGTATTCACAAAAAGGCACTGTTTGCAATGCACATTAAATCCGAAGATGAAATAGCCATAAGTGGATTTACATCGGTGTTGACCAGAGAAAGAACTTATTTACAGGATACACTAAATACGTTGTAGATTTTACTGTCACATTCAACTAAACCCTTTCAGGTGTGTTTTATTCCTTTTTAATAATACTTACATTAATAAATCTGTACTTTCATTATTAAAAATCGTTTACTTTACACAGATACTTCTTTTTCAACATAATCTTTTTTTCACAATCCACTTAATCCAACGCTTCAATATTAATCCCATAGATCAAAAATTATACAGTGAATATTTCAGATTAAAATCCAGCTAATAATTGTGTCAGATAGTAACTGAATGGATCCATTCTTATGGCTATGGATCCATCCTTAAGGATCCATTCTCGCATGAAGAGATTTTTTTTAAACATTTCATCCCAAGCAAGGTGGGAGTGCCACTAGTACGCACGGTGTTACAGAGAGTGAAAGTGTGAGAAAAGACTGGGTAGGGGAGGATTGAGAAAAGGATAAAAGATGAACGGGGGTTCAAGACAACAGAAGATGGCGATTGACGTTGCATTTAAATTTTTGAAGATTGTAGCTATCAGGTAAGCAAGTAAACGGAAGGGAGTTTCTCTGTCGGGAAGTGCGAGAAAAGAAACTCTAGAAGTGGCGATTACATTTAACTATTTCAACAGTAAAAGCGTGGGTCATAGATGCCAATCAAGTAACACGCCTAATTTCATGTAGTCAAGGGACCAAGAAAAAAAGCTCGTCAGACCAGTGGCCATGAAAATATTTGTAGAAAAGAGAGAGGGAATCCACTGTCACGTCTGTGAGAAAGTGACTGAAGTCGAGATGCCAAGTCAGGATCGATTGAATTAGATATCCTTAAGAACCTCGAGTTGATAGAGGGAACACTAGACCAGATATGGCAACAGTATTCAATGCACGGACGAATGGTAGATTTGTAAATGTGTAAGATGGAAAAACCTTCTGGACACAATTAACCAACTTTCCTTACAATAGCTGCATCAGCTATTGATTCAATGTAGTTGTTCCACTTCACGTTAGTTGAAAACGCGTGGCCAAAAAAGCGCAATGAGCCGCTCTCCTGGAGTCGACCATCTGCCATACTGATGGCGGACTGGGAAGTTTCCCTATAATGGTTAAATGAGAACATTTTAGTTTTGGAGGCATTCAAATTTACAAGCCATTTTCTGCCCCAGTTAACCATTGACTAGAGGTTCTTTTCAAGAGCAGCGGCTAGGTTAAGTTGAGAATGAATAATATGAGAGTTTTGTACATTCGTTTTTGTAATGCAAGCAGCTTGAATAAGAATACGATAAAAGATTAAAAAATGACTTTGACATTTTTATTCCTGCTACATAACCCACAGGTCTTATGTCAGACTTGGCCCAGTTCCAGTGTTCACAGAAAAAAGAAATAAATGGAAAGAGTGAGAGGATAGATTCAAAGAATAAAATCGTGAATATAGAAAGATAGAGAAACAATAAAAAAGAAAGAGGGAATAAAAAAACGATTGCAGAAAAAAGTACGTCAACAGAAATATATAAAAGAATGAAGAAAAGTTTTAAAAAGAAAGGTTTTTGAAAGAAAAAAGTAAATATAAAGTATGAATGAATTAAAAAGAAAGAAAGAAAAAAGAAGAAAAAGGAAAGAGTGTAGGAGAAACTCAGTGAATCAGAATGTGAGTGAGTAGAAAAAAAAGGAGAGTGAAATTTTAAACCGTTTAGGGGAATCGCTGTTTGATATATTTTTCAGTCTTCGCATCCCCCTCCCCCGACACACACACACAAACAAATGTCTTCTCCTTGACATCTATCCTACGCGTTCCTTTCAGCTGTCACTTCTTAGGAGTCGCAAGAAAACAGGATTTCTCTTTCTTCACTTTTTTGCATTTAACATTTTCAATCTTATGTAGATTTATATCGTTTAAAAATCACTTTATATAAAACCATTTCTGTATACTTACCGTATTTTCCGGTGTATGTTACGCCTTTGTTGAAAGGAACTATTCAAATTTTCTTTGAGACTTATATATTGAAGTCAGAAATATAAAACATCTCATCTTGTACTTCCTGATCGAGACGCTAACCCAATCAACCCTCATCTCTCGGGCTTATATTTCGGAAACTCTCGCAGACAAAAGGTGTGTGTTTGATACTCGGCAAATCGAGTAAGCAGTACTCCTCACTTAACAGCTTGCCAGTTTAACGACCCCAGAACATACGACCATCTATAAAATCTCATTAAATAAAAAAACAAAAAATAATGCAATCAGTTGAAAGTCTTATCAACCCATACCAAAAACTAATGAGAACAGTAGAAGAACAAGTAATACATTAATACAAAGCACGTGTACTGGATACAGTTTATTCGCTTTCATTGATGCTGTCAGACATCAAGAAGGTCTGTATGAATACCATCATTTTCTTGGCACAAAATAATACGGCGCCATGTCCTGTGTAATAATTTACAAAGCTGTGCTTCGTTGATTGTTGCAAAGGCTCTCCGAACGACATCTTTCAATTGATAGGTATTCTAGTATTGTTCCTGTGAAGCTCTCTCCTTGATAATACCTCACAGAGCGTTGAAATAGAAAATTATATTATGTAGGAGTGACAAGATTTTCGGACCACCCTGTACGTTGCAAGAAAATTGTTATAATTTTTGTTGTTTTAATTTTCAAAATGAATAAATAAAAGGAAAAATAAATAAACAAATTATTTTATAGGGCTGGTTTCCAAATTACTTTTACTGCTCCATATACCGGTGTACTGTACAAACATGTAAAAAATAAATTAGAAATGTTACACATGTTGTAAACGTGACATTAAAAGTATCTAAAACTGGTTGACATAAGCGAGAGACACATGGCGACAGTCTGTTTTATATCTGAAAGGCCTGAAGATTGCGTTCAAGAATGAAACAGTTTATCGCTACTCTGTGTTGACCCCTGTATCCACTTTTCTATTATCATACGCGCAATCCCTAATATTGAGCACTTTTACTCATAAATATAGCATAATTTAAAACTATATTTTTATCATTGATATATATATATATATATATATATATATATATATATATATATATATATATATATATATAAGATGTTATATATACTTTAGATATGGAAACAGTATCAGGAAAATTAATGACAAAGTGTAAAAAATATTTAGTGTGATGTGTGTCGTCCTTTAAGATTTCATCGAACTAAGGTGATGTTTCCGTTGATGTAACTACACCTTTACATGAAGAGGAAGGGACGCTGAAATTTTAAACTTTTAAAATATTTATTTTTTAGATCTATCTAGGTAAATAATCTAGCCAGTTTCATTTAGTTTCTTTTTCTTTTCATCACTTATATTATTAAGTATCGCATATTATGATAATAGAAGATCTGTCAGGAAAAGTGCGGTGCTTAATAAGAAAATTGATCATAGCAAACAAAATCAAAACAAAAGTAAACGAAGTTGGTAAGACTATATATCTAAATATATCTAAAAATGCTTAAAAAAAGAACTAAAAATTAAATTTCAAAGTTTAAACTTTCAGAGCCGCACCTCCTTAGGCATGCGTTGTTGCATCAACGAAAGAATCCCTTTAGTCCATTGAAGTTCTAAAGGACAAAACACATCCCACGAACTTCAATTCCACCAACTGAGCCAGGACACTCATGAAATTTCACTGCCTGAATCTAGACACGCATGATGTAAGGTTCCAGAATTTCAACACCAAATTCTCCAAGCATAACAGCTACAATGAGCATGCTTTTCTGAATAGTCTGTTATGTGCCATACGTGATACACGCTTAGGCGATCATGTATCTTTCGATACATGACGAGGCAGATTTTTTCCCATTTCTTTCTGCGGTAGACCAGTTGCTATCCATGACTATAGTCTGGTCTCTCCTGCTATTTACCCATAACTGGTGGGGGGGGGAGAAGAGGATTTATACATTTCCCAAGGGTATTAGCATGTAAGTGAATAGAATTTGAACTCGATTCTCTGACTCCTCAATTCGAGCCGCTATCCATTACTCCAGCATGCCTCCCTTTTCTGAACAGCAAAGCATATAACCAGAATTCTTTTTTTTTTAATAATGTCTTTATTCCCACATACAGCTCTTTTGGTGACGGACCACAAGTTTTTATTGCATTCATATCAAGAGAGGCACATAAGCAAAAACAATTTCTAAATTTAATTTCATTGCAGAACATATCAAAAGAACAGCCACGCTTATTTCTGGGGGCAAATTAAAATCTTAATCTGATCTACGTTTTGTTAATAGGTTCTTTCTACTGTAAAATTAAAAATAGCTTCAATTTGGGCAACTCAAGGTGGTGTAATGGTTAGCAAGCTTGTCTCGCTAGAGCAGTTACGACTGAGTAGTAAGTTTGATCCTCACTGGGTGTCCCATACTTTCGGCCTTGTGCCATATCTAAGCTACGCTTGGAAAATTGTTAAAAATAGCTTCACTTTTCAGCTTTTCACTCTACCGCTTACTATTTAAATCATGTATGTGTTTATGCTACTGTAGTAATGTTCACGAGTGTACTTGGTCATACTTACTGGCTGAACGGACACAAATAAAATGCTGTCCCCCAAGAGGATTATCAGAGTGTGCCTTGATATGAACTTCGAACGGAGGGATGTATCTCTTTAAGGGAAACAGACGCCGCTTTATGGAACATTGCTATAGAGCGAAGAACTTGTTATTCCCAAGATGAAAAATTTTTGGCACACGACAGCCACTCGAATCTTTAATAATCATTCTAAATTTTTTCTTTAACACTGATTAGAAAAGGAGATGTCATGAGGTGCCCTTACAAAGCATGCGTTACCCCGCACAATTAATATTGGCGTATAAAATAAAAGCCACCGCTTATTGCAACAGGGAATTTTAAAAGCGGGAGTGTGTACATTTGCTATTTCCGAGAATAGTTATCTTGTGTGGCCTAGATTAAATAGTTTTCTGAAATCATCTTTAGTCGCTAAAAATTGGCGTAATTTTATACCATCGCTTATTTTCAGATAACAGAAGTATAAGATCTTTCCTCACATTTAGTTTTCTTTTTTTTCTTTTTATGTCCAATGAATTTTAACTTATTAACTATTCAAGTTTAAGCTTTTAAAAGAAAACTGGTGTTGCTTTCTTCGTCGAGATATTCATTTTTTTTTTTATCTGGCCACGTATATGTCAAGAAGTAGAAGTAGAATTTAGTTAAGCTGAAAAGTTAAGTTCAGTACTCGAATACAATAGGTTAGCTCTTACTAAACGTCTTTCCATATAATAATACTATTAAAGTCGACAGTAAATTATAGATAGGGCAGATTTAAGGTCACTAAAACCTAAAATTTCCAACTCTAATGCGTATTTCTCTTCTGTGAAAATAACTCCAGAAATGACCGGTCAATTCAAACGAAGCAACAAATAAACCTGAAGCATAATGGAATTATAAAGAACAAATATATGAATAATCAAAAAATATCATTTTCACTTAACATATTTTTTCTCTCGTGATTATTTTTGTAGCAGGTGGGGGCTGCTTAGTGCTTAATTGGATTTAATCAAAATCTTGCGTTGGTAACTTTAATAAAAGTAAAAAAAAAATGTAAGGCTTTATTTAAATTCGGGCTAATGTCCTCATCTTCGTTGTTATTATCCCAATGTTTCGGCCATTCTTTCTTAAGGTCTTTTTCAGGTATCTATCGATCCGGATAACCTTGGGAAAATTTCGAACTGATAACAATCCATTATATATTTATTTAATCGATTCTTCGTTCAACTCTATTTAATCATTGTTCCCATTCTCTTCCCCATGTCTATGGATATTTCGTCTTGTTCTTATTTTCTACGGCTCAATTATTGCTCGCGCTTTTTTCCACAGAATCTAAGTCTGTACTACCCAGGTCAAGGGATTGAATTCATAGTTACTATGTCATCAAACTCAGGAAACAACGTTTTAATTCACTAGCATAGGGAATTAAAGCAATAAAAACAGATGAGGATATTAGTCAAAATGTAAATAATAACTCATCATCCCAGAAATTCAGATATAAAGCTTTATTTGCAAAAGTCGCCTATACATTGGGCACCGCTAAAACTACTTATATTCGTTACGTCTGTATAAGCCGCAATAGCTTTAATTGATATTGAGTAAAATACTTATCCAATTAAGTCAGAAATGTCAGAAATTTAAAGTCATCAGAAAAAGGCTGAAAAACCGATCGAAAATAGTTCAGTTCTATGCATGCATGGATTGATGGATGTGGAGTTGATTGAAAGTTGAACAGCAAAAAGAAATGAAATCGGCGAACCAAGTTCAAATTTCGGCTGGGGTAATTTTTGCTCTCTTGGCCCTTCTACTGATAGAAAAGGTGTGTATCGACGTTTTTCGAAGAGGTATAGGTATTACAAGGAAACTTTTACTTTAGATAAACAGATTCTGTCATTTCTGGGATACATAATGGAAAAAGAGAACATACACAATCTAAAACTCACGAGAATATGTAACAACATGCAACAGAAAAAGGAGAAAACAGTAAGAAACCTAGTTAACCAGTTTGGATGGCAAAACAAAGACAAGAGGGGTATTACAATTGGTCAAATGTTACTTAGAGCAAACATGAAACAGGTTAATTGGGAAAGAGATGGACACGACGATTTAAATTGTCACATAGCTCGAAAATCGTGATAATTTTAATTTTGATTTGTGCTTACTATCTAATGGCAGGCTGCTCGTATTCGAGTATATATGTTTGCTAGGACGGCTAGCCAATTCCTGTTACAGACGCTTGCTCAGGCACATTTGTATTTGTTCAACAGCTATATAGCCCACCATGTGGTTTATACTGCAAGTATGCTGAGTGGACTTTAGTTACAGTTTCTGGGAGAGAGAGCATATTGTGTGAAGAGATCATCAGTTTGAACAAGGCCAATACTCTCAAACCATCGGTCACGATGACTTGTGACTTCGTGCCAGCACAACCATAAATGGCTAAAAAATACTTCCGTCTACCCAGTTTTATTCACAAGTTTTGAGCCAGCTCGTGGTATGTTTTTCAGGTACTTTCCAAAGGTATTATCACATCAATTCTACATATTAATTTCGGTATTAATTTTAAAAGCCTAAATATGTTTCATTTCAATGATGTCTTCTTGAAGGGTGTCTGTTGATTTAATTGGTAAAAATATCCAATTTACTGATACCAAATTCAAATAAATCGACCTTTAAAACCAAATATTATATTCACTATATGTCACTCAATGATATGATTCGCCTGTTAAAAAACTTAAGCAAAAACTATGGCATTTTATTAGATGCATACATGTACGAATATTTGTAATCTAATTAATCCTTTCCAGATCCAACCTGTCAAACACGCGCTTTTGTTTAAAATCGAATATCATAATACCAGCTGTCCGTGGAAGTGTATACACTAAATGAAAAAACCCAAAAAACCACGGTGTTTCGAAAATTTATTATGATTATTCATTGGTCAAATTTTGATACCATAAAAGCCAGGCATATATTTATGAATGTCCAGAAGACCTTGTAAGATATTTTAGACTCACGTAATGATTTTAAAGCGTGACAAATTAAAAACATTTAGTTCTAATGGTATTTCTGATGATGCTGTTACATTTACAATATATTTAGCATATATTCGGCAATTCTTTTAAGTTCAGTTTGCAAGAAAACGACAAAAACCAAGTATTTATGAGTCAAAATGCTTCTACCATATTGCCTGAGAAAAATCCTACCAGAACATGCTTGGAATAAAGGGGTTCATTTCTCACGGACAGATTTTAAATTTGAGCTACATTAAAACTAGTAAATATTATAAATAAATTCAATCTGTAAGAGAATGATAATCGACAATAATCACTGAAAATATAAAAATTATTAGTTGAAGACAAATAATTAGGTTTTGTGTTTCCGTTGAGTGATAAATAATTTGTTTCCAACTTTATTCTTTAAAAAATAAAGTACAATCATATTTTATTCCATTATATGAGTTGCAATGATTTTTTGTCGCTTAGCGGGCAGCTCTTTGATACCTTTTCAGTATAATTTCGCAGGTTTTGGTGTGCAAAGGTTTTTGACGAATTCTTGAATCTAGATTTCATTAGAGAAGATTTTCCCCATCAAAGCTTTTTGAAGTGACTGTAAAAAGCAATAATCGGCTGGTGTATGGTCAGGTGAATAGAACAGATCAATCAAGTTCTTTTTTTTTTTTTTTTTTTTTTTCCCTGTGTTATTCTTGCTGTATGTTGTATTGCGTTGTCATGGAAGAGCACAATTTGTTTTCTTTAATCCACTGGTACGCTACCACTATTGTACAAATGTTAAGGCATGTTAATGCACTCCAAATTTATTCTTAACTGCCACGCATTGCTAGTAATTAAGATGATCATTGGTCATCACATTTGGTTCCTCGAAACGGAAATTAATTATGACTCAATATAATAGATTTGTAAAGAATGGAGGGGAACTTATTCTTCTATTGACTATCGTTCGGAGAAAAGATATTTGAGACACAAAATAAAGAAAAGGAGGATGAAGAATTTAACACTCACAGAACACACTGAAGGCAAATGAAACAGAGAGAAACAGCGTGTTACTTACCTAACAAGGTTTGTGTAAATGGATAGCAGACAGGAAATAGGTGAGACAATAAACATATAAACATTGCTTAGAACTTTTTTTAATCAATTCACCACAAGCAAGGTGATAATGCCATTAAGATGCAAGGGGTTACTGGAAATGAAAGAGAAGGAAAAGACTTTACAAGGAACGGAAAGCCAAGTTTAAGCAGGAAACAAAAGATAAACTTCTACTCCTATTCAAAATACCATGGAGGAGTGTGAACCGGACGAAGGGCCAACCTACTATCTACTCATATTGAAAAAAAATAAATAGCAAATAAAAATTCAGCGTTTAGGCGGAAGAGTTGGAAGTATAGAGTTGAAGAAGAATTGAGAAGGGACCGGAAACCTAATCCTAAACATGAAACAAGGGATAAACCGCTACTCCTGTTCAAAAGACCGGGAAGGTGTTTGAACTGGACGAAGAAGAAACATGGCAGATAGAAGAAAAAAAAATGTCTGAAATAATCTTAGTTCTTATACAGATGGTTTTGCTCTTCCTAACTTAGTTAAATGGCGCAACATACTCTTCCTAACTTAGTTAAATGGCGCAACATACTCTTCCTATATCATTTCCTCTATTCCGCGTGTGTTGTAATAAGTCAAGTAAATAATGTAAGAACATTTGAGCAACTTTCAAAACTGTTTCATTGACTCTATCTTCTAATGTCCCATTTGTCGACCATTTAACAGCCCTGTATACATTATAGGCAAGCAGACGTAGAGGCACCCATTCGCAAGCAGAGAGTGACGTCCATAGATAAGATAACTTTTATTCTAGTTTTTCTTCCGTTTTATCTCTTCATATTTCCATCAATTTACCAATATTATTTCAATGTAATTCTTTCAACTTCAAATCTTTTTCCAAGCCTTCACTTTATCTCGATAAGTTGGTTGCGTTTCTCTCTCGCTCTGTCACACTGTTTCTATTTTTCTTTCTCTCTCCTCCACATTTTGACTTACTTCTTTCATATTCTCTCACTCTTATCCCCCCCGTCTTTTCTTTCTCTCTTTCCTGCTTTACACCATGTACCTCATTGCCCCCAACACTTATTTCATCTAAATCTGTTTTCGCACTCACCGTGGATGGAGAGGGACGGTCGTAGGCATACGCGAATTCAACTCGAAAGATAACTCGAGATTTAAAATATGCAGTAATGATGCTAAAATCTTTGTAGTGATTACATCATTTGATATGATTTTCTTAAAGATTCAGAGTTGCACGAGTGGGTAAGAAAATTTTCATGTCATTAAGTGTAGATGGTGTATTGGGAGGCATGAGAGGAAGTTGAAATTTTAGAGGAGATGGAATTTTAAAAAAAAAAAAAAAAAAAAAGAGTGGTCAAAGCAAAATAAAAACAAACGAAAGATGGAACGAAAAGATGAAGAAAAATGAAGAAAAAGAAAACCATAGAAAGTGATAAAGACAATCAGCCTGGAAAGGAAAACGGCTGATGGTGACAAAGAAAGAAAGAAAAAAAAAGTGAAATGAAATTAAAATAGAAACTAAAAGAAAGCAAAAAGAAATGGGAAGAAAGGACATGAGAAATGAATAGAGAAAGGAATCTTTTTTTTTCTTTTTTTTTTTAGGTAAGGTTCACTCTGTACAAGGCTCGGGGGCCACTCGAGGTAGAAGGTTAAGTTAAGAGGCAATTAGTGAGGATATAAGGGGAAGATAACGGTTAACCCTAGATTTGAACAGATTAAGATTGTAGTAATCAGAGAAACATTCTCTCCGGACTGGGTTCCACAGAGCAATGGTTCACGGGAAAAAGCTGTTCGAGTGGCACTTACTCCCCATCGATGGAATAAGGAAATAAATACAACAAAAAAAGGAAAGTAAGCGAGTAGAAAGGAAAAGAGAAAAATAGGAAAATCCTCATGAAACTAAAAATGCAATTGTAGACAAACATAAAAAAAACTAATTGAAATGCTGTAAAAGTTTGATTTACAGGAGAATATTAATCCATAACCCTTACCAGGAACAAACACCCTGTATATGGATAGAGAACAAATTCAGTTAATACACAATAATAAAAAGACGATTAAGACAAGAATGCGCTTTCACGCTGGATTTATATCGCGAAACAATCCTAAAAGACCTATCAGGTTTTATTATCATCGTATATAATCTTAACAACATATGATACGCGAATAACACTATATTGATAACAGACTCGGAAGGAAAATCGAAAGAATACTTAGAAAATGTAGCAAAGGAAAGTGAGATGAAAGGACTTACTATTAACTGTAAAAAGAAAGAAAGCATAGCTGTCAGCAGAAGAGAGAGCTCAACATGTCAACTGAAGACTGTGGACGTAAAAATAAAACAGGTATATTTAACCGGCATTCCCACTAAGGTAGGGTGTGACACATCGATATTACCCCTCTTACTGTAATGAGGAAGGTGCTACCACAGGGTAGGGATCCCTGGACTGGCCAAGTTCTCCCATCAAAAATAAAGAGAAACGTTTACACCACAGGTACAGAAATTTAACTATTAAGGTAGTGTATTATCAAGTAACGGGGAGTGTAAAACAGAAATCCGAAGGTTCGTAGGAATAATGAAAGGTGCCGACATAAAAACTAAGCAAAATATTAAGAGAAAGGAAAATGTTAGAAGAAACAGTGTGCTGTAATACTATATAATATCCAATATGCTATTTATACTATTTACATCGGTCGTCATCTTCATTGCCATATTCACGGCGTTTCGATCGTTGTACGCTCCGGCCTTCTTCAGGTGATATACGTTAGAATTTCGAACCGAAATCTTTATTTAGTCCGGGGAGGGTAGATAGTTCTAGTTCCACGTGCCATGACCTTTTTCTGGATATCTCAGTTTCAGTTAATGCCCTTTAGTAACTCAACTTTCCAAGTTTTTGTTCCTTCTACTGTGGCCAGAGGAAACAACTCACAACTCTTTAGGTCAAGTCACTTTTTGGATTATGACGCTTTTATACACTGGACCATGAGTCCCTGGAGACAAGATGTGGACAACAGTCCGAACGATGTAAACAGTGTAAAAAGTGACAATACCACATTTCAGAAATATAGGTAGATCTAATATGCTATACAGGCGGTGAATACAGGACAATCTCTTCAAAGAAAAAAATGAGACTTGAAGCTGCATGGATTTGGTTCTATTGAAAAATTACTGAAAATTCTAAATACTATATACATATATATATATGTGTGTGTGTACATATATATATATATATATATATATATATATATATATATATATATATATATATGTGTGTGTGTGTGTGTGTGTGTGTATATATATATATATATATATATATATATATATATAAATTCCAGCCACTCATTTATTCCAACCTCCCCATCTATTTATATTACACTTGACTTTCAAGTGTAATATAATCAGACAAACATTTCCACGGGAAAATTGAGAATCGTTATAGGTCTTAGTAAAAAAAAAAAAAATAAAAAAAAATCTTATCATTCATTAAAAGATTCCTTTTAATAAATGTTCCATAACGAAGTTAAAGCATAAATTTAATCAAGAAATCAGCAAAGATTGTCGCATTCGCTTCCTAGAAAAATGTAATATCTTTACTGTTTTACTGCCTTTTTCTTATTCTGTGACAGCTGGAAAGAGCTGCAATGAGCCCCGAATATCAGCCTCTTTATCTGCAACGCTGAAATCTCGATATCAACCTACGTCGTCCCTACACCACCTTAGCCCATGAAAAGGCGCACCTGTGGCCGCGCTGCTTGCCCTCACTTCAGTCTGTTGCACAAACGTTCACATCAAAAGAGCGGCAAGCTTCTGCAAAACATGTAGCTGTATCAAAAATCGGTAAAGCACGGCTGAGCGTGAAACTGGGATATTAACATAGATAAGTTAAAATGCATTTATCTTTTATTATTTTCCGCCTATGTTATCATTATTAATTGTTATTAATTCCTTTTTATAATACTGTTTTTATCATTATCGCTTTTATTGCTATCACTTTTACTGCTCTCATCATTAATATTCGAAATAGTATGAGTTAAAGGCATTACGGCATTATGAAGGTCGTTGCTTTTGCTCTCAGGTGTCCATTTCACAATTCACGATGCTGTAAAACTTGGGCGAACTTATTTTGGGCGCTTAATAATTTTATCAAATGCAATGTCATAAGTCGTTCAGATATTTTATTTTTCTTCTCGTAGAGTCAACAAACTATTTCACAAAATCAGTAACAAACGACGACAGCAATAATGAAAGAGCAATAAAATGAAACAAGAATAATTGTTACTTTTGTTACTATTGACACAATTAACAATTGTTAAACAGAAATATCGCAGTCGTCTTATACAATTTGTGTCGGCATAAATGCTTTCATTGTCGTTTTAATAAATAATGTCGTTTTTTGACGTCCAACTTCAAAAGAAAAACGACATTATTTTTGCACCAACCTAATATGCAATAATAACAATAATATTTTTTCGAGCTAGCAATATCTAGTTGATAACAATGGAAATCGAATAACTCCCTGTTTACCATCACATTACGTTTCCCGTACGATCACCAAAGGTAAACAATGTTCTGCCACTTTGGAATACCAGGTGCTGTAAGTTTGGATGTGCGGGTGGTGTAAGGGATAATAGTTCAGAAGAGTTAATCGGAGTTAAGCTGAGTTTCAATTCCAGTTGGGTTCGTTATATTCACTTATAAATACCCTGGGGAAAAGTATGATTCCACCTCTTCTCCCCAGCTACGGATTAATTAGTAAGACTTGAATCACTAAAATCATTATTATCTAAAAACGAAATAAATGAATAAAATAAAAATGCGTACAATATATTTAGATTTAAGCATCAAATGACCAATAGAGGTGTTGATATGCACTAAATAAAAGCAACGAAAACAACCAATCAATCAAATAACACTCACACCCTATTAATACTCCAACTACATATCCAATTTGTTTTCACCAACTATTATTATTTTCTTTGATTTCTGTTGTAATCCTTCCGGGTTCCAACCAAAGATCTAAGGTAAGAAATAGTTTCATGATATTTTCTAATGATCATTTTTGTATAAAAACTCAGATCACACACATTTTACATAGATTATTATTATTATTATTATTATTATTATTATTATTATTATTATTATTTCGATTTCTACTATAATCACATTACCTACCAAGTATGTGGTAAGATGTAAGGCAGGTAGTGGTATGTTGTTATGGCTACATTCCATTATTTGTTTTTCCAACTTCCATAACATTACTAGCGCTACAAGGAATTATATACCGTACCTATGAACACTAACTGATATGTCCCAATCCTCATAAATACGTTAGACACTATTGTAAGTGGGGGATAATATGGTGTCTAAGTAGTCCACCACTAGCAGTGGTTTACCTACTTCACGCCGCTGTCGAGTATTGTATCTTGTTGATGTTATAAAGATTATCATTTCATTTCCAACCTCCGTTTTGGTTATTCCTCATTCAGTAACTCTTTCTAGGGTACAACAAGGACAAAGTTCTTCTTAGTTTGTTGGCTGTACTTAACAAGACAATTTTTTGTATTTCTCTTAAGCTGGAATTTTCAGGGATTTTTTCAATGTGTTGTTTTCCCTTTTTTATCATTCCAAGTGCACCTACCATGACGGTTACTATTTTTCTTTTCAATTTCCACATTCTTCTATTTCGATTTCCATGACTTTATATTATTATTATTATTATTATTATTATTATTATTATCTTTTTCTTTGCTTTCTGTTCGGTAAATCTTTAAATTCTGTTCTTTTCAATGCACAATTTCTGATATTATATAATATACTTAACATATACTATGTTTATATATTCTTTATATTTGTAATTTTCACCTGAATAGATGAGCAATTCTGCAGTGTCAATTTGTAATCTCTGTAAACAGGAGCTACCAAAGATGTTGTTAATGTTCCTGTCAGAACCTTTTTTATCGTACCCAAGACTCTAATTATTGTAGGTATAACAGTAATTTTAAGCTGCTAACTTTTCTTTTCATTTTCCGTCACAAGATACAATATGTTTATTTATTTTTTGCATTCTTTAACATATCTTATCTGAACCATATCTATGAGAAGACGTGTTTGGTTTGTAGTCTTTAATTAGAATGGCTAGTCTATTAGCATTTATGTCTGTCAGTATGAGTGGTAAAATCCCAGAGAATAGTGATTTCTATGACTGATTCAGAGTAATGTTTATGCTAGTTTCCACCATGTGGCACACTGTAACACTGACGTATCTTCCAGTAAATATACTGCCTAATCTTAACATGTCGATCTTTGTATTCCTTACATTTCAATGATTGGACAACCTGATATCATATGATCAATAGTCCCAATATATTCACATACTCTACATACTGGGTCGGTATCATTCTTTATTGTTTATTTGGTAATTCTTGTAAATATATTTTGATCTTGTGTAGCCATTATAAATGCCTTTGTCTCTGCTTTTACTCATACACTCGTCAGCTATTGATGGGTTATTTATCTTCTGAATTCATATTGGTCATGTAAGTGTTTTTCTTCCCATGTGTTTTTTTAAGTTGTTTAACCATTGTGTCCTAACTGACTAATTTTAGTTGGTAGTACATTTTTATTTATTTACACTATTTACATCGTTCGGACTATTGTTCTTATCTCTATTACCATATTCATGGCGTTTCAGGTGATCTACATCGGAATTTCGAACCGAACCTTTTATTTAGTTCTATGACATGTTATTTTCGATATTTCTGTATGAGTTAATTCTCGTTAGTAACTTAACTCTCCAAGTTTACCTTCCCTCTACTGTGGCTTATAAATTTAATATTTCAGTAACCATCTTTACCAGAGCTCATATTGCAATTTTGTTGCTATTATTGCTCTTCTCTAGCACTCCATATTACTGGTTCCCATATTGTATTCATTTCTATACTTGGCCGGCTTAGGAAACTTTTGTGGCCTAGCATATATGATGATTCCTTAAGTTTTCGCATTTTCCAGTGACGTTTTCTGTGTATTATTTCAACCTCATTCCACAGGAGACGATAATCTCTCTTTTTCCTTCTGATTTTTCTATTTCCCCTCGTGTTACGACTTTGCGATGTTT
Source organism: Acanthosepion lycidas (assembly GCA_963932145.1). Lineage (NCBI taxonomy): Eukaryota > Metazoa > Mollusca > Cephalopoda > Sepiida > Sepiidae > Acanthosepion > Acanthosepion lycidas. The sequence continues at coordinate 60,540,516 of OZ010577.1, forward strand.
TCTTGCAGTCTTATTTTATCTTTATATTTCTTACCACAGCTGCACGGGATGGCGTACACATAATCCTTAGTCATGTTCTTCTATGGGTGGGGGCTTACTTGGAAGCGGTGTCTGCGAAGTGTTGAATTACATTTGAAGTTTGTCCTGATGTTATATGGACCACAGATCTTTTGTATTTTCTCCGATAATCACTTCACATAAAATAGGCAGGCCGAAAGTGTTTTCTGAGTGCTGTTATCCTCTTGTACCCTTCTATCCTAGTTTATCAAGGCTACTGCCATGTACCCAGAGTAGTTATTGCATTTTAGTCTACTGCTTATACTGACCATTTCTTTATTTACATTATTTAAACTATTGTCCTCATCTTTGTCGCCATATTTATCACAACGTTTCAGGTGGTTGGAATGTCGAATTGAACCCTTTATTTCGCTCACTGAGGTAGACTGTTCTAGTTCCACGTGCCATGTTTGATGGATGTCAGTTATCAGTTATCTCCTGTTAATTTTCCTCTGAAAGTTCTCCACTGCCTTAACCGGGTATTGAACTCACACTCTTTTGGTCTTGTCACTGGATCTAACCAACGCCTTTATCCACTGCTTATATTGCAATTTTGCTGTTATCATTGCATGTTTTTACCAGAGCTCATATTGCAGCTTTGTTGTTATCATTGCTTTTCTCTGGCACTCCTTATTACTGGTGCCGATATTGTATTTATTTCTATGCTTGGTCGGCTCAGGAGATTTTGTGGCTGATTCCTTAAGTTTACGAATTTTCCAATGATGTTCCCTGTCTATGATTTCATCCTGATCCCACAGAGGTCGTAGATCTCCCTTCTCTCTCCATATGTGGTCAGCCACGTCTGATTTTTCTACTTCCCCTCGTGTTACAGCTTTCTGGTGTTCTTGAAGCCTTACCTTGAGGGGGCGGCCTGTCTCTCCTTTATATTCCTTTCCGCAGCTGCACGGGATAGCGTACACACAGTCATGTTCTCCTCTATGGGGGGGGTCTTACTCGGGAGAGATATCTGCGAAGTGTCGTCAAGCTTTTGAAGGTTGTCCTGATGTTATATGGACCGCAGATCCTTTGTATTTTCTCTGATAACCCCTTCACATAAGGCAGGCAGACTGTTTTCTGAGTGTTTTTGTCCACCTGAAGAAGGCATGAGCGTACAACGACCGAAACGTTGTGATAAATATGGCGACAAAGATGAGAACAATAGTCCGAATAATGTAAATAATGTACATAATACCTCATCTCAGAAATATAGACTGACCATTTCTTGTTCATATGCCTCTAGGTCGCCACTTATGACTTTTGCTCGATGTTGTAAGCAGCGGACAATCCCCATTTTTACGCTCTCTCTCTCTCTCTCTCTCTCTCTCTCTCTCTCTCTCTCTCTCTCTCTCTCTCTCTCTCCCATTTTATTGAGTTCACATGGTCCAGTAGTAGCTGGACCTCTTTCTGGCGTGACCAGAGTATGAAGGTGCCTCAGCCATAGGGTTGGCTTAAGTGATGTGGATTCTAATGCCATCTCTTCGAAGTATTCTATGTATATGTTTGCCATTGCTGGTAATAATGGCGAGCCCATTGATAAGCCTTCATTCTGTCGATATATGTCTGATCCCATTCCAAAGTGTGTTGTTTGTGTACAGAATGTCAGCATCTCCATTTGGTTATCTATTAGTATATGAGTCCGAGGCCAGTCTGTCCCTGACTACCGATAGTGCCTCTTCTGTCGATACCTTATGAAAAAACTCATCAAGTCCAGGACCACCAACTGGTTGGATTGGATGGTAGCATCTTTGATTCTTTCCACGAAGTGGGCGGAGTTTCGGACAAATGAAGGTGACTTTCCTATTAATGGGTCAATTATATCCACAAGAAAGCGACTCAGAGGGTGGGACACAGTGCGTTGGTAGCTAACGATCGTCCTGAATGGAATACCGTCTTTGTGAATTTTAAAGACACCGTATATGTGAGATAGCTTGGTGTAATGCTGCAACAACTGCCTGTATGTCTTAGGTGCGAAGTGATCCTTGTTCTTGATTAGGATCTGCGACAGTTTTCGTTCTCTTTTTATTGTTGCATCTTTCTTTACATTACTGTTGCTACCATTTCTAATGAAGTGATCATGTGTTTTTCGATTTGTCCACCAATACAGTCGCAAAGGAATGTTCAAGGCTATTTCCTCGATGATGTCCAAGTATGGTTTCCGCCTGATGGTTGTAGCGAAGTTGAAACGCTTGTTCAGTACTGACTCTTCCGAGGCACTCAGCTGGTGTTGACTGAAGTTGATTACTGCCTTCAATGGAGGGGGGTGATGGACATTGTGCACCTTTTGATCTTTCATTCTGCTTAATTTTTGTACTTGCCAGGCCTTGATTGCATCAAATTCGTGTCTGAAGGATTTATCCAGGCCATTCTGGATCCTCTTTCGGTCTTCCTCTTTGGTAATTCTGTTGAAGAAGGACTCGAGCCTCTGGGAGATATCAGATTGCAGTTTCTGTTTTATCCAACGGATATACTGGATAAATATTGGATTGATACCTAGTTGTACAAGGGTGTGTCACGTTTTCAGTTGTCTGTTATAACACTTCCCAGATAGTCAATTTTTTGCCTCATTTCAATATCTCCAATTCGTACCTCGCATCTTGACCTCTCCTTCTTGCTAACAATCATAAATTTTCTTTCAGTTTATAGTTAGTCCTTTCTTCCTGTTTTTTTGACTACCTCGTCTAGAATTTCTTACAGTTTTATTTCTGTTTTCCTTCTTCGTTTCAGTGTCGCCAGTGTCACTTATGTTGTTAAGATCGTGTCCACGAATAAAATATATCCTGGTAGGATCCCTTGATCTTTTAGGGTTGCATTGCTGTATAGGTTAAATAAATCTGAAGATACCCCTTTCTGTTTGTGTGTATATGGTCAATTCATTTTTATCAGTATGTAGACGATTTGTTCTCGGTAAATAAATTTATCTTTCCCAAATAAATACAGATTTCCTATCAGTTCAAATAGATCTTTGTGTCGTACCTTGTCAAATGCTTTTGGGTAATCTATGAAGCGTCGGTATCAGTCCTGCACTTATATTGCCCGCTCCGGTAGTATTCTGGTCATGAAAATAGCATTTCTTGTTCTAGAGCTATGAACGAAGCCAAACTGCTCTTGCCCTATTTCCAGTCTAAGGCCACCAATTAGTCAAGTCACTTCATTCCACCAGAACAGACAATGTTATATTCGTTACAAAAAATAGGCGTGTTTATGCATTGTATGTGTGAGAAAAATGGCTTCAATTCTATAGAACATATTTATCAGCTTTTATGGTCAGAATACTGTTAGAATGAGCAATAGAAATTCAAAAAGATTTATTTTTGTATTAGGTTAGAGAAAGGCATTTGATAAAGGACAAAACAAATGCCTTATTGAAATATTAGGCAAGTTTGATTTACATGAAAAGGATATGCGGATAATAGTCAATCTGTATAGAGAACGAATGGGTAATGAAAACAAGTTGAATGAGTACACCAAACAGAAAGATGGGAGTGACAAGTATGTATTTTCTCATCAATTGTAAGAGAATAAAATAATATATTTGGATGTATTAATGCCGGATATTACCTAAACAGATTATGCTGTTGGAAACAGATTCAGAGGGGAAACATAATGAACTAACATATGATTTTGTCAAGGATTTGATTGAGTGATACGTTTTCTACGGTTTATCAATCAATTTTGTAGGGTATTTAAAGCCTGAAATATTTTTAGATTGTGATAATATTTTTAGACAATAATGATTTAGTGATACAAGTCATATTAATTAACCCATAGGAAGAGGTGGATTCATACTTTTCTCAAGGCTATTTAAGCGTAAGTGAATATAACAAACCCAAATGGAATTGGGACTCGGCTCTTCGATTAACAATTCCGAGCTATTATACATCATATCACCCTCAAATCCAAGCTTATAAAACTTGGTATTCCAAAGCGGTCATCAATCAAGGTACTGATCAGGCTCGAGGAATTTCTATTAAAATGGAAAGAATAATGATGGACAAAATGAGAGGTTCAAATGTGAATTACACATCGGGGACAATTAGACAAGTGTAGAAATTCAGCTCTTTTGACAAATGTAATAACAGGTGATGTAAAGATTGACACAAAAATCTGAAAGCGCATAGGAAAGCGAATTATAAAGTCACATTAGAAATGAAGAAACAATTGCTAGGCTGCTATTTAATGTCTACCTTCCTATTTCACAGTGAAAGCGGACAACTTAGTCACTAATGAAAACACTTGAAACAGCCGAGATGTAATTCTACCGACCAATGTTGAGAATAACATGAACAGATAATCCGATGAATGAAGTGCTTCTGATGACTACAGAAACCATAGAGAAACTGTTAATTAGAAAGGTAGCTGAAGTCTTAAAGACACGCGGGAAATGAGGCTTAGATGATGTGACACACAGACGACATATTGGATGCAAGGAAACAAAAGATGAAAGTAACAAGTAACCTACTTGACAACTTTGATTAAAGGGATAGAGAAATATATACCACAAAGATAAAGCAAAGGACATAAAGTAACAAGTACTGCTGACAGTAACAAAAAAGATGTAGTGGAGAACCATAATCGCCTCCATCCTAAAGAAACATAAAAAGGACAAGTGAGAATCAGTTTCATTATATTGTACCTAGTAATATTGTGCGTGTGTCAAAGAAAGAAAGAAGAAAAAATAAAGAATAAAAGAAATTAATAAAGAAAGAAAGAAACAAAGAAATAATGAAAGAAACAAAAAAGTGCCACATACATAAATCTGTGCAAGCTTTTGACAATGAATATTTGAGTACGCGTATGATTGTAAGTGTTGCGTATGTTTCGACGACGCCTCTAAATCCGACAATCCTTGCCCCTTTCTGTCAGTCATTTAACCATTGTATTAGAATCTGCGTCACCCTTCTACCCAACTCCTTCCTATATTCTTCAACCCTCCCCGTCACTACTTAATCCCGTTCTTTTTGGCGTAACAGGATCTACCCGTCCCCGCCAGGTTTTCACCCCCAAGTGCCATGCACTGTTTCAATTGTCATTTCTAAGCTATTACATGACTATCAGTTTCGGGTCGTCACAAAAATGGCCGCCCCAGCTCTCGTAGCGTGAAATTGACTCATTTAACCCGTAGCGTCCCGGGTCGACAGCCGGTCGTCTTTGTCTAGAGGCACTGGCTGCCGTTTCATCACTTCATTAATTACTGCACAAAACCAGCAGACCACTCCAAGCCCCACCTGCCAACTGAACTACAATTATGATTTTAGCTCTTTCACTTTCTTTTTCCTACCTTTATTTTTACGTTCTTTTCTTTTTTTATCATTTCTTTTCTTTGTACCACGTCTTTTCTCTCTACCTGACGCATTTCCCTCGCTTTTTCACGTCCTATTATCTAACAGAAGAGAAAGACATATTCAATACTTCTATCTTTCTCTCTCCCCGAATCCATATATCTATCTATTACGATATTCTCGCCTTCTTGATTTTCAGTTTCTCTCTTGTTCCTTGCAATTTCAGCTGCTAAGAAACATACTTCCTTCCTTTCTTTCTGTCGTTTGCTTTTTGCCTACTCGCTTTCTTTCTTTCTTTCTTTCTTTCTTTCTTTCTTTCAATTTAATCACTCACTCTATTATTTTTCCACTCTCGTTTACTATTTCCGTTTTTATCCTCTCCTTTTTTGATTTTCTATCATTATTTTTCTTCCTCAGCGTTATTTCAACTATTTACAATTTCTTTCGTCCGAACTCACGATTCCCACCCACGTTTTTTTCATTTTTCTTCTGAAGGTTTTTGTGTCTTTCTCACCCATTCTCTCCTCCCTACTCTTTCTCTCATTTTCTCTTTCATTTTCTCAACTCCCTCTTTTTCTATTTAAGATTCTCCCTTTCACACATTATCTTTTTACCTTTTCTTCATTTTTTTGCTTCCTATTCAAGATGCATATTTTCTTCTTTCCTTTCTTACTTTGTCTCATCAATTTTTTTTTCATCGCCATTTTTTATTTTTACTTTCTCTCTTATTATTCTATTCTCTGCTTTATCGGTTTAAAAAAATCCAACACTTTCTCTGTTTTTTCAAGCACATTCCTTAAATTTTCTCACTCAGTCGTTTGTTTATTGTAAAGTGTCTGAGTGATTAAAGCATTAGCGTCCCGACCGTGAGACTCAGGTTCGAATCCCACCTTGGTCGATTAGTCAAAGAGCTAACTCCTTGATACTATCAGCCTGGGGAAGACGATGCTAGCGTGCAGCACCGGTTGGAAGTGCATAAAAATCATACGACGACAGGTTGGCGCAAACCTTGTAAGTGAAATTGGGCAGCGGAAACTGTTCGAAAGCCGTCGATGATTTTGCTTAAATGAAATCACAATTCCCCGCCTAATGAGCAGATAAAAACCCTTTAGCTTTTGGTTAGTAAACTCTTTAGAAATGGTACCTTAATAAAAGCTGCCATCCTCGACAGTCTAGCTACTCTTAGAGGTGTGTCGGCCTGAAAAAAAATCCCAATATCACATGAGTTCGTAATTTGCCACAGAAAGAAATGGGGCAACATTTTCATTATTTTTAACAATTTGCACATTGATTAATTTTTTGTCAGTTTGAAATTTTACTTACTTCATATGTCCAATCCGTTTAAACGTATGTGTCCGTTACAAACATATACCTCTGGTATTTAGTGTAATTATGTGCTACTAAAACCTTCGATTGTGATGCAATAGAACAGCTGAACCTCGGATCTGTTAAATCATCTTCTTTTGGTACTTGAGATAAATTTACAGGCGCATCTTTTCCGTTTTGATTTGTTGAGAAAATCTCGGAGGAACGCGCTCTCATATAATCTTTCTCTGCTTCAATAGATTTGGACATGTCTTCTCGTAATCAAACAGTTATTTTTTAGTCGCTTTCTCTCAGATTCAAGTGTCACAAACGTTTATCTTTTCCTGTCGTCCGCCCATCTGTGACATCTTCCTCGGATCCAGCCGACACAATTCAGCCTGCAATGTCCTCATGGGAGCCCCTTTGCAACACTTAGTTCCGCGCAGTGAGGTATGCACTTAAACACGTCACCATAGATCAAAGTGATAGTCCAGTCATTGGACACAGTGTCTGAATTCGCATAGACGTTATTTAAGACATTGTACACAAAGACTAGTAACATTATTGTAAAACTCATCCAGGACAAATGGATTTAAAGGTGTTAGATTAACCTGGAATATTTTGAGAAGAGATGTCAGGGAAATTCAGGTTCTTAAAATTTAGCATTGCAAACACTGATACATCTTATTCACTTATAAAAGCATTTCTTGAAAAGAATGTATTATAATCTACCCGCCTTTTGTATTTTTATTCATCTTTCTCAAATCCTAATTAAGAATTTGATCTTCCACAGCTTCATGATAAAATCACCAAAATAGCAGCATATTGCCAAAATACAGCTTAATGAACAACATTGCCATTAAGTTTAGTTCCAAGTTTTAGAAAACTGCGACTCTTGATGAGCCTTGAGCTATTGACTTAGTTTAATTGACCGCCTGAAGCGTGATGTCATATTTGATACCTACCTGCTAAATATCTGATATTTCGCTGATGAATATATTGCCAAAGTAAAAGACTCCCGGTTTCTCGATTTTAAAGCTGAAAACGGTCAGTTAAAATTATTAAATATTCTTCTCATTTAATCGTTACATTCGTGTACTTGTAAAATATCTAATATCAGATTTCTGCAAATATCTGCACATGGACAGTTCTAGAGCACATATAAATATACAAAGACTTATACATGCACAAACACACAAACACACACACACACATACATACGCACACCCATATATATATGAAAATATTGAAAATAGTTTTACCTGATCCTTTTTCTGACATCGGATCATCAGCTAAATATATAAAGTAAAAACCTTTCAAAATTAAATATTTACCACTGCATCGGATTCCCATCCAACTTTAATTACACACACACGGGCGTGCACGCGCACGCACATAATTTTAGTTATAGATAACAAGAGTTCTTTGTTAAATCATTTTTAATGATTGTTTTCTAATTTCTGGTATATACTTAAATGTCTGATTTTCGGCTTTTATAACTCAGCATCAAAGAGTTCTGTTTTTTAGTGCTATTTTAAAATATTGCGTCTTCCCATCTCATACCAATTTCATCATTTCTAGATATAATAAATAAAAAATCTTTAACAAAGAACTTTAGTTGATCTTTAACAAGTTTGTATAAATTAAAATTAAATAAATACGCCCGATACCTATATATGAATTAGAAGATGTGCGTCCCAGATTAGAGTAGAATGCCACACCACTGCACCGGCTGACCGAACAAAGGTGAAGACATTAGAAATCCTCCTAATAGACAGACACACATACAAAGTTACAAATACACATTACCATCCGATACCTGCTTAGACATAAGAGATGTTTTACAAACTTACATATATACAGAATTATTTACGGTTTCAATGCACGTGATACGTGACTGACCAATGAGAATTAAAAATACCAAAGTTCGGTCTTATTGTCTGTTTTCACTCTTTAAATAAAAAAAGAGAAAACATGTCAGATTGAGATACGTTTCCTATTTGTTCTTTATCTTATCCTGTCCGATTCCGATCCATATTTGATCTGCATTTGATCTTTAACTCATCAGGTATAAATCCTGAGATCTCACTCATCAAGCAGTAATATATATATATATATATATATATATATATATATATATATATATATATATATATATATATCAACATATAACTTGCTAGTCACGCGCAGAGCACAAACTATTTCAACGTCAATTAAAGCATGAATTCGATCAAGTGTACATATGCAAGAAAAAATGTTTGCCGGATCACGTGATTGAACACCGACCAATGATAAACTGATAAAATTCTCACCCTTAGCAGCAGCAGCAAGAAAAAAAAATAAGACAAGCATTGAAATCACAACTGCAGGATTTAGTTTATTGGCTTGGAAGTACAAATGGTCTTCCCTGCCCACCCTGACAGCTGCTAACTATTCCCTCCCAAAGTGCAAAGCTCCAATCCCAACACCCGAAAGGTATTTGAAATTTATAATTGCTTTTTACACTCTTTGCTCATGTTTACGATATGTTACTAATTAAGATTTACGACCTCGGCCATTCTTGAAATGTTTTATCGAGTCAAAACATAAATAAAACGATTGTTCAAGCCTAAACGCTTGTCAACAAACAATGTGTCTGAGTTTGTTGTTCGGGAAGAAAAAAAAAAGAGATTAATATCTTGAGAGAAGTCGAAGAAAAAAGTAGAAGAAATTGCGTACTAGTAAAAGCGAGAAAAGGTGTACTTATGTGGGTGTGTAATTCTATTGCCTAACATACTTGCGTTAATGCGTCTGGTACTCGCCTTTGAGTAATGCTTAGCCTGCTACTTTTGTTTATGTTTGTATATGAGGAAAACAGAGAAAAGGACTGTGCCCGAGCGTGTGCATGTGACTTTGCTTGATCTGGTTCAAGATGATAATCAATCAGGGTTCAGTGAAATTCGAACCCATAAAAACGTTGAGCAAGAACAACTTACAGGCCAACGGTCAACAACAGGTGTGTTCTCTGTAAAAATATTTACGAAGATTACCGTATTTTTCTGTGTATAAGTCGCACTTTATACATCAATGGATTGATCAGCGCGTATCTGCTAAGATCTGTCCAGGACAGTATGAAAATTTTCATATGCTTGTTAATACAACCGTTTCTGCGTTTACAAAACACTTAATGAATAATTCGACTTATGCTTTGTCCTTTGCCAGAGATATTTTCATAGTAATCAATAAAGCATATTCGGATTACCATCTGAACGTGTTTGAGTTCATTTATATTAAGTTTGAAAAGACTTAACTCTGTAAGCAGAATAAATGACGAGTGAGTCTAAATATAATCTCTCTATGAATTATACTATTGATTCTCTTTTTCTCCTTTTTTAGTCGTTATGCACATATTTATATATTTTCTTTTTACATCCATCACTTTATAGTAATTAATTTTCTTTCTTTCTCTTGCTCCTTCTCCTCCTTTGTTTTTATATATTTTGCATATATCTATATATACTTATAAAATGTCCATTTTCAAGCTGAAAGAAATTCTTGTACTACAACACACACACATATAACACAATAAAGTACCCAGGTTTGCTCTTTCATTCCAACGGCTTTAAATAAATAAAATAAAAAAAACGATGTTTTGTTTGTTCATTCCGATCGGAAGTTGCTAACCTAGCAAACAGATATTAGCGGTTTTAATATAAAATAGAAACACACACACACACACACAACACACACATATACACACACACACAGAGATTTTTGTTTCATTCTGAGCTGAAGGTACCTACCTAACGAAGGCGAAACGCGATGTCGATAAAAAGCTTTCTCCACTTTGTTTCATCATCTTCACTTTTGTTTCGGATACTGTTATACATCCTATAAACACACACATATATATGTGTGTGCGTCTGTTTGTGTGCGTACGTGTGTATGTGTGATTGTAGGATTTTAATAGTATCCGTAACAAAGGTGAGGATAATGAGACAAATGGGAAAAATGCGTGTTCTTTCAAAGACAAGAAATGTGAGGAAAATGGATTGCGATTTCTGAGGACAAGTATGTGTGTATGGCTATATATCGATGGGTATGTATGTATGTACACGGATGTACAAGTATGACAAAAAATACTCTAATGCATGTCTACGTCTGAGGGGATGTATATGTGGGTTCACATGTGTGGAAGTATATATATATATATATATATATATATATATGCGTGTGTATATCTGTATACTTATACGTATGTATGTATGCATGCATACATGTATGTATGTATGTATGTATAAATAATAATAATAGATAGATAGATAGATAGATAGATAGATAGATAGATAGATATGTAAAATCGTGGAAGGCTACAAAAATTAGAACATTGTATTTCATCTTTCCAACCACATATATAAGATTCTATTGATAAAACCATTACTGGTCGAAAGCCTTTTCGATAAAACGGAGTTTTTTGTTTGTTTTTTTGTTTTTTTTTCATTTTGTCATTTCAATTATTCAATATTATTCTGATATTTATATAGATATTATATAAAATCTTTCATCTAAATATATGCATAGAAATCTGTAGTTATGAGTTCATGCTTATCACCAAACACAGTAATAAAAAATAGAAAAACTTCCCTAGGAGAAGAGTACTGTTATGTGATATTTGTCATCCTGCATGTCCTAAGTGCTGGACAATCTCCTCAAAAATGAAGAAGAGACCTGAAGCAAATGTGGTACTACATGGACCAAACACATGAGCAAACGACGAAGTTTTAGGGAAAATGGAAATGAAACCTAAAATCAGGAAAAGACAGTTGAGGTTTCTAAGGCGCATGATGAGGAAGGAGGGCTTGGAAAATCTGATACTCACAGGACAGGACAGATTTAAGGAAAGAGAGACAGAAGAAAGCAACGCATCACATACTTGGTGAACTTGAGTAAATGGATGGCGAAAGAGGGTTTAGGAGAAATAAGAGAAAGACAAAATTTATTACGAGTTACAAAGGACGAGAAACTGGGATGAGCCAATAAAGGCGCTTAAAGAAGAAGATTTAACAGTTATTTTTGTGATTTGGGCGATGGTGTGTAAATTGGTATTATATCTGTATATGTATATCCTTCGATATCAGAGTGTGTATATGTGTTATGTGCATTAATTATTAGTTTTAATGTCATGTCCCATCAGAACGCAGGCCATATTAACTCTCTCTACATAGTCCTTTTCTTTATTGGCTTACGGCCATATCACGTAGAAAAAGTTAAGCAACGTCGAACTTGGTATGTGTTTGGGTGACAGTTTGGGAATACCAGGTGCTGTAAGCTTGTGCACCTGTGCGGGTGGTGTAATGGATAACAGCTCGGAATTGGAAATCGGAGAGCCGAGTTCCAATTCCAATCGGGTTCGTTATATTCACTTACATACAAATACACTTGGAAAAGGTATGAATCCTTCCCCCAGCTACGGATTAATTAATCAATGGTAAGCCGTAAAAATCAAATCAAATCAATCAAAAACCATTTCTTTTTATTAATGAATTACTATGCATTCTTGAGAAAGATAGAGCAGTGGCTTCTCGTTGTCTTCTACAGAATTCGTAAGCTTGTTTGGGGATCGGATTTCTCTTAGACTAGTTGCCACTCAAGGCTCGAGATATTTAACTAATATTTTCGTTATTTAGCAAGGGGTCAGGAGACAAGAAATAGATTCATGTCTCTCCCCAAGGGCATTAGCAGGAAAGTGAATGCAACAGACGAGTCTAGAATTTGGACTCAGCTCATCTATTCTACTCTCCGCGCAAAACACTCGTTTGTATTACTATGTGAGCTTAAAACTGAAAGGATTTATATGGTTGTGTGCATATTCATGTGTACCTTGCATATACATACAACTATATTTGAATGTACAATCACAGATATATAATATACACGTGCATGTGTATACAGAAAACAAAACCCAAACTGCCTTTCTCTGTATTAATGTACACACTTTAGTGTGTGTGCACGACTATATATGAGTGTGTGTCTGTGTCTGTGAAATAATTTGTTCGTATAGCACGGTTACTAGTAACAGTGCATATTTTATTGCGAAATGAGGTATGTGCCCATACGCATTAATGTGGTGTTAATGTGAACACACACACACACACATATATATATATATATATATATATATATATATATATATATATATGAATAAAAATAAAGGAAAACTAATCACCTTAGCCTTGTGCCTGAATATGAATATTATTCCTTTTTACAAATATATTTTCGGATATATCTTAATTTTTACACACACAGACACATACACACAAACATATATACATACACACACACAAATATATATAAATACACACACACACACATACATACATACATATATATATATATATATATATATATATATATATATATATATATGAATAAAAATAAAGGAAAACTAATCACCTTAGCCTTGTGCCTGAATATGAATATTATTCCTTTTTACAAATATATTTTCGGATATATCTTAATTTTTACACACACAGACACATACACACAAACATATATACATACACACACACAAATATATATAAATACACACACACACACATACATACATACATATATATATATATATATATATATATATATATATATATATGAATAAAAATAAAGGAAAACTAATCACCTTAGCCTTGTGCCTGAATATGAATATTATTCCTTTTTACAAATATATTTTCGGATATATCTTAATTTTTACACACACAGACACATACACACAAACATATATACATACACACACACAAATATATATAAATACACACACACACACACATACATACATACATATATATATATATATATATATATATATATATATATATATATGAATAAAAATAAAGGAAAACTAATCACCTTAGCCTTGTGCCTGAATATGAATATTATTCCTTTTTACAAATATATTTTCGGATATATCTTAATTTTTACACACACAGACACATACACACAAACATATATACATACACACACACAAATATATATAAATACACACACACACACATACATACATACATATATATATATATATATATATATATATATATATATATATATATATGAATAAAAATAAAGGAAAACTAATCACCTTAGCCTTGTGCCTGAATATGAATATTATTCCTTTTTACAAATATATTTTCGGATATATCTTAATTTTTACACACACAGACACATACACACAAACATATATACATACACACACACACATACATACATACATACATACATATATATATATATATATATATATATGTATATGAGTAATTTTAGGCTTCTTTGAAAGTATGTCAGCATACAAGTAGGTATAAATCTATGTGTATGAATACAGGAAAAGAATGTGAGCATCTCTTAAAGAAGATCTAAATAAACGAAATATAAATTAAGAACTATATTCTTAGCCATTATATTTGTTGTATCTCGTTAGTCACAAGATTTCTTTCGCATTGTTATCTGGTCAAATTCAAATATAGCAGTTTCCTTCACATTCTAAAGTGTGACATTCATTCTTGTTCTTGAAAAAGATTCTTCATGCCAGTATGAAGTATGAATATCATTCATCAGTGACCATATTTATCCACTTTTGATATGCGTTAGAGTTCCTTAAACGTTTCAATATATGACAGCGGTTAAGGCTTTCTCGAAATGCAACGTTCAATTCTTGAGATTTTCACCTTGTGTTTCACTGGGTTTTGCTTACATAAACAAACACCATAAACAAGGCTGAAAACAAAAGAAATCCAACAAATGTAAATTAACATTACAAATATTCTATAAATAAGGTTTATTAGTAAAATAATATAAAATATCATTAACTCGTGGCATGATCTACTTCATAATGATGAACAATGAAACTTCAAATAACTGCCAATTGCTTTGTATGCATCACTTTTTTGAACGCCCAATTTCAAACGAAGTTAACTTATACAACCGTTTACTTAGATAAAGTATTTACTTAGATGTAGCATCTCCTTGGTAAAAATCTACATTAAAACTAAATTATTTCAATTCATTGTTAAAAAATAAATTTTAAATTTAATTTCGAACTATTCAGTAAGTGACGATGATATTTATGCCCAATTATTTATTTAGAAAGAAAAATATATTATTATATTTAAATTATTCTAGCTAAAAAATTTAAAGCGTAAATGTACTTGAATTTTACATATCATATGAAGGTAAAAAAGATATATATATCAAATGAAAATATTGCATTGGAACAAAATTTTGTAGCGTTAAAAGACAATTGTCTATTGGTACATAGTTTTATTCAATCCCATCATGATATACAATCCCAGTTTAGATACAGAACTAAGCAGATATGAACTGTCGAGAATCTGGGACGAGAAGAATTGTGCTTAAAGACAGTATTTGTCCTTGCTTGATCGGCGACGCCATTCATGGACGAGTGAGGTTAAAAGTACGTCAGAACTAACGACGGTTTCTCCTGCGAATAAGGACGCAGGTTCGAATCCTGTCGTAGGGCGCATATTTTTCTTTAAGAAGATTTCACGAATATCAAAACACGATAGATGAAAATAAGCGGAACGTCTATCATATATGGGTATCCACTAAAAATAAAGTTCAAAGTGATGCACGCACACGCACATATATATATATATATATATATAAATATAAAGTGAACATGGACGTCAACAATTAGAGGCGACAGTCTGTTTCATGCTAGATGCAATCGTCAGGCCTGTTGACTTCTATGTTCACTTTTATATTTACTCATGCTCTATCCCTGCTATTGAGCACTTTATTCCATAAATATATCACATCTTAAGACTATATATATATATATATATATATATATATATATATATATATATATATATATATATATATATAGGTATGTTTGTGCATATTGTATTGATGTTACTTTATAAAACATTAGTCCCCATACTCCCCCCACCTATGTTGCTGCAGGTATACTAAAACTTCACACTGAAGCCAGCTAAGTTCGATTGATAAAGAGAAGTTGTGGCCAAACAGCAACATGGCTAATCGTAATTATTAATCAGCGTTCTGATAATACAGGATGGTCCGAAAGTCTTGTCACCCACTAAAAATATAATTTTTTTTATTTCAGATGACTGACACGATCTCCTACAGTTTGGCAGAATGGTTAGGGTGACAAGACTTTCGGACCAACCTGGAATTGGAATACTAAAAAATGACATGATTCATCAACCGGAACAGATGTCTTTCTGCCATGAATGTTTTTGGTTTTTGTTCTCTTCTCATTTCTTCTCGTGTCTGCCTCTCTAACTCTTCTACAATTTACTCACTTCTTTTGCACTTTCTTTTTCAAATTTCTCCTCTCTCTTTATTCCATTATTCATCTCTCAGCCAATACTTTTTCCTCCTCTTTTTTACCCCTTCTCATATTGGCTTGATTTCTATTATTTCTTTTTTTCCTTATCACTATCTTCATTATAAATATTTCGATTTCTCTTCTTCGCATTCTTTCTTCCAAGTCACCTTCTTCTATTTTGCTGCCTCTTCCTCCTCCCCATCAAACTCCTTGTTTCATTTTAATTCTTGTTGAATTTCTGTTCATTATCTTTATAGATTGATTCTTCTCTCTTGCATCTGCTTCCCATTTTCCTATCTTTTGCACACACGCACAAACATTCTCTCTCTCTCTCTCTCTCTCTCTCTCTCTCTCTCTCTCTCTCTCTCTCTCTCTCTCTCTCTCTCTCTCTCTTCCCGCCCGTGCAAGGGTTGAGCTCACAACCTTCAATCAACCAGTTAGAGACTTTAGCTTTTAATAGAGTTGTCACCCCTGTTGAATGGAATAAGATCACCCATTGGCGTTCTTAAAAACGAAGATTTTTCTCTCCTCGGTTTTTTATTTTGCTTCTGCTTTTAAAAAAAATGATTTTTTTCCAGTTGGTCGATGGCTGAGAAAGTTAAGCGGAGAGTGAAAGAGAAGAAAAGATAGAACTAAGAAACCAAAACAAGCAGAGTCTATAAGACCATTACTTAATTTAAACTACATCTTATTCTTTTACTCAGTCTTATTCTTCAAGTATAATTCCTCTATTTACTCTTTATTCATAATTTCTTATTAAACGCTTTTCATATTCTCAACGCCTTTGTCATCTTTACTAAGATCTGTATGACACAAAGTCAAAAGGTTAAATTGAAAATCGGTTTAAGAAGATTGTGTTTCGCCAATCTTACAAGGCAGAAGTGTGCATTTTCCTGTTTAGAGAATCAGTATTCGATATCTTGGCTTTTTACTTGAGCTGGAGCATCAATCTTTGGCACCCGTGGAAAATACATAACTGGTAACCACTAAGCTTAGCTTAGTGCAACAAAAAGTAAGACATAAGGTTTACTAGCGAAGTAAACTGTGCCTTCCTTAAAAATCTGTGTTCAATATTATAGCTTTTATCTGAATAGAATTCGAGATCCAGGCAACTTAACAGACTAATTGTCTGCGTTGTCGAGCGCTTAGTGAGAATCTAACCTACTATAGTATTTATTTACTAATCTCGTATAAAGCTACAAATGTATGACATTCAGCAAAGATCGAACTCATTATAGTTATCAGAGCATACGAGCTAGCTTGGTGAAACGTTCTTTCTCTTCTTTTTTTTTGCTTTTGTTTAAAGTATTTTAAGTCATAAATCTATCTTCAAAATACTTTTCTTTTGCATTTTGTCTTATATGTGGTTGAAGAGAGAGAAAAAAATGTACTGCCCAGCGCAAGGGACGAGCTCTTTCTTTATTCTTACCTCCAGTTTCCTTCACACTTCCACATGTTCTCTCTTTCTCACTTTCTTTCTCCCCCATTCATATTTTATTTTTCGTTGTCTTTTGTCATCTTTTTTTTTTATCTTACAAACCTTTTCATTTTCATTTTCTTTCTAGCTTTCTTTTCTTCATCTTCCTTCTTATCGTTTTTATCTCTGCTCATTTTTTTTCTATTTTCTTCTGGCTGTTTCCCCTTCGAAACGCTTCCCTCTATTTTTGCTTTCTTTCTCTCTTTTTTTTTTTTTTTCGTATATTTTCGTCTTTTTGCAGTCTTTCTCACACTTTTACTTTTCTCTCTTTATTCTTTCTTTCTACGTCTTTTTCTTTTTTCTCGGTTTTTGTAATACGATCTTTTATTTCTATTTTATCTATTTGCTTTTTATTTTTCTCTTCACACACAAACTCGTTTCTTAACTTCATCTTCACTATTTCAATTATTTTCTTTCTTTTTTTTAATATTATTCTAGTTTTCTCTATTTCTTACATCGTTAACCCGCTAAAATATACCTTTAACCACTATAAATTATTTCTTGTGCCGTTCACTGGCATTTTCTTTTACAATCATTCACTTTGATTTTTATTGCCAATTCGTTTTTCTTTAATTTTAACTTTTTCTTAATATTTTTTGTTGTTGTTTTTTTCCTGTTTTCGTTCATATTTATTCTTTTTCTGGCTTCCTTTCTTACACCTAAATACTTTCATCCTAATTTTCGTTTTCTCTATCTTAAAAAGAAGCAACAAGAAAAGAATCCCTTCACTCCTTTGTTTTTGTCTTGTTTTCTTCTTTTTTTTTTTTTTTTTTTATTTCTCTTTCTCCACTTTTTCCATCTGCTTCCATTTTCAATCAATTTCGCTTTCTTTGTCTCTTCGTTTTTTGTTGTTGTTTTTTTATTTTCCAATACTCATCCTTTTATTCTGTTTTTCTCCTTCAAACAAACACACGATCTGTTCTTCTTAACTATCGCTTTCTTTGTTTTATTTCTTGATTCTTTTTGCCATTTCCTTTTTCTACACGCCCACCAATTATACACATTACTGCTTCATCTCGGACACGGATCGACGGTCGTTCTATTTGCATCGACATGCCAATCTTATTTCTTAGCTCAAGGGAATTTCAACTGTTTTCAATATTTTTAGCTCAAAGTATTTTCCATCCAAATTTCCCCGGTTTCCCGCCTCGTTCTTCCTATACAATGTTTTTTCATTATTTTTTTTTTTTTTCAGCCGTCTCTATTTGCTTAGACGAAAATATTCTGACCTATCAATTTAGCCTACTCGCTAGATTGATATGTGTCTAGTAATCAATTCTTTTAGTGCCAAAATATGTGCTTGTGTTATTCTGATTTGATGATGACTATTGCTAAGTCATTCAAAAGATGATAATTGTAATATTTTTGCTTGTTACATTTCTCCCATTGATTGGCTAAAATTAATATTGTTTACAATTTTTAAAATGGTTGCAATAATTGAATAATTTCTTTTCGGAATTCTCGACTAATGAGTTCACTTGTCATGAGATGAACGATCTACATTAAGTGCTAAAATGTAATTGGCTTTTTAAATAACTATCTTGTTTGTAAAGAGACATTCTAAGAGATGTTTTGCCGGTTAGCTTTCCAAATCGTTGTTTGAGATTAATCTTGATTAGATACCAAAGGCCCGGCGACTTTAAGTTTAGTAAATGTCTAGATGTATAGAAATATAGACAGACTCTAGATGTATTGCTTTAAAATTTCTAGTAGTGGAAAACCTTCTCTTTAAAAGCATTGAAAACAAAAATTAAAATAACTCCTGAAATGTTGCTTATTTTATTTGCTAAAGCTTTAGTTTAGCATAAGTCGTCTATTGCATTATTTGATGTTCCGAAGCCGTAACGGGGCTGATCACAAATGTATATGTTAGCACTGAAGTTTATTCAAATAATTCTTAGAAAGCTTCTGCACAATCTAACTAGAAATGAACTTAATGTATTTCTTTACAAGGAAAATTAATATATATAATCTTCAAGGAGAATTTTCGAAATTATTTTCACCCTGTTCATTTTTATGATTTGAATTTTTATGATCTCAATCGTTTTCGGTTCTGAAGTCATTTTATCTAGACACCCAAAACATATTTTACTTTTGTTTGTTTCCATCAAATGTCTAGTGGTTATCAATGGCGATATCAAGTTTTCTCAATACTCCAGCACTCTCCTGAGTATTCCATCATGTTGTTTGGTTGATTTCGATTCCTCCTCAAATTCTAATTTTACTAAAATTCTCACTTGGCTTTTTCGGATCGTTCCAATTGCTCCAACAACGATATGCACAATTTCGACTTTCTTTTTTTTTTTCTTTTTTTTTTTCTTTTTTTTTTTTTCATTTCTTTTCTGAGGTCAAGATGTTTTTATTCAACTTTTCACGTTTACTCAGTAAAATACAATCGATTATCGGTAGAGATTTACTTCTGCTTGTTTGTCATAACTAGATTTGGTTTTCTGGCTTGAATTGGGCGATTCGTTTGAATCTGAAACTTCCAAAGTATTGTTACTGTTTTTTGTTTTTATTCTCTATGATTGATTCTGTTTTGTGCAAATACTGTTGGTTTGTATTTCAAAACACATTTGTTGAACTGTTCCTACTCAATTATTGTTCCTATCTCTACACAATCTGCATTTGCTCTTCTCTAACTTAGCGTTCATTGTTTTTCTCACATAAATTCCCATTAAAAATACTTGCTTAAAAATTATTACTGTTGACACCATTTTCTCCGTAGCCCCTGTTATACGCATTTAACAAATTTCTCTCTGGTATTTGTTATTGTAAAACGAATGTAAGCAATTGTTTATCAAAGCTATTTAGTGTTAACTGTTTCGGCCATTTTATGTACTTGTGACGGTGGTTTTACCGTTAACAAGAAATCCGGGGGATCGTATATCAGCCGTGTGAGACTGAGAGTTTGTTCGGGTTATAACACGAGGTAGTAATCGAGAGAAGATGGAGAAAAGCAACACGTAGTTTTGAAATCAACATATGTCGGGTGGGATAAACTCGTGGGATAAATATTCCACGAATTATCGATGTGGTGTAATGGATATCGGCTCGAAATGATAGATTCGAGAGTCGAGTTCGAATTCCATTCGAGTTAGTTACATTCACTTACGCGTAAATACCCTTGGAAAATGTATGAATCCAAAAGCTATGGCATGAATAGCAGAACAGACTGGGTTCTATAGACTTGGTTGGCAACCAGTCTACCGCAGAAAGAAATGGAAACCTATTGCGGGAAAATCTTCTGCTTCGTCAGTCATGTATCGAAAGATACATGATCGCCTAAGCGCTTATTACGTATGGCACTTAGCTGACTGAATAGTCAAGAGTTAATATCTGTCGCTGACCGAAGGCATCGCTGTTCAATAATGCACCTTGTATCACTGTTGATGGCTTGGTTACACTCGTCTGCCACTACCAGTCAAGTCGTATTGTGGGTCAAATCAGCGTTGGTTTTATAGTGAGTGAGTGGCTCAGAAATGGCTGTTGCGAAAAACCATGCGGACATTGTCTGATTAAAAAAGATTGTTTATGACCCTGGTATTTTTTTTTTTTAGCGGTATTCCGGAAGCAAGTGCGCGAAGCCGGACGAAGTAATGTCTGTTTTTTTGTCAAATGAACTGTGAATGAACTGCCGTTTAAGTTAAAGAAATGGAGTCGCGACAGAATACGACATTCTTAACTAGCAATAAGTCATGACTAAAATTAATCTTATGCTCTAATTACTCGTTAAGCTATGGACTAGCGTAGCAATACCAGAAAGATGAATATATCTAAGGTATGAATGACTTGATTTCAATTATTTGCCATTTGTATGCGTGTTGAGTGCCACCAACAAATAGGTATTGCGAAACTAAAACATGCTCAAAGTATTTCTGCATGTGGTTCAATGCAAAGGTTCCAAGAATTTTTACGGATTAATCAAGTTATCTTGCCTTCATTGTGCATCGTTTTACATTTCATATTCATCCAGGAATCACTCGATTTTTTTCTCTTTAGGAAAACTATTTCGTGCTTAAAAGTTCCTCGAAAGTTTCGGAAAAATATTTATTATCA
The DNA here is from genome assembly GCA_963932145.1 of Acanthosepion lycidas. Taxonomy (NCBI): domain Eukaryota; kingdom Metazoa; phylum Mollusca; class Cephalopoda; order Sepiida; family Sepiidae; genus Acanthosepion; species Acanthosepion lycidas. The sequence continues at coordinate 60,562,033 of OZ010577.1, forward strand.
GTCATTTTCTCCATCCACAGTCTTCCCTACCGCCTGTCAGACATGGGGTGTAATAGACCATAACATGCAACGTTGGCCGGTGACATATTGGCAGGGAGATTCTGTACTCAGAATTTTCATTCCGATAGACTGATTTCCCTACCAATTTAACCCATTGCTAGGGGAAAATGAATGGATTCATACCTTTGCGAATAGTATTAGTGCAAGTGAACTCTAACCCTGAGTGCCATTTTTATTTACACCATCGTTATATACCCGCAATCATATGTGTGTTTGTGTTTGTGATAACGAAAAATGTTTTTTCAGTTTATTAAGTGAAATGAAAATACATTCTTTCTATATTTTAAACGTTATTGAACAACTCGTTTTACCGTATTCTTCCATAGCTTTTTTCCATCTTTCAAGCAACTTCATCATTCCGTCCTTCGAGTTTATTTCATCATTCTCAGTAAAGAAATGCTCTTTTTGAAGTCTTTTGCATTCTGTAAAGACCGGAATAAATGTAAATCCAAATGCGTGATATGTGGTAAAAATGATGGATAAATTTTCTCAATCTGTATCAATCATCGGAAAATATTATGCTCTTCCAACCTAACTATCGCTTTCTTAGGGTGAAAAGTGACCTTTAGTTAATATTGATTTATACTATGGTCCTTGGCGTTGTATGTTGTTAAAAAGGGAATACTTTTTATCAACATTTACAATGAGTTTGGAAGAACATAACATTTTCGTTGAGTTTCAAAACACACACGTAAACCCTGTCCACTATGGGTTTTTTTTGTTTTTTTTTCGTACAACTAATGGGGATGCCTTACATCAAAGCGACTGAAATAACGAAACTGGTGCCAATGATTTTCAGTGCTTCATTGCCATATTTTCACTATGTTGGCTATCTACGCGTCGTATAATATTGATGAGAATCTCTTGTACTAAATATTTCTTCAAAATCTTTAGCCGAAACCTGAAAATTAATTGTTAAAAGATAAAAAGAAATTTGCAAGGAGCAGAGTTCACAGTGAAAAATATATTCATGATAGTGACGATGGCAATTAAACTGATAATAATGAAGGAAGTAAAACAAACAAAAAAATGTTCTATATGAAATTAAGAAAAGAAAAACGAACGTCGTGATTCGCATCGCCAAGAACTAATGAAGTGGTACGATTTACAGACAGTTACGTCTTTGATGGACTATTTCCAGACTAGTTGACTGCAAACTTACAGCTGAGGAGAAACAGAACGAGATGAAAGAAAGGGATAAAGAAGAACCCGACAGAACGACATGACAAGATTGATGAGAGATGCTTTTTTTAAGAACATTTTTCAGGAGAGAAAAAAAGCGACGTCCATTCGTTTAAGAACAAAAATGGTTTATGCATTGCAAGAACGCGTTTGATAGTTTACCTCCTAATTTAGATTAGGATTACTGTCCTAGTTTTTGCTGCTATTATCAACACGTTTCGGGCTTTGTGCACTCCCGGCCTTTTTCAAGTGTGTGTTGATTGGTGTAACCTTCAAGGGAATTCGAATTGAACCCTTTTTTAATATACCGAGGTAGATTTGTTCTTGTTCTTCTGTCAAGGAATATATTGTCGTTTTTATTTAGTACCTCTGAGTTATTGTTTGTGCGATTTCCATAGGATCTTAGACCGTGCTACTTTAACCAGGGAATGAACTCACAATTACTATGTTACCAAATACACGAGTCAACTCTTTAATCCACTAAGCTATTGTCCCACGAGATAATCTCCAACTTGGAACTTTTACCTTAATGTTATAATAACAAAGATGAGGACATTAGTTTGACTGTAAATAATAATAAAACTTCATTTGATAAATTCAGACGGGAAACGTGTCTCAAAGTTTATTTGAAAATATTTGATATCTGAAATTTTCTTAGGTTTCATTTAGCAAACTCAATCATCTTCGCTTTTTAACTTTGTTTCATTTACACTGATCTTTTTAAATAAAAGAAAAAGTAATTAAATTCTGAAATTTAATCTTTTCGTTTCCTTATTCAAAGCAGAGAAATGAGACCATTTTTCCGGACTTTCTTGTTTTAACGTAGTTTCTTTTTTGCAATATTTTCGTTTTGAATTATAAAAAAAAGAAACCTGTAGTGAAGATTTGAAATCTGAGACTTAAGTTTTAGATATATTTTAAAACCATTTTTATAGTTATTTAGAAATCGATGTCTCAAGTTTAAATTTTAACCTAAGAAGACTGTGTTCACTTCGTACGAATGCCATTGGAAAAAGGATGAATTCACCTCTGAGATGACTCCCTATATAACCTACTGCAAGTTACATAGAGAAGAAATATGAACGACCCAACATATGATCCCAGCGATCTACTAGACCATAGATTTTTTTTAATTTTATTTGGTCGAGCTAGCTTGGACATTCAGGAGTCTATCTCGCCAATCGTCATGGTCCCCCATCAAAGTCGGAAGGTCATAAAGGAGGCATTCTGTTTCACAACATAGCTGATCAATGTAAGTGATTGCTAGACAAACAACACGTCTTGCTCCATGGCTAGGTTTCCAAAACAGTAGATCACTCGCTAGTTCTTGTTTTGCTCGTCAGCAGTGTCGCATTCGCGTGAGATTGTTTAAACATCAGAGATGGGTCCATACAGCTGTGATTTACTTGGGTGTGTCTCCAAGAAATGTTAATTATAGCTCTCAGCATTCAAGTGTACGTTCCATCAAGCTTAAACTATAGGGTTTTAGTTCATTTCCAGGCAGTTCATTAACACCGGTTCTACAATAGCTCGAAAGAATCTCTGCTTGAGGTTGTTTGGTAGATCAGATTTCCAGATTACATCCATTTTTTTATTCAAGGCGGCCCAGGCTTTAGCTATGCGATTTTTCACATCTTTGTCTAACTTAATGTTCGTTTTGAATCTATCGGCACTTTTAGGTGGAATCTTTTTAGGTGTCTTTCTTCTACTACTACTCCCTCTCCCTGATCCCCCAGCAACACCCCTCTCCTCTCTTACCACTCACCGTCTGAATATGTGGTGGACATTTTCCCAGTCATGGAAAACATAGGCAAAATTGTTACTTTCACCAATATCCACCAAAAACATTTACCTTCCCATCAGACCAGACAACACGCAGATCAGAAGAGAAACTAAAAAACAAAAAAATAGAAATAAAAAAATACATTAATTTCGACCTTCAATGTTCGCACACTTCTCCATAAATCAGCTGCCTGAACTCGTCTCATCTGACATTGAGATGAATATCAATGTCATCTGTATTCAAGAACACCGCTATTTTCATTCTGATGACAAACTCAAACATCACTGTGTTGGGAAATACTAGGTCTTCATCTCAGCCACGGCTTGGAAAATTCCACAGGTACTACCATTAGCGGTGTTGGCATGTTATTCAGTTCACTGTCCCATAAAGCGCTCATGAACATTGAAGCAATCATAATAAAAAGCTTCAACGACAATCCTATAACGACCATCATCTCCTACTATTCACCAACAAACTCTAGACGACACATTTCTATCAATGCCTCTCTTCTCTTGTCAGACTAGTCCAGATCATAACTTCCTGATTATTGGTGGGGATATGAATGTACAGATTGGTGTCAATGACGTATGCAAAATTGCATAACATGCGTCCTCTAACAGAAATAGGATCATTCTCGAAGACTTTATACAGGAAAATAATCTTGTATACCTCACCACCAAATTTCAAAAGAAAAGCTCTAGACAACGGACATTTCCACATGCCAATGGTATGAAGAACCAAATGATAAACAAGAAGTGGAAGAACAGTGCAATGAATTGCCAAGCCTTCAACACATTGGAAGGAGTATCTTCAGAGTATCAGATTGTCTTTTCCACCGTTCGACTTAGCCTTAGAGCCAATAAGAAAAAGCAGTCTGCCCTCCCAACGTACGACTGGTCTCTTTTAACAAAAGTCATCTCAAAGACCATTATACCATTTCTGTCAGGAATAAGTTTGAAACACTACAAGCAGATGCCGAGGAATCATCTTCTAATACAACCTGCAATAATTTTATCACGTCTGATGAAAAGGCTGCAGCAGATGTCATACGCATAAAACCACAACATCAGCAACACATTCCTTGGGAATCAAATAACATTGGATCACAAGTTTAAATAACGAGTCAGTCACATAATCGTTGCGTATTTCCCTTTGCTACATGTGATAAGGTGTTCAAATTCAGGCAAAAACTACGGATTTCGAAAACTGCATTTCAATACAATCAGATATTACCTTCTTTGAAAATTGGCCTAGGACAGTCATTCATACGCATCACCCTGATACATCATCCATTTTCATCATTATGCTTATCTAAACTTATACATCAACAGCATTCTCTTACTTTTTTCAATCTCTCTCTCTGTTCCTTTCTGTCTCTGTGTCCTCGTCTTCGTCCCTCCCTCTCACACACACACATATATATATATATTAATAAATGTACATATACCTACATTTGGTGTGCGACTTAAGTTTCGTTGGTTACCCCCTCGCCTGGCACAAGATATAGTTTATAGTTAACTTATTTTCTTACCTATATATATAAGGGAATACAGGTATAAATCCTGTCGAGAGGAATATTTTGTTTAATAAGACTTTCAATCTTTAGGCCGGTAGACATAGTTCCACCGTTTAAAAAAATCAGTGATGTCTGCTCAAATTGCCGCATTCTCTAAATATAACGTTTTTCGTAATAACATATATGTGTGTATGTCTGTGTGTGTTTATATTCTCTATAAACCTATATGCATAGACACCATACTTATGTAAACACATGCTACACACACATATAATATGGATAAAGAATAATTCAAGGCTTTAATGAAGCTTCGTCTTTTAAATTTGCTTTTAAATTTGTAAATAGGCGGACTTTTTATAAAACATTTACGAATTTGGTGACATTTCAGCAAAACAGGAATTCCAAAAATAGAAAAAAAATTTCATTCCGATTTTAAAAAAAATTATAATAAAACCCCTATCTGTAAAAAGAGGGCAAAATATTGACTTTTCAAGTGGAAATAAAAATTAATCCGCTCATCTTTTTGATAATGATATCAAGAATCGACAAATAATTTTTGTAATTTTTTTTTATTTCGATTTCGATTCAAGAATCAAACCGCAGAACTTTACAAAAAATAAGCAGAATTTGTTAGAATTTTTATCCTGTTTCTAAAATATTTCATCTAATTCGGAACTTGTGCTTTAACATGAATGCACATTGTGAAATTTATAATCTGATTTCCTCTTCTCTTTCCCTTACTCTGTTTTTCCATCTTTCCTCCCAATTTCCTTTTGCCTTCTTTCTATTGAGCCTTAACTTTAATATACCCTTATCTGGAATTAATAGCAACCAATCCCCTTTTCGCAAAACAATGGGGATATCAACGGAAATCTGATTATACAAGATTTTCACAATTCCTTTAGGGTTAAATAATAAGAAGAAAAATGATAACATTTACAACAACAACGCCGATGACGACAACGATGATGAAGGGTTAAATAAATTTCAAGCAGTGTTCAAAATTATTTTGAAAGGCACAAGCCAAATTAATTTTATTCTTATTAATAAGAATAAAATTAATTTGTCTTGTGAAAGTTAAACAAAGCAAAAATATATATATATATATTGATCCAATTGGAATAACTATTTCTTCCTTTGCAATTTTTCTTTTTTTTTTTTTTACTTTTCTTCTGGTGACAGTGGCGGCAACGACAACTGCAGTAGTAGTAGTAGTAGTAGTCATAATAATAATAATAATAATAATAATAATAATAATGGGGTGGTGGAGGATTTTGTTGAACACTCGCTCGTTTCGGACTTTTCAAGTAAGGACTTCAAAATAAACAAGCAGCATCACTTCGATTTAAGTGAGTTCATCGAAAGAAATAATAAAGCATGTCAGTATTATTAAAATAAACTTTAATAAAAAAAAAAGACAATATTTACAAAAAAAAAAAAGTAGTTGTACTGCCATTAAAGACAAAAATGATATTACGACAAAACTAATGATCACTTTTAACATAAAGTTACAATTATCACTAAATGAAACAAAATTTGATTCACAACGGTAGTACGAGTAATAGCGTAATGATAATGATGATGATACCAACATAAATTCGAAACGTCATCTCCAGTAGATAAAAAGGGATTAGAACGAAATATTTTCTGTTCATTCGAAGAAAATCCCCTGTTATGGTTTCTCTTTCGGAATTTGATGAGACGGCCAAATCTCACGATTTCTCGAGAGAATTGGATTTTCTCCATTTTTGTTCGATTACCGTAAACAATCCTTCGTGTTGGTGTCTTTCTTCATCCAGCATTTACATGTATATCTATTGTAATATACTTACATATCAGCAAACAGATAGATAGATAGATAGATAGATAGATAGATAGATAGATAGATAGATAGATAGATAGATACCTTAAGTCAGATAGATGGACCACCTTAAGTCAGACAGTTTTAAAATATAATTTTTGAACGAATATTGTGAATCATCTGGTAAAAATCTTACATTTAAGACAAATAATTTTGCATGCATTTGTGATAGGGTGTGTATTATTGAAATATTTCATGAGATAATGACAAAAGAAGAATGAACAGAAGAAAGAACAGAAGAATTTCTATGCAATGTTATTAGGTTGGTGCAAAAATAATTTCGTTTTCTAACATATGTTACTATGTGAGAAAACGAAATTATTTTTGCACCAACCTAATAGTTAATGAAAAGAGAGTATGAATTGGCTCAAATATTTCAGTGTTTAATTCACATCTCCAGCAGGACTTGTATAGTTGCCTCATTGCATTTTTCAATGAAATTTGTAAAAACAAAATGATTATAAAACAAACAGCACAAGTAATAGGATATTTTTCTAATCTGCGATAAAATTAGTTGTAGAAAATAAAACGTTAAAAAAGAATTGAGAATGGTAGGAACATAAAAAAAGGAAATAAAGATCACGTCTCCTTTAGAGAGGATAAATAGATGAAATTTTTTATAAAGAGTTATCAATGATCAATAGAGAAGCCATATTGTCATAGTTTTGTGCTTATCCAAATAAATATTGCTTGCGTCATCTGGTATTTTTTTATTTTATTTAAATAATTTGTGGGAGATATAAATAAGAAAAAACTTTTAAATTGTTTTTGTTCGCCAATTTCACTGGAGAAAGCTTCATATTTAAAGAAGTTTAGAATATATTTGTTAAGTTTTTCTTTTTTCTTATATTTTTTTTATTTACGGTTTTTCACAAATGTATTTTATGGATTCGGCTAAGTGTCATAACACCTCTGTGTGTGTGTGTGTGTGTGTGTGTCTCTCTCTCTCTCTCTCTCTCTCTGCATCTCCCTCAACCGCCTTCCAAACCCTCCATCGCCCATCTTTACTTTTTGTTTTTTGCTAACCCGTGTGTTAGTGACAGCATATATATTTTTACTTCTGTGCTGATAGATTATAAAAAGGCTTTTCTTTATTTTACTTAACATTAAATACAAACACACACACACACATATATATATATATATATATATATATATATATATATATACACAGAGAGAGACAGAAAATCTCTCAATTAGTGCGGTAACTATAAAAACAAATCATTTTTCAATTACTATGATTAAACTGAAGAATGTTTTACTGCACTAATCGAGTATTATGTATGCACTAACCGAATTTTGGTATATGAAAATTTTAGCGTACTAAAACGCATTAATTGAATACATATTAATCGAAGGATGGCTATATATATAAGGGGGTTGTGTAATATATAAGGGGGTTGTGTAGTCGCACCGACGTAACAAATTTAGTCCGATAAAGTCCTAAAGGTCGAAAACGTTTTTCCACTTTGTCACACATTTTCCCCCATATATATATATATATATATATTATTGATTGATTGATTATAAGGTTGATGGAAAATTTAAACATCTTATCAGAAATCTTTTGTAAGAAAAGGATTCTTATTCTGACTGAGAACTTTTTAACACATTCATTTACATATATATATATATATATATATATTACATTGAGCACTATTTTGTAAAAATAAAAATATCTATAAGAATACCGGATTATATATCTTACTGTTCTTTCTTTTTATTTATATATATATATATATATATATATATATATATATATATATATATATATATATATTATATAGACAGTAATAGAGAAAGAAGAGAGTAAAATTATTTCTGATACACTGATAATACTCCATTAATATATCCCCGTGAAATATATAGATAGATAGATAGATAGATAGATAGATAGATAGATAGATAGATAGATAGATAGATAGGCGCGTCACCGATTTATCAGAAACTGATGATCGGGTACCTCCTACTATTTAAACATTACTTTTGCAAAGGTTTATTCAGTACAAGAGCCACTCAATGAAAAAGGGGAAGTCGGAAGTGAAGATTATAAGGATAAAGAGGATAGATAATGATTGATTCTTTACTTGAGTGTTGTGGTCAGTGTAGCATCTCACAAAGTAGCAATTTTTAGGGTAAATCTATCTGAGCGCTACTTCTAGCATACAAATGAGATATGGGGGAAATGAGGGTGATTCGACTTGTAGGCATAGCAGAGTGCGGCATAGTTTTACAACTATGCCGCACTATGCTATGCCTATCAGTCGGAACTGATAAAACTAAAGAATGTAGCTCATTTGAATATTTGGAAAAAAATTACCAACAATACATTTAAAAAAATATTACCAGCAATATATTTGACTTTCGACAAAACCCCTCTTTACAAAAATACGTCAACGAAACCTGATCTACAAACTGATTCCTTACAAAGAATACATATTCTATTCGTACGAACCTATCCTAAAATTCTTGTCGGCATTAAATAACCCATTGAGGTTGATATGCCGTAAAACAAAATAACCAAACCTTTTACAATGGATCGTATGGTGATTTTCTAAGTGTAGCAAAGATGTGTACAAGGCCGAAACTATGGGGCATCCTGTGAGGATTGAACTCACTGCTCAGTCGTAACTGATCTAGGTAGACAAGCTTGCTAACACATCGAAGTGCCCACGTCGAAATGCCCACAATAGATCGTATGCAAATTGAGTCTCAAAAGACATTTAAAGAATGGAGCCTCGTTGAAAGTACATCTGTTCATTCTGACTGGAGAAAACATTGAATAGGGTCGGTAATGAAACGATACTAGCTTGGTTTATGAGGTATTGAAAGTTACAAGCAAGTTTTTTTCCACATTGAACTCATAGAGCCAGATCAAAAGAGAGATTAACTGCAAGGCTCCGAACATAGATTGTTTGGAGATGCTTCCGTAAACTGTGATATCATTTTACTAATGATCTGAGCATGTTCCTAGACAGGTCGTTAATAAAAAGCAGAAAGAGGCTTTGATCGAGGAGAGAACTTTTGGAATACCTGTATTGATCTGATGGGTTTCAGAAGACTAAATCTTCATAAAGGTTGATTCTGGTGATGTAAGCAACTACCTCCTTGTTGATAATAGACTCAAAGTATTTGCTAAGGCCACTAAAGAGGCTAGTGCGGCAGTATTGCGACAGGGATGAACGTGAAACCTCATCGGCATTGTTGAAACAGCTGACAACTTCTATATACTTGAGAAACATTTCTCTTTCCGTCAGCGTTTAAAAAACTTTGCCATGCTAAGGTTCTTAAATACAACAACAAGGATTTTATCCGGACAAGTAACCTTCGTAGAGTTAAGGATTTTGATGAGTCTGGTAACTTCCTGAGCAGAGTTACTGATATCACAAAGTTTGTGAACCGTGAAGGGTGGGGAAGTCAGATAAGGGATCACCCTTGTTGTCGAGCGTTGAGTTTCAGGCAAAGAGTTTATCTAATGAAGATGGACGGTCATTATTAATAATAGGCATAGACAATTTTCCTCTCTTAAGAATATTGTTAGTGGTATTCCAAGACTCAATTATGTCACTTTTATTAGCCCAACAATGTCGATAATCATACAGCTGAACACAATGATGCCGCAAAATTGGTTGATTTACGTAAGTTAATCTCTTGAACGCAAATCTCATTCCCACCTATTTTAATTTAACTAAATTTTCCCCACTTCTTTCTCCGTTACTAACTTCTCTATTACGTGTATATATATATATATATATATATATATATAAATAGCGATTGAGTTGAAAAGTTCAGTAAGAATAAGAAGCTCTTTCTTGCAAAAGATTTCTAATGTTTCATTTTGGTCAGCCCGAAAATTTTCCAACAACCCGTTATAATCAATCAATATCTATATATACATATATATATATATATATATATATATATATGGGGGGGGTGACAAAGTGGAAAAATGTTTTCGACCTTTAGGACCTTATCGGACTAAATTTGTTACGTCGGTGCGATTGCGCATGAAAGAGGGATGCTGGTAATTTAAAATTTTATTTACTTTATATATATATATATATATATATATATATATATTGTGATATAGTCTAGTCAATTTCATTTAAATACTTTTCTTTTTGCTTCCATCTTTGTTGTTAATCCACAAATAGAAAAAGAATCTAAATGAACTCGGCTTGGTTAAAAACTTTTTTTTTTTTTTAATATCCCAGCATCCCTCGAAATCTTTCCACTTTGTCATATATTTTCCCCCAATATTTCTCTTGATATATAAAAATTATATATCGTTATCTCTCTCTCTCTCTCTCTATATATATATATATATATATATATATATATAGGGAGAGAGAGACGGAGAAAGAAGACAGTAGTCAGATTGGTAGATGATTGTCGCCATGTTTAAGGAGTATGACCATCACTGACAAGTTTGATAATGTTTTTGGTTCTCGTGTAAACGACAATGGCTCTTGGAGCCAGAAAATTACTTGTAATGCTTATTACAGATGTGACAAACTAATTTGTTCTGTAAAGGGCCTGGCCTGTTTTGTATACTCTGTTCAGCTGGTTCGTGAAGTTTAATGTAGCAGTTTCTACGGGTTTTCTGACACACCTCGGATGCTAAGTTATTTCCGACATAGTGCTGACCATAATTTATCAAAGGTCCACCAATATGACTCCTTTTGAGGCTAACGAGGTCTGCGTTGAAAAGACATATTCTGCCACATTTATCACATGTAAACAGCTGGCCCACTGGTTTCCCCTTCCATAGCTGCACACTTGATATTTGCCCAGGTACAGAAATATGTGCATACGTGTTACTTTCACTTCTTAAAGATTAAAGTGATTATTTTTATATCGAGTACAAAAAAAAAAAAAAAAAGAAACAGAATAATTATAAATAAACATGATTAATTGAAATCAGTTTTACTTAATTTAGGAAGTCTATCAACGCTGAAGATAAATTCGTTTTTATTATTATTATTAACAGCAGTAGTAGTAGTTTCTCTGATTGACATAAACGCACTTAAACCATTTAGTTTCATTTAATTGGCAACATGTTATGTTATGTTTGGGTACTGTCTTTGGAAAGACAGTTACTAAATAAGACTGAACAAACCATTACGTTTTCGCCAAAAAGAAATTATCTCGTAAAATCTCACTTTTTTCTTGTATGATTAAACCTGTAATTATTCAAACACTTTCAAAATATTTGGCAACTCGTAAATTTCAAAATATATCTAAAATAAAATTTACTTTAGGGTCGAAATCTGTAAATATTTTGCAAAATTCTAATCGGTCACATGAAATACTTAACAATTCAGCATTACAATTAATTTTTTAATTAAATGAAAATTAAAAAGAAATTTGAATTCAACTTATCTTTTCCATCCCATAAAGTATATTTCACTCGGATGTGTGGCCGCTGATGAATGCCGCACAGTTTAAGGGAAATAACTCATTGTTTGTAAAAAAAGGTATTATTTCCCTTATATTTTAAGACCGTTTTGTTAAATAAGCAAAATTCTTTTTATAAATAATCTTTATTTTACTATGAATATATATATATATATATATATATATATATATATATATATATATATATATAATAACTTTATATATATCATATATATATATATTATTAGAAATGAATTAAATCTGACAAATATTTAATATATATTTTCTGTTTATTCGTTATTTTTATGGATACATTTCTTTGAGTAGATGCCCTGTTCTTCAATTCAGGCTGGTAAATGTAATTAATATTGTTTAATTAAAGAACAGATAACTTGTAGCCATTAATATGACATTTTCATTACTTTTATCATATAAAAATGTTACTTTTTTTTTCTTTTCTTTTTTTTTTTTTTTTTTTTTTTTTTTTAATGGTAACCTAAATAAAAGATACCAGGCAAAGGACCCCACGGCTAGGAGTGGGGGGGGGGATTGCCGAAATTGTGAAACCACTCTTACCTTATTATATTCTTCTTAAACCCTATTTTATCCACTGCGCTTGTTCGAAAAGCTTTTATGCTGATGTGGCATAAATACGATCGACCGTCAATCTCTTCTTCCCAACCATCCATTTTCAGTTCTGCAATTTTCTACTTAATTATGTTGTATATATGATTTGTAAACATATTACAATAAACCCTGTGTTTACTTGTCATCAAGAGCCACTCAAATTTATTTATTTTCAATGTTACCAACACCACCGGCAACTATTGTATACGTCCGGTTCGAACCATTTAGACGAGGTTCCAATCAAGAACTTTGTTATTCCTTCGTCAATCATCCCTTTCCATGGATTTTTCAACATTGCGTGGACGCTGAAGGGGTGACACTGGCCGGAAACATTAGAAAAAGGGAAAGAAAAGAAAAACAAAAAAGCTCACCAAATAGTCACAATATAAATGAAGTAAAAAAAATAAAAAATAAGCAGACTATTTTAATAACACGTGCGTGTTTTTGTGCGCGTAGAAAATTTTAAAAAGTTTTAGCAAAGTTCTAATAAATAAAAGAAAAAGAAATTCGTGTTTAAGAATCAGTTTCAAACCAGGAAAAAAAGAGGGAACAGATATTTCAATGCCTGCGTCAAAAATTGGCTTGCGAAATATTAAAACTTGTTGGCACACTATTTGAATTCAATAAAACACATTGTATGCGAAATGAAAATTCTTTGTGGTAAGAAACAAGGGCGAGAAAATAGTTTCTACATAAGAGGAAGCAGGGAGCAAATAGTGCACTTTTTATAGTATTTCTCGGATGGAGAAGAAGAAACATGTTTATTTCTGTAAGTTTGCGGGATGAGGCATTATCATTATTTATATTATTTAGACTCAATCTAATGCCCTCATTTTTGTTATTCTGAAGAAGGTCGGGGGCCACAACAGCCGACATGTTGTGATAACAACAACAAAGATGGGGACATTTGGTCGAATGTAAATAATGTAAATGCATTTGTTTTTGTTGAATTATTGCATTTTTGATTTCTACTGAAATTCTTTTTTTTTTCTTTTTTTTTCTTACTTTGGGGATTCAAATGGCGATGAATGCATGGTGTTCTATATTACAGGACTACACATGAGCCAGAACTGAAGATTTATTTCAAAATGTTTGAATTTCGCACATTCTGATAGAAATGTTAAACAATATTAATAAATTCAGTCAGTCAGGCCATGCATGATACATGCTTAGGCGATCATGTATCTTTCGATACATGACTGACGAGGCAGATTTTTTTCCCCGCAGGGTTTCATTTTTTCTGCGGTAGACCATTTGCTATCCAAGTCTATAGAACCCGGTCTGTCCTGCTAGTTATCCATAGCTGTGGGGTGAAGAAGAGGATTCATAACTTTCCCAACGGCACATAAGTCAATGTAATGGATTCGACTGAAATTCGAACTCGGCTCTCCGATTCCTCAATCCGAGCAGCTATCCATTACTCCACTGTATCTTACCTTTTCATTAATTTTTATCGTATAAAAATGTTACATTTTGGGGTTTTTATATTTTTTTTAATGGTAAACTAAAGTAAAATTTAGCACACATTTTTAAATATCTTTCGGAAATAAATACACAAATTACGCGTTAAAAATATTAATTTTATCATCACTACATTTGTTGTAATTTATTAAATAAACTTTCGGTGACATAATAATGACATTTTCGTCGTGTAAATACAAAATCGAAATAAAAGAATTCAGAAGAAAGGCTTTGGTAAAAAAAATAAAGAATAACAAAACATTACTAAAATTAACATTCTTAAGAGAGTCTTTGTAACATTTATAAGAAGAAAAACTCGAAAAATCTGATTAATAATTATTTCTTTAAATCAAGTAAAATTTGCTTTTATGAATAAAAATTTCATAGAGTATATTAACTTAACTTCAAGTGAAAAATGTTAAATTTACTTCCCAATAACAAGACCAAGTTTCCTAAATTACTTTTTAAAAATTGTTTTTGCAATAAATTTCATAGCACATCCGAAGGAAATAAAATAAACAAATGTTATACATACTTCAATTAAATAAGATAAAGTTATTCCAAGTATAAAAGCAAAAACTTATTTGAATTTCTTAAGCCGATTAAAATGCGTCGTTCACAATGGTACGAGGTGCTTTTGAAATAGGCCGCCAGTTCTGACCCTTAGTTGCACCATGAGCAGCCCGTTAGTATAGAACGTTACAGACAAGACCTTATTTGAGAATGCGGCGTCGGATCAAGTAACAACATTTTATTGCTGAGAAAAAAAACTGATTTTAATCCCTACACATTAAAATATAATTTTGAAGTCACAAAAAATAATCTTCTGGGCCACTTGAGATGTTTAACCTAAAAGTAATTATCGTTATATAATAACATTTATTTAACTGTTTAGAGAAGACTGGTTAATTATTAAAAATACCTTTGAAACTTTGCTTTCCCTAACATTTGGTCTGTTTTTTCTTCTTCATATTGGTAAAAAAAAAAAAAAAAAAAAAAAGATGAAAGCTCATTCTACAGATCCAGATCCAAGACCTTCTCACTCCTTGCAGGAACCCCTTCTTGATTGACCATGCATTCAGGGGTGTGACCGTACTCAACTATTACGGATTGATGAAGCTGTTTAACCCATAGTTAGAGGTCTTCAGTTCAAAGTTGTTGTGCTAGACTGGTTACAATCCAGGCTATAGGACTAAAGTTGTCCTGCTATAGTTGGGGTGTGTGCAGAAGAGATGGATTCATCACTTACCCAGGATAGTTGCACTGGAATTCGAACTTAGCTCTCCGATTCCTCAACCCGAGCCACTATCCATTATCCCATTGTACCTTATATTGGCAATATCAATAAGAACATGAAAACAAACTGCGAAAAATTAGTAACTTCCTCACTATTTTAATCTGAAAATTAAACCTTTATAGAGTTCAGATCGAGCCGTGCTCTAATTAGAATATGCATCGATGAAGATAGGAATTTAATTTTTTTCCACAGTTAGCATGGAATTCATCTAACAAATTCTCTAGGCATATGTATAAAGTGAATGCCATCATACTAATTCTGATTATATTATCTCAAGAGGTAAACGTAATTTTCAAAAAATAAAAACGATAATTTGTGTGTGAACTTTTGAAATGTTAATTATACACTAGTTTGCTAGGCTTTGGTTGTTATTGTCACAACATTTCAGCTGTTTTTCTCTCCGGTCTTCTTCGAGTGTCTCTTGTATTTGGTAACATTCTGGAAATCCCGAACCAAACCCATTCTTCAATATACGGGAGTACATTTTGCTGCCATGCTAGGGGAGATAACTCGTAGCCATTATATTTTTTCCTAGCTATTCTGCCCTTGTGATATAATTTTTCTCTTCCACTTAACCATTCTACTAGTATCACCTTTTCCCGCTAGGATCTGATGGCGCTGATTTTTTATAGCTTTCAGAATATTTCAGTTAATTAATTATATATTTTTTTCTTTTTATTATTATTATTATTATTATTATTATTATTGTATATAGAAGTACTTTCTTTTGTTAAATAAATTTCCTTAAAATAATTAAAAAGGCCTGATTTGTTACAATAAAATATTTAAAGATAAATAAACGGCAAGTTCTGTCTGTCGATTCGTGTGTCTGAAAACTTGGGCCACACTTGTTCTATATAGAAATATACCTTTTTGGAATCAGAAATATCCTGGAATAAATGCTAAATAGTTAAAAAAAAAAAATAAATAAGAAAGAATAAATGCAATCAATAGAAATATCATTTTATTTTATTTTTTTATATTTTTATATTTCTATTAATAATATAAAAAAAATATTAATTCTAAGTTTCATATAGGCCTATAGAATAAAAAATAAATTCCTAATTTACTGGTTATAAAATGGTTATTTTTAAACATAAAAGATACCAGTTTTGGTATTTTGCATTTAATTAACTTTGACGCAAGTTTTTCTTAAATGTGGTTCTCGCATGGTAACTGCTATTGTTTTGACTATGAACTTGATGACGGTGGATATTGCTGTGTCCAAATTTGTTTTATCGCTATATTATAAGCGTAAAGTAATATTTGTTTCAAAATTATGTCAGTTAATCTTTAATTTTACTAATTTTCTTTGAAACAACTACCTAAGACAGATATTTTTAACGTGTCTTCTGTCATTATTTTTCAATTAAAATGGGAGATTGATGCCAAATTTACCCAACCATAAGAATGTTTTTTTGTTGTTTTTTTTTTTTTACATATCTTAAAACCTTATTGAAATGCGTAGAAGTATTTTTCCTTTCTTTATTGATTACCCTTAAGATATTTCAAACAAAATCAAAAGTTTACTAAAAGGTGATATTTTAAATATTTTTATTCTGTTTTTATTTTTTTATAGCTCAAATTTTGATGGTACCTATAAAGTTTTTAATAAGTATATATTATTATGCATGCTGTAAAATATGTAGGTCATCGTCCAATAGTAGATGGCTCCTGCTTATAATAAGAAAAGTCTGTTATAAACTGATAAACGGCCATAGCCCCAAAAGGTAAATGCGAAATAGGATTTGAGCGCCAAGACAGACGCCGAATAGAACACGGAACGATTGGACGAGTGTTACTCCAAACTGGGGATGCCAAGAAGAATATGGAACAATCAAGCTACCAGGTATGCTGAACACAAGCTAACCCAAATAATACGAGGACAATGCAGCTAATACCAGAAGAATATGAAACACCATATCATCTATTTCAAACAGATATCTATTTGGATTCCGTCCTCCATGCTTTGTCTTTAACCGCTAGAAGAATATGTTTTTAGCAATCCATCTATTCTCTTTCTCATTATGTATTGTTTCTTGTATAAAATTACAATGTTCAATTGTCTCACTTTATTCATCAAGCCTCGACTCTGTTTGAGAGGTTATTCAATTTCCCACATTTTGCTAAAGATATTTACAAGTAAGCAATTTTTCCAATTTTGTCATTTTACCGAACGTATACGCAATTTCGCTTAAAAAAAAAAAAAAAAAAAAAAAAAAAAAGTAATTTGCTATATATACATATAAGCAATTTTACAAAAGCATAAAGTAGTTTTGTTGTTATCATGACAGAATTTAAAAAAAAAAATCGAGACAGATTTGAGCTTAAAACGTTGAGAGAGAAAATAATTATTAGACTGCTGGGGTTTTTTTTGTTTTGTTTTTTTACGAGAGAAGATATCTCCAAAATAATTTACTATTATAGTAGAAATCACATTATATTGGGACGCCAAGAAAGTCTCTAGAAACTGCCTATTGGACAGGTGGTAACCAGCGTTCATATCTCTCTAAAGGAATATTAAAGAGGTTAAAATGTCCTGACTGGCGCCTGGTTCCTGGTGATTACCAAGTAAAAGCTTATACAAGTGAGTTCAAGAAAAAAAATTAGACCAAGTAGTTTTGAAGGTAAAGGGAAATCACTTTCTATTCCCGTTTTGTTGGACGATAAATTTGATATTCAGTTCGATCATTTCAGACAAGAGATAACGAATTTAACCAGATTAAATTATAAATTAGTCTTTTTTTCATAATAGTAATCTAATAGACATTCAAGGAATTCTGGGAGTGGACATTTTTTATCATATGGAAGATACCAAGATTGTTAAATGTATTGATGGCTTGACGTGGAAAATGCTGAATGGCATTGCCCCTTCCGGGAACAGTCTAAATTTTCTATATAGGTATCAAGTTACCCCAGTGTGACCTAAGTTTTCCAATTCACCACAGCTACCATACTATAATTTTGGGGCATTCTCCGTGTCCCGAACAAGGAGAATTTGTATTAGAACGAAAGTCCACGTAATATAAAATATTCCCAGACGCCTTCGAATTGTCTAACGTAGAACAGAACTTAGAGAAAATGTTTACTGTGAATTCAGGCGCATCATCCTTCAATGAAGATGAACATATCAGTGATTACGACAAAAACAAAATAGATTAATTCGAAAGAAACAATAAAGTTAAAAAAAAAAAACAACTCATATTTAGTGAAATTACCCTGCCATGAAGACAGAATCAAATCGGGGGAATCTAATCATCAAGTAACATTGAAAATGCTTGATAAAATTATGCATTCTTTAGAAAGAGAAAATTTGGCTACGGCTTATAACGATATTATTCAACAACAAAAACCGAGGGTATCATAGAAAGAAATGAAGTCTCTCCACAAGACTTTTCAAAATATACGTGGATTCCTCATAGACCGGTCTTCAAATCTGATGAACAAGTCGCTATAAACTCTGGACCTCTAACTTATCGGACTACGACTGATACTGAACTGTTATGATTAGCACCCAATGCCTTTTTACATCCTAATGTTAATGGAGAAATTTCTGTGAAAACAGATTCCAGATGATCTTCTGATATTGAATCTACTTCCAAGTCTCAGTTATTAGATGCTCTCTCTGAAAGGGAGAAATTGTTAACTAACTTCAAAGAATTATGGAATGAGGAATATCTCTTGAGTCTATGAGAATGTTGCAAAGATCTATATGATATAGATTTTAATAATAAAATACAAGTAGACTATATAGTATTAATTAAAAAATCCTTCAAAAGCCAGACAATTATGGTAACTTGGCAAGGCGATTGAAATTTTCTGTGGAAATGAGGGAAATATACCGTTCCGTTCGTCCAACCATTTAAGATTCATATCTAGTCTCGTGTAAGACTTTAAACTGTAATTATATCCATGTCCATTTATATATCAGTCTAGTCATAGGTAAGACCATTTCTTAATGACCATTCATACCTCAGTCCTGTCCTGAATAAGACTTTAAACTGCATCCATTTCTTAGTCATTTTTTAACACTTATTGGCGATCCCAATCCTGACCATTTAGGTTTTAATCATGACTCAATTACAGACACATCCTGACCAATTTGATCTGGGTCAATTTTGTCCATGATCAAGAGATTAAACTGTATACATAGTAGTGATAATGATAATTACGGATGAATAAATATTTAACTAAAGTGCTAACATGTACGTAAAATACCGTTTCAATGGGTACAAGATTTAAAACAATTTCCTTCAGAAAACAAGTGTTAAATTTAAAATACTATATATTGACAAAGGAAAGGGATCAAGTAAAGGAATGCACGATCTATTCAGAGAGACAAAACTCAACCGGTATTGTCAGCGAAAAAGAGATTTTCCTGTTCATCAGTACTTTCGAGCCAAGGATTTTGTCTGGAATTCATCTATAAACTCCTGACCAGATCTGGCACGGGTAAGACTTTAAACTGCATCCATTTATACGTCAGTATTCTCATAGGAAAGACGTTAAAATGCATCCATTTATACTTCAGTATTCTCGTATGTAACACTTACACAGCATCCATTTATACTTAGTATTCACCTATCTAAGATTTAAACTGCATCATATTATACTTCAGTATTCTCCTAGGTAAAACTTTAAACTGCATCCATTTGTACTGCAGTATTCTCCAAGGTAAGACTTTAAACTTCATCATTTTATAAGTCAGTATACTCCTAGGTAAGACTTTAAGCTGCATCAATTGATACTTCAATATTCTCCTGGCTAAGACTTTAAACTGCATCCATTTATACCTCAGTATTCTCCTGTCTAAGACTGTAAACTGCATCTATTTATATTTCAGTATTCTCCAAGGTAAAACTTTAAATTCCATCCATTTATACTTTAGTATTCTCCTGGCTTAGAATTTAAACTGCATCCATTTATACTTCAGTATTCCCCTGGATACGACTTTAAACTGCATCATTTTATACTTCAGTATTCGTCTGGGTAAGAGTTTAAAATGCATCCATGTATACTTCACTATTCTCCGAGGTAAGATTTTAAACTGCAACAATTTATACTTCAGTATTCTCGTAGATAAGACTTTAAACTGCATCCATTTATACTTCAGTATTCTCCTGGGTAAGTCAAAAACTGCATCCACTTATTCTTCAGTATTCTCTTAGGTACGACTTTAAACTGCATCAATGTATTCCTCCGTATTCTCCTGGCTAAGACTTTTAACTGCATCCATATCCATTTATACTTCAGTCCATTTGTGTGTACGACTTTCAACTGCATCTATTCATACACCAATTCTGTCCTGGTTAATGTTATGTTAAAGTAAATCCGATGACGAAGCTCGCCTTGAGGGACTTGGTGTTTGGAATCACCCCTTGATTGTTGCCCACGTCCATTCTGACCCGGAGTGGTAGTACTTGTTAGTTTTCTTTGATAAGGAATTAAACTGTTTATATGCAATCCATTGGAAAATTGAACACAGCCGAACTTTTTGACGGCACTGTATTTATATTCATAGCTGAAGTTTACTAATACTTTAAAGAAATGCTCCAGCAAGGTGTATCTACAACAGAGCAAAGACGAAATAATAATCCCAGTTGGAAAAAATACTTCTCAAAAGATCCAACCAGAATGAACTTGTAAACTTCAAACTATCCATGTCAAAACAAGTACAAACCAAATTGCACTTAAGGTACCCTTAAACATTTGCTCCGTCATTATGTTGACATTTTACTATGGGAAGAAGATTATGTTTCCAGTGAAGTAACCACAAAAGTATCTTTTTCATGTCATTTTAATTGGTACTTTAACAAATGTAGAAATAACATTTTATTAAACAATAAATATAACAGTGTACCTGATAAATGTTCCGTAGTAAATAGTACACCCCGGTGACTCTATGAACTAGTCTATATCTGTAAATAAATATTGCTCCAGGTCAGAGGTTAGAAGAAAAGTAGCCGTTTAGAGGACGGTTCTGTCCGCATTCTTGAAGTGTCGTTTGGACCCGACCTCCAGCTGGAGAAAAATTGGTCTGAAGTACGAGCAAAGGTCGACGCGGCCGGTCAGACTTGGCGTCGACGGAGGCGTGTGCCACTTACGCTTTCCCTCTTGTCTTTTATCGATTGTCTCTACTTCCTCTCTGTGACGACCATAGGAAGCCACTCGAGCGCTCGCTAACCCCCATTTTATGGAGGAGACACGGGAATCGGGTCGACAGACTAGTCTGTGCACAACGTCCGTGTCATGGGGCGCTGGGAATGCCACACTTGGCGAGCCACAAACTCGCCTCGAGATTGGCTTTCCTACGCCGCACATTGACAGGAGATTCGATTATGGCAGGGATTGTTAGGGACGCGTTCCCTTTCCTTACTATCAGTCCCCCCATCTCGCGGGTTGAGCGCCATCATAAACTCCGGGATCAATCGGATTTCCTTCGCGAGTGTCGGTCGGCCTTGTTAGCTGTTCCTCGGTCCAGTGACCTTTCTCAGCCTAGGAAGGTCTTCTATCGTTATTTAGTGGAGGGGGTCGCGAATGATCCCCTACATGAGCAGCTTGGCTTGTCGCAGGAGTTTTGCTCTTTCTGGTCTTGGGCGCCAGCGGCGGATTATCTCAGTAACTCTGGGTTTTCGCTTACCTGGCGATTGGCTCGGGATCGGCTGCCTCTCAATGACAAGGTCTTCATATGGGGGTTGGCGGATTTGCCAGACTGTGAACGGTGTGGCCTTGGTTCGCACGCCTTCTACTAGTGTCCCCATGTCCCTTATGGGACCATGTCGGCGAGTTAACGGTTCGTCTCACTCCCAAAAATTTTGTGCCCATTGATCGCGCATACGCGTGTGACACTGTGTCGCCCCCGTATTCTGGGGGGAAACAAATGGTGTTTCTGACGCTGCTGGCCACGGCCCGAATGGTGATTTGGACGACGCGAACGAAGGAAGTCTTGCGAGGCAACCGTCTTTCTCATCAGGATCTGATCCGATTCTTTGAGCATTAGCTCAAGATGAAGATTAAAACTGATAGAAACTGATAGAAAACGATTGCATTCGACAGTCTTTAGCGAGAGGTGGGTGACTGAGGCCTGTCCTGGTTAGGCTAGACATGCTTTGTGTAGTTTATGTAAGTAAGTGTTGTTCCCGACCTGTTTCCCGGTCACTTCTTTGGTTATGTTCCAGCTTGAGATTCCAAACCTCCACAGTTTGTTTTGGCCCCACTTTTATCTAGACTGTGTCAGCTTTTTATTTCCCATCTCCGTATAATCTCTTATCCTTTTCCCACTCACTTAGCGAGAGAGCTTCTTGATTTTGTCCAATGAGCAGAATACAGCGGCCTCTCCTTTTTGAGGGTTGGACGGGCTCTACTAACATCGGTTATGTTTAGTTTATTTTGTGTTTATATTTAGTTTATTATTGCGTTAATTTCCCTCCCCTCTCATTCTTCATTATTAGATTTTTATGTATGATATTTATCATCATTAAATTTTTATGGCATGGGGCGCGTTTTGTTGGTCCTCTTTGAGAGAATGCGGTATTGTGGTGTATGGGGCATTGAGTGGTGACGGATGAGTTTTTATGGTGAACGTGGAAATTGTAACTAGTGAATGGGCCATGAATCGGATGCCAAAATTGTTTATTTTTACAATAAATACTGAGAAGCCTTTTGGAGTCAGTCTTCAGACTAAGTAATACAGACGTTACGGCAAGTAACCGAAGTATTACGTATATTATAAGCACTACGAAGCGCGTTATAACAGTGGCGACGAGGGATTTGAAACTCAGGTGATTTATAATCGTTGTGATGAGAATTCGGAACTCTTACGACTTCTAACAGTAACGAAGATCCAGAAACTCATATGAGTTGTAACTGGATTTACAAGGATTTTGGAAACTCATACTGAGTGAACAAGTACGGAAAAATATACTTGTTGCTTCGGGAACAAGGATACGGGTGACAAAATTTTAACCACGTTAGTTTAAAAAGAATTTTTTTCTTGTTGTGCAGAAGGAAAAAATATTGTTCATTTAAAAATGCAGAATGTTACCATTGTGGTAAACGAGGACATATAAAATCAAACAGCAAAAACAAACCAAAAATATTCTCATGGGAAGAAATTCGTACACAGCATTGCGATGGAAAAATGTTCACAGAAAACTCAAAGAAATTTGTGAGTGTGAAAATAAATAATGCAGGTGGGAAAATGCTCTGGAAATTGGTAATGAGATTTCAATAATCAGTGAAACCACGTGGAAGGAAATTGGAAAGTTTTTTTATAAAAAAGGACTTCCAAAATCACGATTTCAGTTTTTGCTGAGAATTTTTTTTTTTTTTTTTTTGAGAAATGACTTGTAATGTCTCATTCACCAATAATCATGTAAAAATACTAGCTTATATATTAAAAAATACTTTGAATTTATTCAAAACTGACTGGATGGAAGTATTTAAACTTTGGGATATGCCGATAAGTGGTTATTGTAAAAACGTAAGTGGACAAGCGACCAATTTAAAAAGTCAGAGGGAAAATTTTCAGGAAGAAATAAAAAAATGTTTTCCTGATGTTTTGTTAAATGAACGGATTTTCCAGTAAAAACTTCCGACGCCAATATTTAAGCCGAAACGGATTTTGCCATTCGCAGCATTGGAACAAGTCAATAAAGAGTTGGACAGACTTGAAATAATTGGTGTAATATAAAAAAATTAACCATTCAAAATGGGCTGCGACAGTAGTGTATGTAAAGAAAAAAAAATTATTTGCGTGGATTTCTCGACAAGTTTAAACAGTTGTTTAGAAACACATAACTACACGTTGCCAGGAATTTGTTAAACAGCAGAACAATATTTTCACTACTGGATCTCTATGAAGCGTACTTACAAATTCAGAATATAAAATGAATGCTCAGAATTAACGACCATAAATACGCAGAGGAGACTGTATATGTTTAACCGAATTCTTTTTGGTATAAAGGTGGCACCAACTATTTTTCAACAAGCTATGGATACCATGCTTACGGATTGTGATTTCGTAGTGGTGTAACTGGACGACATTTTAATAAAAGTTCTGTCTACATGTTAGGCATGTGAAAACAATTTTGGAAAAACTAAACGAGTATAGATTCAAGCTCAGTGAAGAAAACTATGAATTGTTTTTGTCGAAAATTAAACACCTAAACAGTTTGACCAAATTATTGATAAAAATTGTCGTCTACCAGATCCGTTGAGGGCAAATGAAATTTAAAAATATGCCTCCACCAACAAACGTGACGACGCTACAAGCTTTTCTAGGAATGGCTAATTATTATCAAATATATGTACATAATATGTATAATTTTATTGCTCCGCTGAACGATCTACTTAAAAAAGGGAGCAAAGTGGAATTAGAATGGTAACTATTAAAAGGAGTTTAATGAAATAAAATAAAATACTTACATCAGATTTATCATTAACACACTACAATCCAAAAGCAGAAATGGTAGTGACATGCTTATCAGTACGGTATTGGAGCGGTGATTTTACACAAATCCGATAAAAGTAAAATGAAAACCTTCGCTCAACTTCACGCTCGCTTCTATCAACTGGGAAAAATAGTCAGATATGAAAAGGGGCTCAATCAATTATATTTTCTTGAAGAAATTTCATAAATTTATTTGTGGAAGAAATTTTAGGTTGCAAATAGACCACAGTCCTCTGTCAAAGAAAAGAATACTACGCATACAGCTAATAGGCTACAATACTGGGTTACCATCTTATTAAACTGTGATTTTACGATGGAGTACCAACCGTCTAAAAAATTAGGATATGCGGATGGATTATCAAGATTAATACCTAAAAATGCGGAACTATTTGAGAACAGGGGTCCATTACAGCACTAAAAAGCGAAATGGAAATACGAAAGCTACCCCCAGTTACTGTGGGGGGAAAAGTGAAAAATGACGTCTTTATTGCGAAAATAATAATGCAACTGTTTGTAATAAAGAAGGAAATCCAGACTTAAGCGCTTACTCGCTATGCAATGGTGTAGTGATGTTCGGGCAACGGGTTGTAATACGTAGTGTGTTGCAGAAGCGAATAGTGAAAGATTTTCATAGCAGGTATCCTGGTATTTCAAGAATTTTCGTATATTGGACCAGAATGAACCAAGATATTAAAACAAATAGTGGAAGCTTCCAGAGGTTGTGCTCTGGCAGCAAAACTACCTATCACAAAGATTGAACCCTAACAATGACAGACACGTTGTGGTCAAGACTGCATATAGATTTTGCAGGTCCTATGAATGGATCACATTATCTTGTGGTAGTTGATGGTTTCACTAAATGGCTGGAAATTTATAATTGCAAAATCCAACATCTTCAGTGGCAGTGAATTTCTTGCATGAACTTTTTGCGAGATATGGCATACCAGATACCATTATCTCTGATAACGGAACGCAATTCACGGGTAAAGAATCCAAAGACTTTTGTAAGATGTTCTCCACTGAGCATATTTTGGAACACTTTCTGGGAACGTTCAAAAGAGCGTTGAAGAAAGCAAGTATTGAGAAAGTAAACAAGGAAACACTTCAAAATTCTATGAGAGTTTACCATGTAACCCTTAACCCCAATACACTATCAGGCAATGTCGCCGGCGGAAGGCGGAATTAATGTTTGCTAGAAAAGTAAAATCGGTGTTCGACAAATTATTACTAAGTCGAAAAACACGAACGGATAACAAAAACGACATCAAAAGTTTGAAGGTCGACGATAAAGTGTTCATTAGAACATATAAGGATGGCAAAGAAACAGGGAAAGACTGCATAATATCAGCAAGAATCGAAAAATTGATTTACATGGTAAAAGGGAAAAGATTTGAACATAATCATAATCAGCTGAAAAAAGGTTCATCGATGAAAGACCTGGAACATTAGAAGAACCAATAAAAATACTATATGATGTTCTCGGTGTGTCAACATCACAACAAGTCGTGGAACATACAAGGACAATTTCCAGAAAAAGCATACTGAAGAACTGGAAATTGATCCCAGACGGAGACGCTACAAAGTCAAGTACGTTGGCAAAGTCTCCTGAAAGAAGGGATGATACTAATACTAATAAATAATAGAATATTTATACAAAGTATTAATCTCAAAAGAGGGGATGTGGAGTAAATTGTGAATATATGAACTACACCATAACTAAATAAAGAGTTCCAAGTAAGAGATATTAGGTTGGTGCAAAAATAATGACGTAATAATGTCGTTTTTTGACGTATTTTTTAACGTCAAAAACGACATTATTACGTCATTATTTTTGCACCAACCTAATAGAAGGGAAGCCGTTTGGAGTGCGATGCATTCATTCAGTTCTGTGCTGTGCGTGATGGCAGATTTTATTTCCTGTAGTAGGTTGCCATTTCTTTCTGCAGTAGACTATGTGCCTGGTCTGTCCTGCTATTTACCCATAGCTGGGGGAGAAGAGGATTCATACCTTTCCCAAGAGTATTAGCATGTAATGGATTTGACTGGAATTCGAACTCTCCGATTCCTCAGAACTTCACCGTGCCTCGCTGAAGCATTACGAAGCGCGTTATCACAATAGCACAGAAGCCTTCGAATTAAAATAACAAATTCACAAGTATCCAAAAAAAAAGTGGGGGAGGGCATTCATACATGCATTCACTAATAATTGGCCATAATAATGCCGGATGATATATGAATAATAATATATCAAGGACTGTCATATTTCACACAGTGAAGCTATTTCTATTGAATAGCTCTAAAAATTTAATTGTCAAGTAAAGATCAACTATTGTGTTTACACTATCAGGTTGTTGATATCGATTTCTCTTTTATTTATTTGATATGTTGAATTGATAAAAATGTATTTGTATTAATAAAGAATTGATCTGTTTATATTACAAACATTCTATTAATAAAGGAAATGTTTATTGGAATGATTATCATATAATAAAGAAAAACTGTATTATGATCATATGAACTGTATTACTGGCAACATGCAATGGGACTCTGAATTTCCCATTGGTAGATGGCTCACGCTTATAATAAGAGTCTATTATAATTTGATAATGGGCATAGCCCCAAAAATAGACGTGAAATGGGATTTGAGCGCCAACACAAACGCCGAATAGAACACTGAATGAATGTGTGTGTGTGTGTTAGATTACTCCAAACCGGAGACGCCAAGAAGAATATGGAGCGATGAGACGTATCTCGAGACCACTCAAGGTACAGACATGCTAACCACAAGCTACCCTGTTTCAGATTATTATTTAGAAGAAAGATATTATTACAGCGTTGGTATCCTCTCTCTGTGCCGTGTCCCTTCAGGACTTATGCGATCATGGTTCTCCAGAATTTCCTGTCCTTCCTAGCGCCTAATAAATGTTCTCTTTTTTTGTTATTTCTCTTAAACCTTGTTCCGACATCCAGTTACTCAATCTCACTAAGTATGTCATGCGTTTGTTTTCTCCTGTCCCTCTTGCCTTCACTCTGTCCTGTGAGTATCAGATTTTCCAAGCCCTCTTTCCTCATTAATGTACCCTAGAAATTTCATTTGTCTCTTCCTGATGTTAAGTATAAGATTCCTTTATTAGACTGAAGTATTTCAGCATTCCCCTTAAATTAAAAAATTGGGAAATGGCTGAAAACATTAAACGACCTAAGAATGTGCACTCAGTCAGGCACTGGATCACTAAAATATGGATCAGTCAGCGTGTGATATTAGAAGTTCGGGCAGCTGGCAACAGCAAGTCTTTAAGGACACCAGTCGATATACGGAGATAAACGAGTTGGAAATTCATACTTCAATTTTTCATTCAATAGAATACCTGCTGGGACTTAAAACGCAAATGCATGTAACCATCTCGCCTTGCAAAAAAATTAAAGTCGTGGAAATGCAGTCTTGAATTGGGAGCAAAAGATGATTCTAGCATTTCTACAAACAAGTAAAAGGACACGGAGTAACCCTACCTTGAAAGTAAAAAGTATATACCATATGTAATTTTTTTTTCAGTGAAATACTAAAGTAAGAAATATGTTTTTTTACCGCAAGAAAGTTAAGAAGAGACTGTTTGTTAAAAAACTGTATTAAAAAAAATGGTATTTTTCATTTCCAAACTTGAGTGGCCCTACATCTTTCAGTGTATACAAATGCATTAAGGTCTGCGTAATCAATCCTGTTTTATCTGTTATCCTTTGTGTTTACAGTTTGTTTTTCCTTTCCCTCACCACACGCCCTATATAATTTCACGGCGTTCGTCTCCCACCTTGTTAACGTATATTTCAGCGTATAAGACGGCCTTTAATCACTCTTAATATTGGTGGTCGTCTTATACTACAATTCTAAAAAAGGAACATTAAATTCTGAGATATGTTTGTCGGTAGGCTAACCTCGGCCTCGATGCGATAACCAATAACATACACAAAAAGATTCACATTATCAAATAAACTGATAAATTTTTTCTCCGCTCTCTTACCAACTTCTCGGTCACATCGAATTTTCTAGCAGCAGCACAGTATACCGTATACTTTTTTTTTTTTACTTCGTCTTATCTAAAAGTCACCTTACACATGTCAATATAAGGTAGTTATCCTAACCTTAGATACATCGGTTTAACGCACGATGATATATCTTAAGAGGAAGCAACATTAATATGCATTTAAATCCAAGAATCGAAAAATATTAAATACCGATTTTCCTACGTGGCCCTTTTTATTAGAGAACTGGAATAAAACACGAATAATGTTAAGTAAATACGGTAGATTTCTGTTAATTCAGTCATTGGTTGACCGGCTTATCTCTTTAAATGAAACAAGAATTTTTTAAAGATATAACAAACAAACAATAGCTATAGGGACAGATTGTCCTTTAGGCTACTATAGGCTACAGCCTAGGTCCCTCAAGCTTTTATAAAACAAAGATTTTAATTCTCGAGATGTTATAATTTCGAAATAGTTTTATAAACTAAAATGATATTAATATGAGAAACTCATATTTATTTGAATTTACAGAAAGCAAAGCAGGGAAATTCATTTTTTTGTTTGGGTCATTGTGTTCCAAGTAGATAACATGTTTGATTTTAGTTTAAAATGTTTTAATCTTAGTTAAGATTTATTTTGATTTACAAAAGATAATGGTATTTCTTAAAGAATATTTTATTGACAAACAAAATATAGCTATTCTAGTTTAAAGAAATTGCAATAAGTTTATTTCAAGCTATATAAATGTCACTAAAATATAACACGATTTAAAAATATTCAAGGCGCGTGCAGGTGAGTTAAAGGATGACTCCACCTCAGGTGGGGGTGGGCATAATTTCAATAGCATAGGAGCCCCAAAAATGTCATAAAACCGGTCCTGCATATTTTTAATATTTTCCTTCACTTATTTGAATCAAAAATCGGTTGTGTTAATGTAAACAAAAAAAGTTGCTTTTGAGTTGTTCATTGCCGCATCACACACAGCTTAAGGCAGTATCTATTCTTTAATTAGTAATGAACAGCATTTTAATATTTAATAGCAATTGCATGTTTTATAAAACCTGTAGATACCGTATCATGGAAAACGGGCATATTACATTCTCTGACAGAGTGAAAGAAATTGCCGCCATTCTTTTCCTCATCCCAAAAAGTGCTTCCTGACTTTTTTTGCTCTCAAATATATTTGTTCTTGTATGGTTCCTATTTGTCATTCTGCTTCTTGCCCCTCCATCCATTTGCAAAAACTTGCTGATATTCTTGATAGACTAATATACTCATGATGTATTTTGAGTTCTAAATCCTCCAAGACTTTTTTCTCGTGACGTATCCCCAAAATGTAAACTATGTATTAACAGCAATAGTTTCCACTTCAATTAAATCATGTCCATTTGTCGCATGCACTTTCCCTGGTCTTCTGAACATTCACTGGTAGAACGACATCTCGGTTGCTTCAAGTCTTTTTTTTTTTTTTTTTTTCATTCATTTTTTATAGAAAAGTCATGTCTTTAATGTTATAATTAAATGCTTTAATCCCTTTCTCAGTTTTTGAAAGCATCTTTCGTAATCCCTGTGCTCTTTCGTATATTTGTACCATATTTCCCTTTGTCTGATATTACAATACATAGTTGAATTTCCGACGTCCCGGTCACTCATAACTTTGGTTGATCTTTTTGTTCACAACCGTGCATTACATCTTCATAAAATTAATAACTCTTCTTACAAGTAATAAATCCAACAGAACATAAGTCACATTATTACAGATCCACCAGATGGATCCATAACATCATAAAGAGATCTCCAAACACGAACTCGACCGTCTACCCGAAAAGAATACCTAAACTCGAACACCTACCGGAAAGAAGTCTGACTCGTCTAATCAGACGACATAACGAATTATTACTCTGTCCCAGGTGAAAGTCAGTAAACAATGGCTGGGTGTCAATAATACTTTTGTTAGTCGACGATAACGAAACCTCGTGGAATGCAGTGTTTTGACTTACACGTCTATTTCATCAGCTGGTTACTATCCTTGTCAGTGACATGTGAGCCCTTTCTTATACCATCTGTAAGTGCCCACAGTTTTCACGTGCTGCTGGATTTTATCTAATGTTACTGTTGCCAGAGAAGATATTCTCTTTCCGAGGTGGCGATTTCCCTAGGGAGAATATCCCATTCTTCTGACTCCATAAATCATCCCGATGTCAAGCATTTTAAATCCTCACCTTGCTCCATAGTTTCACCGCCACAGCTACCCTACCTATTTAACTATTATGTCATCCAGCTGATGTCATTATTAGAATTTGGAAAGTGAAAAACCATTCAATGAACATCAGTCTCTAATTTTTTGGCACTTTAATTTAAACTGCCAATAACAGGAAATCTCGTCAGATTTGTCTCTCCCAAGTTTCATAGCGCTGAAGCAAACACTTTGAGGCCGGGAAAAAAAAATAAAGAAATTAAAATAGAGAATAAGCTGTAGAATTCAATAGCCGCCATCTTTATCAGATAAATGCAGGATCATCACATTTTACGTATGATGTATGAAGACAGCTTTACAGATTTATTGACACATACTTAGTTAAGAGACAAATGCTATACTGCAAGTATTTCTCAGCTTCTAAAATTGTCCAGTAAAAACGGAATATTGCCCTCGGTTCACGAGTTTTATATGAGCCTCTGTATAAAATCCAAAAACAATTTGATGAATCCTAACATGCCGGCTTAACATAAAGATTTGAATGAAAGTAACTTTATATAATGTTACCTGAAGGTATTGAACAAAAGTATAAAGTTAAATAATACTATAACTTATGTCACAACGATTTCCACAGTAAATACTAATTATGATAATGATCTTTTAACACGAACATAGTAGTCATATTACTTTAAGTCAATATCTCTTCCTTGCAATTACAATTTTTGAGTTGTTCTGCAACCTTAATTTACATACTTGGGTAAGCTTCGTCTGTTGCTGGTTATATTGCTTTAATAAAAATTTATCAAAATTTTACAAAATGATAAACGAAAATAAAAACTAAAAAAGCTTTTCAAAAGAAAATACGGGTATATTTCTAGATCTTCATAATTATTACATTCCTGGAGAGCAAATGGTTCCCATTCCGCTTTCATATCGCTTCATTTAATATAAATGGACAATAACTTCACGCCTTTTCTCTGTTTTTCTACCGGACAACAGACTAACGTAAATAACATGCTTTAACTAACGTTAACCAATCGCCTGTGAAATGTGTATTCTGACCCAAATATTGGAATGTTTTTGAGTGTATTTTCTTTCTGAACGAAAAGATTCCAGATGTTATCCATCTCTGTGCTTGAAAATCTTGCCCACCATTGCATATCTAAATGTGCTTAAGTGTGTGCCTACATGCACATATAATACAAGTTTCATTAAAGGCCATCAACAAGGAGTTCTTTGTTATTTTCCTTTTAACTTCCAAGAGAATGCCGTGTAATGATTAGTGTAGGTAATAAATGTCCAAACGTTTCTGATCAAGCTCCTTTCGACTATTCTTTTAATCATTATCAACAGCCAAGACTGTAATTATTAAGAATAAAACTGTAATTATTGATATCAGTTATTTGATAAAATTCGACATTTAAACGTCAGAATTATGACATTTGGGTGTTACGATACCGTCAATTATGACGTATCCAGCGAGATTCTTTTTTCAATATAAAATTCTAATTACTTGTTAAATGCATTAAAAATCTAGATTGAAAATCTTATCTAGTTTCGAATTCTTTATAAGTGTTTCTTTATAAATGTTTCAAGAATCTGAAACTTTTTTCCGGTCGGTATAGTATAATATACGCATGTTATCAATGGGCGCCTGGCATATATTAGGGAGTAAACTGCAGTATCTAGAAATCCCTATACCTATGTTAGTATTTTGTTGGAGGCACGGTGGAGTAATAGACAGCAGCTGAGGAATTGGAGTAACGAGTGCGAATTCCAGCCAAGTTCATTATATTCATTTACGAGCTAATACCCTTGGGGAATGTATGAATCCATCTCTTCCCACCTCCCAACTATGGGTAAATAGCAGGATAGACTGAGTCCTATAGCCTTGAGTAGCTACTGGTCTAGAAGATAAACCTCAGAATTCAAACCACATGGAGAGGGTTGGGCTTCGTCCGGCTATTTTGCCCAGGAAATATATAGCAGTGATGGTATATCCCTGCCATTCTTGTGGGTTACGTTTTGTTTTTTTTTTAAATTGCCCTTTCAATATAACCGATTACAAATTCAAATTATTTTTCTTTATTATCTTTGACTTGTCATGACCTCTTTGGAGAAATAGTTAAAAGGCTTCCCGTCAATGTCTCTACAGTTTTATAATCAGACTAGTCCTTCTCGTAGTTTAGAGAACTCAGTCAAAGTTACTAATTAACACATGGGAGTAGGAGAAAAGTGACAGAAAAGAATAATTCATAGTTTTCCCAAAGCCTTTACCATATCTTTCAGAGATGTCCCATCCACCGAACACTAAAGATTGGTCGGTAGTTGGGACATCCCTGAAATTGTATGAACATTTGACAATTCACTGTGGATAGCGTTGTAGCTGACTACGATTCCTTAATGTCTTTCGTGACCAATTCTGGCAAAGATTGTCTATAGTAATAAAATGAGAATGACTCAAGTCATATCCACATTCAGCACGGGCGGTACAAGGCGCATATTCAGCAGGCCAGTTTTGTGTTGTTGTTTTTTTAGTTTCCATGGTATATGAGAGCAGAAGACCAAACAGGATGCCCTTATTAGTACCACGGCACTGAACATATCGCCTCCCCTGGTCTTGTGACATTACTAACTTAATACTGGAGGAGTGACAACGTGTGCTGTGAATCGATTAGTCACAATTCCTCTTGTTTCAGGCCGATAGTAGGGTTCGAGTGAAGACATGGACCCTAGTAGTCAACAAGGCACAAGGCACCGTGAAGGCTGGTGGTAGTTTCATAATTGTGAGGCGTGTGTTCACGCAGCAGGTGGTTGGTACCGATGGCCCGAGAAAACACATCACTGACCTGTGGCCTCTATGGTACAATAATTCATTGAATCCATTGATTTATTGAATACATATAACAACGTCGGGTTGTTCCAGCAGGATAATGCATTATGTGTTGCCCACGTTGCCCAGAATTGGTTTGTGGAAGATTCTGAAGTCTTTCAAAAAATGGCGTGGTTACCGTTTTCGCTTGACATGACTCTGGTCTAGCATTTAGTGGAGATCCTGTAAATACAAATATATGGGCACTGTGGATAATTATCGACACGGAATCTCTCTAGAAATCATTCCATCACTTGTGTAATCGATACTACATTGAGTTACCGCACTTTACCAAACTAAAGGAGTCCTACATGATACTAGACGCCTATCCCATGACTTCTGGCATATGCGCATATATGTAGGTATTAGCGTCGTGTTATTTGGCTTAGTAGTCTTTTTAAGACAGGCGACTGCATCGAAAGCAAAACATTTGGTATGAACCTAAAGATTAATCAAATGAGTAATTTCAACACTTTATTTATGCATCTCTCCATATAACTGAAATTGAGAGAGCTCTTGAAACGTGTTGTTTGTCAAATGTAAACCAGCAAATGCTTTTATCTTATAAGCGAATGGTTCGTGCAGCTTTGAAGAGGTGATTTGATATCTAGTGCAATCCGTTGACTTACAGTCTGCGCGACAAACGCTGACATCAACATCATGTAATCGTCTGGTTGAATAATCTCTTATGCAAACGAGGCTCCCGTCGACGTGGCGACAGGCACGATTTGACAAATTAAAGATTATCATTAATAGATACGAATTATAACAAGTTGTCAGAATAAAAAATTCAAAATCTGTTTTATGATTGTATTCAAGAAAAATGATAACTAATGTTTATTCTTCCTGGAAAAAAAAACAAGGAAAATGGTTTATGTCTTTGGTCACTGCCGTTTGATAGGCACCGTATCACCAGTACTTACTTTCTTCCTAAGTCTTCCGTTTCCCTGGTCAATGACGAAAATGTGAAAAAGGCTAAAATTGGAGATGGCAGTAGACATACGTCTGTTGGGCACTTCTATGTACCGTGTCCCTTCAGAACATTGGGGATCATGACTCTCCACAATGTCCTGTCCGTTATAGCTTTTAATAACTGTTATCATTTTGTTATCTCTCCTAAAACTTGTTCAGCCAAGTTCGCTAGGTACGTTATGCGCTGTTCCTCAGTTTCTCTTGCCTTCAATCTGTCCTGTGTCTTTCTAAACCCTTTTTCTTTGTTATGTGCCCTAGAAATTTCAACTGCCTCTTTCTGATGTTAAGTATAACTATCCTTTTCGTTTACATTTTCGCTAAAATTTTGTTGTTGCTCACATGTTCGGTCCATGATATTCTCATCATCCTTCTGTAAAACCCCATTTCTGTTGCTTCAAGTCTCTTCTTCATCTGTGACGAGATTGTCCAGGATTCACCGTCAGGAGGGGATTGTTTCTGATGAATTTTTTCTGTTTCTTAATACTTTGCTTAGCTTTTGGAAGGCATCTTTCGTTATCCCAATGCGCCTTGGAACTCCAGTGTCGTACTTTCTATCAAATCACTTCCCAGATATTTACATTTTTGTACTTGTTTCATTCCCGTATCTCCAAGTTGTAATTTGCATATTAGTTTCTTCCTTTCACTAACAACCATGCATTTTGCCTTCTTTCAATTGTTGTGTAGTCCTTACTTCATGCTTTATTTCACTACCTTCTGTAGGAGTTCTTGTAGTTTGCTTTCTGTGTCTGTTATCAACACTGTGACATCTTATGTTGTTAAGATTATGGCCGCGAATAATGAATCTTGGTCAAGCTTTTAACCCTCTCAGAATCGCCTCACTGCAAAAGTTGAATAAATCCAGTGAGAAAACACACTCTTGTCTTACACCCACTTCTATTTTTGTATATTTACCGTATACATTTTTTATACAAGAGTTTTTTTGCCAGTATAAATTCTGAATTATTCTAATATCCTTCCCAAATACGTCAAGGGTGCCTAGCAGTTCTAACAAAAAAAGTCAATGAGATATAGGCTATGTTTTTGGTCAGAACCGTTTAATAGGCACCATATCACGAGTGCTTATTTTTTCAAAGAAATCTACTAGTTTCCCCGATCAGTAAAGAAAATTCAAGGTGTTGAAATGCTAGAATTGACGAGGACAGTAGGTTAAATAAATTTCGTCATTACGTTGGAGGTGCCAGATAGTGGCGATCAGCACTTAGGTTCCAGACAGCGGAATTATTCTCAGTATAGGTGCCAGATAGCATAGTGACTATCATCATGGAGGTGCCAGTTATCGTAATGACGATCAGCACATTGGTGCCAGATAGCGTAATGGCTATCAGCACGTAGGCGCCAGGTAGTGTAATGGGCACAGCACGTGGCTGCCAGGTAGTGTAGTGGCTATCAGCACGTAGGCGCCAGGTAGTGTAGTGGGTATCAGCACGTAGGCTCCAAGTAACGTAATGGCTATCATTTCTGTAACTGAAGTTCCTTTTTTTTCATAACGTCGTCGATTTCCATACTAAGTAAGAAACACGGTGCCTTATTTTATTTATATTACCAAAAGTAAAACGAAAATAAAACAAATGCGAATGATTTTTTTTTTTATAGCTTTCGAATAGTCCGAGATCCAAAAGTCGAACAGGAAACGACGCGAAATTAAATTTTAATGAAAAGAAGGGGTGCATCATTGGAAAAACAAATAATCTATTCATCATGATTCAAAAGATAGAGAATAAAATTAACCCACAACTTTAGTAAACATCTAAACAGCGAGTGAACTCGACGTTCAATATCAAATACAATCCTGTTTCTGACGTGCCTGGAACTAGTGCTTAACTACACCATTTCAAAATAAATAAAAAAAAACCTCAACAAGTACAAATCAACTGACCGCTTTGACATTTGACACGAAAGACCTGCCCACTATCAAAACACTTACTTTGAAAATCAAAAACGAATTCCATCAATTTTCATCAGAGGTTATAGAAAAAAAAATGAATACTTTGTACATTTATAATCTGGGAGAGACGAATTAAGACTACTAAAATTTCAAATATCCATTTATAAAGACATACAACATATTTACATATATTTGCACGCACATGCACATCCACGTATGTGCATAAAATTTTAATTCCCCTTGGATGTTAAGCGTTAATGATTTCATAATGTTTTAATCGTTGGGTTTGAACTGATGGATGAATTTTGTGGAAAGAAAATATGTTAAAGTTTCTTTTTTCACTGAACTAAGTCGCTAACAAAATTGAATAATGTCCACAGAAACAAAGAAAAAGGTGTTGGACTGCTATATAATGCCTAATCTCTTATATCTTTTAAGCAATTCTCTCTAAGCAAGATGGTAATGCTACTAGTACGCAGGTGGGGGATATAGGGAGTAAAAGTGAGAGAAAAGACTGGGTATAGGGGGATTTAAGGAAGTATAAAAAATGAAAGGGGTTCAAGAAAACAGAAGATGGCAATTGACCTTGCATTTAAATCCTTGAAGATTGTAGTTATCAGGGGAGCAAGTAAGTGGAAGGGGGTTCCGCTGTCGAGAAGTGCGATAAAAGAAACTGTTGGAGTAGAAGTGGGAGTTACATTTAACTCTTTCAACAGTAAAAGGGTGGCATCTAGATGCCAATAAAGTATTATGTTGGTGCAAAAATAATGACGTAATAATGTCGTATTTTGACGTATTTTTTAACGTCAAAACACGACATTATTACGTCATTATTTTTGCACCAACCTAATAACACGCTTAAATTCATATAATCGGGGCACCAGGGAAAATAGGTCGTCAAAGCAGTTACCATGAAAATATTTGTAGAAAAGACAGAGGGAAGCCACATCACGCCTGTGAGAAAGTGACTAAAGTCGAGATGCCAAGTCGAAACTGTTGGAAAAATGGCGGTTGCATTTAACTATTTCAACAGTAAACAGGTGGGACCTAGATGCAAATCTAGTAGCACGCTTAAATTCATGTAATCGGGACACCAAGGAAAATAGGTCGTCAGACCACTTGTCATAAAAATATCACGTCGGTAAGAAATTGGATGAAGTCGAGATGCCAGGCGAGGATCGATTACATTACAGATCCTTCTTTGGATTTTGTCAAGGACATCGAGATGAGTAGCAGGGGCACCAGACCAGATATGGCAGCAGTATTCAATGCGCAGACGAATGGTAGATTTGTAGATGTGTAAAATGGACTCTGACGGGAAAAACCTTCTGGCACGACATAATGAACCAACTTTCCTTGCAGTAAATGCAGCTCTCGATTCAATGTAGTTGTTCCACTTGAAGTTGATGGAAAAAGTGAGGCAAAGAAGGCGCAGTGAGACGCACTCTCGAAGTCGAGCATCAGCCATGCAGACGGCGGGTAGCGAAGTTTCTTTGTGGGGGTTAAGTGAGAGCAGTCTAGTTTTGTAGGCATTAAAATTAATAAATCATTTTCGGCCCCTGTTAATCACTGATTAGCGGTCCTTTTCAAGAATAGCGGCCAGGTTAACTTTGTCAGTGCTGACGGATTTACAATTGAAACAGGAGTAAATTGTAGTGTCATCAGCATAGATGCCTACATGAGAGCTGATGACATCAGGAAGATCTTTGATGAAGATCAGAAAACAGTGCAGGACCCAGGATAGAGCCTTGGATCTGGAAGCAAGCTCACTCAGAACAACCTTCAATTCACAATTATATAGGAATGTTAGGATTAACTCAAATAACTGTCCTGTAATACCAGAGCCCTGAAGCTTACACAGAAGACTAACGTGCCAAACCTTTTGAAACGCCTTTGGGATATCTAGCGCTACAACACGAGTTTCGCCGATATTATCAAAAGCTTGATATACATATTCAGTTATGGTGGTAAGCAGGTCAGCGTTAGACCGAGCAAAGCGGAAACCATATTGTTTATCAGAGAGTAGGTCGTGAGATGTAAAGACGCTTAACATACTTTAGCATTGATTAAAGCTTCAAATACTTTTACCGTAGTGATATTCTACCCTGTTATTAATGTTTCAGCAAACGGACTCTTTCAATTTAACCTTGAACAGTTCGTGTTTAAATCTGTACATCGTTTAAAGATATTTTACGCTGGTTATCCAAAATCAATATTATTTCTTTTCTGTACGTAATTTTATTAGACCAATTACATTATACTTCATAACCTAGACGACTTTCATTTTTAACCGGAAATATTGTCAAAACCCTGCGCTGTTGTAATACTCCTATGCCATAAAACCAGTAGCGGTCAGCTGCTCTTTATAAGGACGTGGGGAGAAGAAGATGATGATGTAGTATCCGTACCAGCAGTCACTAGCGACTGACTACGACGTCTTCTAACAATCCACACTGTGATCCAGGTTTCACTCCCTGATACTCATCATTTCACGGATCACTGGTTTCAAACGCCTACCCCCAGCTAAGACTGCCTGCTAGTACTAGCTCAATACACCAACTTTTCATCAACCTTCGCTAACTGCCTATCGTCCTTCGACACCTCTTAATCGGTTTCGTCTTTATCTTCTGGTTCTCGTTATCCTTAGTTTGGTCTGTGTCACTTCTTCACTCTTAATGTTTTCTGGGTTCGTCTAACATGGACATTCAGAGCGCACAAAACTTTAGGAAAATTATAGGGCGTTAGTTAGAGTGGTCAGAAGGCTCTCAAGAGTTCTTAAAGAAATAGAGTACAGAATAGGACTTCCAACAAGCTGGAAAGTAGACAGTAGCAAGGCAGTAGTTGTATAATTTGGAAAGAACTGTAGCCAGCTGAGGAGCACATTTCTTTAGAAAGACGGCTGGTATCCCCTCGAGGGATTCCAGTTTAGGGATTATGTCCGAGACAGGGTTAGGCGCATATCACTCACTAGAGCCTCAGTTCTAGCGAGGGAATCGGGTGTGGATAATCCAGATGAGTCGAGTATTGAGTTGGATGAGAAGAAAAGACTAAACAACAATTACAAGAAGACAGAATGCATCGTTGTCAGTAAAATAAAGATACCAATATGCAAATTAAAAATCAGAGATAGCGAAATCAAACAGGTGTAACAGTAACTATCTGTTCTTTTTCATGCTCTCGCCTTTCATTCAAACAACAAGCATCAACAACTTCAAGTAATACTATTTTTTAAATTGGTTCTTTTAATAACATCATAATTTATAAATATCTGGCTAGCAATGAACCCTGCTTAAATTTTTCGCTTTGAATTCAACTGTACGTATGATTCTTTACAGGAAGAATATTGATCGAACAAATATTCAGTTTAACACGTTTTAATCATCATCATACAATTAACTGATAAGGTAACCAACACTGTCTGACAATCACGTAATGAAAATATTCGTCTAGTTCATGCTTTATTTTTTTTTA
This sequence comes from Acanthosepion lycidas, assembly GCA_963932145.1. Lineage (NCBI taxonomy): Eukaryota > Metazoa > Mollusca > Cephalopoda > Sepiida > Sepiidae > Acanthosepion > Acanthosepion lycidas. Next base: position 60,602,106 of record OZ010577.1, read on the forward strand.
TTGGTACCAGTCCATGCCAGACTAAGACACAAGGAGTTACTGGGTGAGGAAGAATTAGAAACAGAAACATAAATAATAACGGGAATAGAAAAGTATAATCAGGACAGTAAATAGCGATTGACATTGCATTTAAATTTTTGCAGATTAAAGTTGGATGGAAAGCACGGAGTCGAAAGGGAGCTCCACAAGTGAGAAGTGCGAGAAAAGAAACTATTAGCAGAGAAATTATGGCTACATCTAACCAGCTCAACTATCGACTGATGAGATTTCTACACCAGTCTAGTACTGCGCTTAAAAAGTCTAAGTACCATAGTGAAGAGCTCATCTGAACGCTTGCCATGAAAATATTTATAGAAAAAACACAGAGTGGTAACCTTACGGCAATGAGAAAGTGGCAAAAGCCGAGTCACCAGATCAGGATCAATAATATTGCTGATTTTTCTTTGGATTTTATCAAGACCAAGGTAAATAGCATAGGCATCTGACCATATGTGGCAACAGTATTCTAAGCATGGACGAATGGTAAATTTATAGATATGTAAAATATGTATGCATAACTGGTATCAAAATTGTACTATAATTGCAAATTTAGACAGATGTACTGAACTACTTAGATCTGTGTGACATGTAATGAAAGAGAAATCGGCCGGCCGGGTTCGAATTCTGGCCGAATTTGTTACCTTCACTTTTGTACAAATACCTTTCGAAAAAGTATGAATCATCCTTTTCTCCTCCCATTTATGGATTAAAGATCAGTATTAATTGATTTTACTGAAGTGACAACCAGTATAGGAGAAGGAAAACTCTGAATTCAAAACCAGCCTGAAGACAGCTGCAGTGCATGTGGTACCCAGTGGTGACTTTGAAACCGGGGCCTAGGATACATGATGACATTTCATGGCTACGAGAGGAATCTGAGAATATAATAAAATCAACAAATAATGACTTTTTTTTTCT